>RJWH01000802.1:240508-395284 GCA_004363575.1 Solenodon paradoxus | reverse complement strand
GAGCCATTTGACTTAGTTTTTTGCTAAATTACTAAATATGGGGAGTAAATACCTTTACTCCACCCCTTTCTCCTTGGCAGAGTCCAGGGTTCAGCACCAGGGCGCCAGAGTTCCACGAGGACCCCCTGCCCCCTTCATAGGAGGTCACAGATCACCGTAAGCCCAGTGTCTGCTGGCAGGTCTCTGGCCACTCTGCCCTCCTGCTCTGTCTCCAGGTTGGCCGTGTACCCCGAAAGTTCTACTTGCCTGCTTCAGTGGCTTGCACTGTTTATATTCAGCCACTTACCGCTGCAAATGAGGCTCATACTCCATTTGCAAGGTGATAGGTTATCTTCTGGAGTCTTTCCCAGACTGCCCCACATTTCTTACGGGAGGATGATGGGCCCTAATAGAATTCCTTGTTGTCCCCTGCCATTGAACAGGCAAACCTGCCACTGCCCTCAGCACCCTCAGTTATGTATTTTGGGGGACACGTTCCTTAGTGAACTGAAACTTGTTGACCTGGTGTAGAGTGAGGCTGATATACTCAGAGAATCTTCAATTCTATCAATCATATGGTTAGAGAACACTTATCTAAAATAATGCATATTTGTTTGCAAAACCAAACTCAACAAAACAAAGTCGATAGTGAAAAATTCCTAAACCTGGTGGTGGTTAGGGACAGGTTCAGGGGCAGGGTGTCTTTTGTGTACATTCCTTGGTGATCAATAGAGCCACCCTGCTTTCTGGTCGAGAAGAGAGAGAAGAGAGATGTGGCTGATGGGAGACGGCCAGGACGAGATGCGCAGTTTCAGAGCTGCGTGTTCATAGTCTGCTTCACTGCTGGCCTCCACAAGGGGGATGCAAACTGATTGATGGTGGGACCCCCAGCCCAGGAGTAAGTCAGGCAGAAACAAGGGAGGGGTGGTGGGTCAGTTAGTTGGAGGCTGGCACCTTGTGGATTGTTAGGCCTCTGGAGTGGCTTCCCCTCGGGTGTCAGTGTGATAGGGTTGAATTTTGGTTCAGTTGCCTTAGTTGAGTGTCCATCTTACTGGAGGAGACCAGGGGCCAGGGGGAACACAGGTAGGAGCTGGCCAGGCCCTCCAGGTGAGACATTGACGCCCGGCCCCGGGCTGGAGCGCCCAGAGGTCCCTCGCCGAGTCCCAGAGGGCGGCTCCCTCATCGTCTCGCAGCTGAGCAGTAGAGGGGCCCAGAGCCAACAGGGAAGTCAGGCCCTGCGGAGATGGAGGCCCTGCTCAAGTTTGCCGGTGAGTTTCTTACTCAATTAAAAGTGTAATTAATTCCCAAGGCTGGTGCAAGTCCCGGGTTCGCCCCACCGAAGGCCACCAGCAGGAGGAAATGAATGTCCACCGTGTCCCCTCTTCATATTACAAACACGCTGCAGACTGAGCACACGCTGTGCACATTCAGTCGGATTGGTTCCTGTGTCCAGTGATCAGTGTGTTCTTCAGTCTCCTTTTGAGCTGAGGGTCCCTTTTCACTTGTAGCAGGGCGTTGTGAGAGCTTCCTGAGAGGACTGCCTTCCTCGGGCACCCCATCCGCCGCCCTGTGTGCAGAACGTCCCCTGATGAGCCGACCCTTTGTGCCGCCCTCTGCCCCACGCATGTCTCTGCCGAGGGGACGCAGATGCTGTTGCCTGTGCTCGGAGTTGTCACTGCATCACTTTCTGAGGTCATCAGAGACCTTAGAGGAAGTGGTCAGTCTTCCATTGTGCTCTAGAAGACTCTCACCTGGCCTGGGTCTGATGCGAGCTCCGTGCAGGAGGCTTTTGAGGGCAGACAGCCCTGGCGAGACCCCCCTGCCCACCATGGCCCCTCCTCAGTGTGTTGTTTCTCCCCCTGGGCCTCCGTTTCCACCTGTGCGGGAGAATGACAAGTGTCCTGAGGGAGGTCCTTCTCGTGCCTCCCGCGAACAGGTCGGTGCCAGCAGGCACAGTATCAGCCCATTCGGAATCTCTTGCCTTCCTGCTGGCCACGGGGAGGTGCAGTGTGTTTTAAAAGCACTTTCGTTACCTCTCAGCAGTAACTGTGGGAGAAAACGGCACGAGCTTTTTAGTTTGGGAAGCTGGGAGCCCTTGTATCACGGAGAAACAAGCACAGTTTGTCGAGTAGGCGTGAAATCAGTGATGTTGAGTTTCAGAACAAAATGATATGGCTGAAACACATCAGACGTGACGTGGGATGGGAGCATGGCAAAATGTGGCCTCATTCTTTGTTTTTGTTTTTTAAAGGAAAGGTGCAGGCAGGAAGAGAGAGGAGGAAGAAGCTCTTTATTTTTATTGAGTTGTCCACACTGGTTGTTCCCCCACAGACCCGGGACTCGAACTCTGGGTTTGTGTTCTGTGCTCCTTTGGAGGTGGTTGACCTAACCACTGCTCCACCATGGAGCACCTGGCCTCATTATTTTGTCTTCAAGTGCTAGATCCTTTCATTTGATGTGGACTTACTCGGGTCTCATCATTCCTGCTTTGATTCTGAAAGCAGGTCCCAATTTCCTAGATCCCTGTGCAAATCATAATTCATACGAAGAAGTTCCATTTCTCCTTCTAAATGACTGTTTTGATTATATCCGTGTTTGCTTATATGTCATTTAGATCGAGTGTAGCCAATATGAATATTTTAAAGTATTTCCTTGCCTGTCCCCATTTTCTAAATTGCAGATTAAAAATGTGAAATATCCTTAGACCCGATGTAGCAGTTAGCAAACGGCCCTGGCTGGCTCCTGCGTTCCAAGCTGGCTTCTGAGGAAACCCCCAGGGAGCTCGGAATCAGTGCCGCCCTGTTCGGGGAAAGCAGGTGTGAGATTGTGGTCCTAACGTGTTTCAGACAGCTGTAACCTGAGCAGGCATCTGTTGTCTTTTCCTCTTCACGGAGTTTATAACTGAAAGTGAATCATCCGCTTTTAGATGCTGATTCTAATGCAGCGTCTGCCATTCTGTTCAGTTTGCAGAAGGAACATTTTGTGTCTTCCTGCTGCGGTGTTTTCGCTGCTATTGATAGATTCTCTGACACGTTCTAACCCTGCAGGTTGGCACAAACGTTTTGTCGGCCTCAGATGATTTCTGAGTGGCAGAGTTTAATATGTAAGCTATCTGAATGGGTTGGGGATTGGGAAGCTTCTCCTGTGTTGTTTTGTAGAAACAACTGCATTTTTCTCAGTACTGGCTTAGTGACGTCTGCATTTAGGGAAAGATCTTTTTAACTAACCGTGTCAGTGCCAGGCATTTAAGGACATCAAGACTCAGGTCATGAAAACTTGCAGTGAGAATTTATTTAATTGCACAGCTCCTCTGCAGTAACAGACGAGCTTTCAGATGACAAACTTACCCTTCATTGTTTTTTTCTGATGGTTTTTTAACTCTACTTAAGATGCTTTATTCAGGTATTTATTGATTAACAAGCCACCTGTCTTTGGATGCTGGCAGAGTCTTTAGAGATGGAGGTTGAAAGAGAGGAAGGGGCCAGACTGCAAGACTGGATCGGAAACCATCCTGTTGATGGAGAAAAAACAGAACGAGGCTGTGGGCAGGAACCTGGTTCCCAGTTCCCACGTGGGAATGACATGTGTGACGGGTATGGTCCTAGCTACCTTGTGTCATCTCATCCCTCAAGATAAAAGATTACATCCCCGTTCACTGAGAGGAAACTAAGGCTTACCGACGTGCCCAGGTCATTGGGAAGCACCGTCTCCTCTTGGCCTCACCTTACTTCCTTTTGACTTCACCCGTTAGATGACATCGGCCTTCTCTCTTAAAAGGGTTGGGAAGCCTCAGTAGTGGATTCTCTTGAACTGCCAAGTTTCTGTATTCTCAGAAGTATTCTTGACAAAGGGCAGTTTTGTTTCTCCCGTATTTTGGCCTCATCTTGCAGTCGCTACAGCAGGCTCTGCAGTGGCCCGTAAGGTTTCTACCCTGGGCTTCTTTCAGAGCCAGAGTCCGGAGTCACAGCACTGTTTGAAGCTGGTGGAGTAAGCTGGCTAGAGAGAATGAGAACAGGGCATCTATGTGCTTATGTTTACCTGAGGAGACCTGTGCCTGGCGCTCTGTTCACACGCAGTGCCTCGGAGAGGCCCTGGGTGGTGTGGGGGACAGAGGCACAAGGACCAGAATCAGCCCTTCCTGCCAGTGGTCCCTGGAAAGAAGGCGCCCTGGCAGACTGCGTGACAGGCGCGGTGGAGGGCTCGCACGGCTTTCCTTTCCGAGAAAGGGAGAGCGAGGGACCGTGGGCTGCTGTGGGTGCTGTAGGTTTGGGACCTGATTCCCGGGAAGGAGGGAATGCGGTCCCTTCCAGAGCAGGTCTTTCCCCTCTGGGCTGAGCCTGGATGGCTGAAGTCTTTCTGCCGGTGATGTTAGCTCGCAGCTCCCACTGCCGCACAGGTAGCCGGTGCTGTCTTTCATCTGTAATTTTTGTTCTTGGGAGGGCATCTGGACTCTTGATTTTGTTCTCTTTGGCTTGAGCAGAAAATATTCTGCCCCGAATATACCTTCACGACTGTGGTTTTATATTGACACAGCATCTTTTGTGTCCCAGTTTAGTCGTAAGTCAGCTTACTGATAACTGTGAAGCATCTGGAGTTTAGAGAGGAGGGTCGTTGGTCTATGTTAAATGACTTACTGAGATTTCTGATTATAAAAGTTCATCCTCACTGAAAAGAAAAAAAAAAACCAAAAAACGGAAAACCGTAGTGAAGACAAAGGAATAAAAATTGCTCCCCTTCTCAGTAGACGCGGTAAGAGCAATCACGGTTCAGCACATGTGGACCCCGCTTCTGTGTAGGTGAGCAGACCCTGTTGTGGGGTGACCGCTCTGAGCATGGAGCCGACGGGGGCGCCCAGCACTTGGAAGGGTCCCTGGCACCAGGGAGGAGTCAGTGTGCGTACGTGTGCACAGTTGGGGTTCTTGGAGGCCTGGAACCCGGGGAAGTAAGTGCACATAGGTGTGGGGGCTGAACGGACAAATGGGGTGACCCGGAGATAAGGTTTGTAGGAAACTGGTAGCACCCACCCAGGCCTGGGGGTCCAGGGAAGAAGAGCCCTTTGGAACCCAGGGTCTGTGAGGAGACCCGGCAGGCAGAGGAGGGTGCTAAGGCCCTGGGGAGGGGACCTGTCAGCACAGGTGGAGGCTCTGGGTGGGCAGGAGGGGAGGGCGATGCTGGGGCCAGATGCTGGGGCCAGGTGAGGAAACAGGGAGATGGGAAGGCTCCCTCCTCCCCTCCTCTGGTGGGCCTGTGAGAGGGAAATGCAGTTGGTGGGGTGCTGACAGAAGTCACAGGGCAGAAAGGGGGGGTTGGAGTTGAGATGACAGGAGAGAAATAACCAGTACCACCTGCCACGTTAAAGAATTAAACCTGGGCTCACATTCTGCTCTCGGCGGTGACAGTAATGTTTGCTTTTACCATGAATCCTGTTTGGGGGCATCTTCCTGTTTTCCTGGAGAAAGCTCTCTAGGCTGTTTCTCACGTGCTGGTTCTGGAGTCAGGTGCCCGCTGAACTACTGGTCCAGGGCACGATGTCAGCCCGTTTGCTTAATGACTCCGGCAACACTCTTCCTTAGTCAAATCCGCCGAGTGGTGAGGATTAAATGCGATTATGTCGAAGTATTAGCACTTTATCCTTAGTGGTAACACCTGGTAATAATAATAGAGTAATGATCATTATTACTCGAAGTGATGTAGTGAATTTCATTAATTGATGACTAATAAGTTGTGTATTTTTTCCTCAATGAGTTTTCTTATAAAGACATCACTGCCCATTTCTCCAGATCTTTGTGTCAGGTGAATTTTCAGAAATGGACTCTGCTTCAAATTCTCTGCCACTTCAGCTGTTGATGTACTTTGCCAAATAATCTAGAAATATTGTATCTGTTTCAAATCTTCTACAGAGTTCCTGTCTCCCCATATTTGTGCACTGGGTATTAATCTTTTCACCCTTCCTCAGTCTGCTGGGCTGAAAAAATATACTCTTATTTTTGTTTTTGCGTGCCTTTGACTATTGATGACACAGAGGTGTTTTTCCCAGATGGAAACAGTCCGCCTTTGTGTTCAATCACCCGGGCCGCACTGCTCCCTGGTTCCTTCACCAAGATCAGTTTTCTCCAACTCTCAGTATCGTTTTTCTCCTGGAAGATGGGGAGAGCAGGGTCGTGTTCTTGCTGCGGGGGGCGGGGGTTAGTGTGAGTGTCGCCAGAGGTCTGGTGAAAGGGCTGACAGTCTGCACTCCTGCCAGACTTTGAGTTAACTCTTGAGTTACCCGTGGCTCCAATATGGTGGTTGGTCGGTGGCTCTCAGAAAGGCGAACCAGAGATTCCTGAAAGTTGGGGAGGGACCCCGGGCCTGGGTTTTCCGAGCCGGCCTGCTTCCAGTGCGGTCAGGTCCAGCACGGCTGTGGCCGTGGGTGTGAGGTAGCACATGGGTGCAGATGTTTGGGAGTTAGGAGGCCGTGTATGAACCCCCCAGAGCCTCGTGGACGTGGGCCCTGACATCATTTAGGATAATGCAGGATGTGGGCCAGAGCAAGGTGGTCCCAGGTTCCAGGGTCACCTTTGAAGAGGGGGTCGGGGATCCAGGGGTGCTGGGTGTCAGTCCAGGTGGTGTGCGCTCTTCAGGCAGGAGCAGGGCTTTAGAGGCTGTGGTAGAATGTTCCAGTGCAGCATCCAGCCCAGACCCCGTGAAGTGTGCAAGAACGCGGCCTCTCTGGGCCTGTCCTGTGTGCAGCGCTGAGCTTCAGGTGTGACCGAAAAGTGGGGGAGCACTTTGGAAAAGGCTGGTGTGGTGCAGAGGTTGGGGGAATGAGGCCTTGCAGGTCCAGGTGGCTGCAGCCACGTGGGCCCCACGCTGCTGAGCAGGGGTGCCGTGCTTGCTGCGAAGCTCCTGAAATTCAGCTCTCTTGAAAGTCTTCAGGAATTTTGAATAAAGGGACACATTTTTCATGTTGCTCTGGGCCCTGCAAATTGTCTGGCTGTCCTGAGAGGACAAGCAGATGTCGGTGGGGTAGTTGAGCAAGTAAGCGTGGAGGGACCGTGGGGAAGGCGGGGATCGGCGGTCTCTGGCGTCCAAGCGGAGCAGGGCTCTGGAGGCTGCGGCAGCACGAGAGGCGCTGGGTCTCCAGATGAGCTTAGGCTGGTGCTGACGCGGGGGCTGGGAGCCTTCTGGTTAGAAATCGAACGTTGTTTAGTTGGCCGATTGATGATGATGGTGTTGATGATGAGCGTGTTAGTAACTTTGAAAAAATTTATCTTAGAGAATGGCTGCAGGAAGGTAAGGTGCTGGCGTTGGTTCTCGGACGGGCTTCCCAAGCACTGCTCTGTGGATGCGGGCGGGGTAATTACTCTGCTGTCGGGCCTGACCTGTGCACCGTGGGACGCCGGCCAGCGCCTGGCCGCCTTCAGTAGTTGCCAGGTGCACCCCACGCCCACCGTCTTGACAGTCGGGAAGTTCTCTACACAGTCGGCTTCTCTGTTGGAGCGGTCACCTCCCAGAGGAGAAGCAGGATTCTGAAACGACGGCGCTTCTGTGTAGCCACGTGATGGTGGACAGTTAATCTCCCCCTAAGCTTCGGTGCTCCGGCTTGACTCATGATGAATTAAAAACCAGTGTTCTGAGTCGGCTCATTTTTATGTAAGCAGCACTGAGTGTTAACATTTTAAATTTTTCCTAATTTAAGATGTATTAAAGCACAGGTTCTAATCTGAATATGGTAATAAGAGAGACTGGCCAATATTTCACTCGAGAATTTACTGCTGTTCTGTGGGGTTGATTCTTCTTGCCCTTTGTCCATTCCTCCCACCCTCACACCCAGTTGGCGTTTTGAGTGCCTTCTTAATTCATATGCTTTCTCTTTCAGTAGCCCTGTCTCTCTGCCAGCAAACCTGAGCCACCCTGCCATGCCCACGTCACCTGCCAGGTCTCCTTGGCTTCAGGGACCTTCCCATCCCCAGGCTAGGGGTGACTGCTGTCAGTGGCCCTGCACTGCGGAAGGGACCAGCCTGAGAATTGGATTGTGAGTCAAGCTATGTGCCCCAGGAAGGACCCAGGTCCCGAGAAAAGTTCACCCTTCTTCCCCCTAGGACCACCCACCTGAAAACTGCTTCTACTGTTATGTCTTACACTGTTGTCTTCTTAATTGGTAGTTACACCTATTTTCTCTACCTAACTCTGTTCATTTGTTAGGACTGCCAGAATAAATTAGCACGAACTGAATGACAAACAACAGAAATTTATTCCTCACAGTTCTTGTTGATCTAAAAAATAGAGCAACTAGTTTTACCTGCAAAATGGGCCTATTTGAAAATCATAGAGGAATTGTAATGAGAGAAAAATGCAGGGCATTGCTGAACTTTAGGGGAATCCAGAAAAACAAAGGAGAGGAAACTTGCTTTTGTAGTTGGGCGGGGCTGTTCTTTTGGTTTTTTTCTTTTAATTGAGGTAACTTGGACTTACAAAGTAATACAGGCCCATATATGCAGGTTCGCCATTCATCAAACACATGGCAGTATAGCATGCCCACCACCAACATGTCAGAAGTCCTCCACCACTGTCCACTGGACTTTGCCGGCCTTACTCCTGCCCCCCACCCTCTTCCTCATTGGTGACTCAGTTCTCTTGTCAGTGTCCAAGGGTTGGTTTTTGTTTAGTTTGCTCCTTCTGTTTCTTTATATTCCATGAGTGAGATCATCTGGTGTTTGTACTCCTTCTCACTTATTTCACTTAGTGTAATCCTCTCTGGTTCTGTTTGTGTTCTCATACAGGACTTCATCTTTTTTAGGGCTGTGCAGTATTCCATTGTATGTGTATGTATGTGTGAGTATACACACGCAGACACAAATACATGCAAAAAAACATCTTCTTTATTAGTGCATCTGACGATAGCACTTAGTTTCCAGTTCTTGGCTGTTGTAAATAATCCTGTAATAGACATGGGTCTGTGTATATCTCTGCAAAGTAGTGACTTTTGGATAAATACCCAGAAGTGGGATGATGGGATCATATGGAATTTCTATTCTCCATTTTTTTGACATATCTCTGTTCTGCTGTCCATAAATGCTACACCAATTTCTACTCCCACCAGCAGCGTAAAAGGGTCCCTGGAGGGTCTGTTCTAATGAATGTCCATTGGAGGAGTGCAGGACTTCTGGGTAGTGGCAGCCTCATTGGCTGGGCGACGTGCTTCTCATCACTGGAGGCGTGGCTGGGTCTGATGCATCTCCCATTGGGGTAGTAGGCATCTTCATGCTTGGAAGTATGAGGGTGCACTCCTGTAATTCCTGTCATCTGTAAGGAAAAGTAATTTTTACACTGTTACCCCCATAGAACACTCTGTGCAGATTCTGAGAAGGACCAAAACTGTACCCTCTGGCTTCCAGTGAAGATGACAACCAGTGGGAATTCATGAGTGCTCCCTCTGCAGGCCTTCCTGACTCTGGTTTCAGTTGAGATTTTCTTTCTTCATCTTCACATTCTACAGTCCTAGATCAAAAGGCCACTGGCCCAGCCAGCGGGCTTGTTTTACCTCTTTCCTTGACTTGCAAATAGCTGCCTTCTGCCTTTGTCCTCAGTGGTCTTTTTTCTGTGTGCATACAACTCCCTGTTCTCTAGATCCAGATTTCTTCCTATTATAAAGACAAGGGTCAGAGTGGATCAGGGCCCACCCTCATGTCATCATTTTATTAATCTCTTCTTTAAAGCCTTATTTCCAATTTTAGTTCTGTTCTGAGGTGGGGGTAGGGCCTCAGCATGTACATTTTTGGGGTGGAGAGATATGGAGATTAAGGTATGGTGAGGAGGAAGACACAGTTCTGCCCATAACAGTGACTCAGTTTTACACTTTTGGCGAGAAGAGAGTACTGTGCGGTGGATTTTAGGATCTTTCTTGGGGAGGGGACAAGTGGTGGCGGAACCCTCTGGACAGCGGTGAAGAACACTTGGTGATGTGGTGGAGGGCGGGGTGTGTTGACATATAGGAGGAACGGGGAAGCGGCACATATGGGGACTGCACATGAATTAATTTTAATTGGTAAAATAAAGTTACTGCAATAAAATACTGAAACAGTTTAAAACATTCTAAGTGGGGACGTGAAAATCTCAAAGGAGGGCTCCAAGGGGTTCAGAATTCTTGAGCAGGACCTTTCAGATGGGCAGGATTTCCAACCAATCGGCTACTCCCACCCGCAGATTCTAAGGGGCAGAACCTTTCAGAGAAGAAAATCCTCCCAGGCAGAGAAGCTTATGGGCAGGGCCTGCCCGAGGTGACTCTGCAGTCGTCATATGTAGTCTTTTCAGGGTGCTGAAATTCCATGGTGTGTGTGGCGTTCTCTCTTAAAGCACCAAGAAGAAAGATTGAATTCTTGTTTTGGGGTGTTTTAAGTTTACTTTCAAAAGTTGTCATGATTTAAATGTCACTTGGCTAACTGCGCACCATCAATGGCCGTGCACGTGGGGGCAGCTCGTGAAGTTGCCCCGACAGGAGGAAGGCAGGCTCTTGGAAACCGCAGCCGGCGTGTAATTGCACACTGAGAGCGGCCGAAGAGGAAGCATGGCATGGGGAGAAGAGGAAGTGTCTGCAAGGTGACTCTAAACATTTACCCAAGGTGTTGGGACACTGACAACCAGTGTTCCGTGGAGCTTCTGGGCCGACCTCATTACGTTTCCTCCAGAGGTGACAGCAGGGCTCTGAGCATCTGTCATGGCATCCAGGTGGCACGTCCTCCGGCTCCCATGACGTGACAGGAGCTGGAAGGGAGCACGGTGTTTCCAGAGAGGAGCAAACATGGGCTCCTCTCTCTGGGAGTGAAAGTGGTTCTTTTCAGCCTGTCACCTCGCAGTGCAGCTGCGGTGGGTGGCAGCTAAGGCTGCAGTCTTCTTAGAAGCACTTACGCTGTTGAGTTCTCCAGCTTCGTCTCACCTTACTGTTCAGTGAGTGCATTCTTCTAGGCCCGAAGGTAAGAAAGTCACGCCGCGAGACTCCTCGGTTTACCTTCCCGGTTTACCTTCCCGGGGGGTCTTGAAACTCTGCCAACTCCTTCTCGTGCATCCGAAGTCAGGGTCATTTCACACTGCCCCGAGATGCCTGCGCGCTCACGCAGCTGACCCACTTCTTTCTGGAAGGATTTTGTTCAAACCTCAAGGCTATGAACTTTGATTTAGGAACAACTCTAAAGGGGCCAGATTGGGTTTCCTCAATGGAGACGCTGACCTGAGAGAAAAAGGAAGATGAAGCAGCAGAATGGATTGCAGTGTCTGAATGCAATGAAAGTTGTGAATTTGTTTTCTTGAAAGAAAAAGAAATGGGCACCTGTGAATGTTCCTCTTCAGTTGTGTGGTGAACTGAAGCTTTATTGGGGACAGTGATTTATTTCTAGGCAAGAATGTTGTTGGAATATTGAGGAGAATTGTTAGATTGTTTTATAGAAGAAAGGTGGATTATCTTTTAGGTTGGATAATGCTTCATTGTAGGCTGGTTAAATGAGTTTGAGGAAATTTAAATGCACATAGCTGAGTTTCACAGTGTTCTTAGTGAAGGGTGGTTACGCCTTTTTGATCTGGAATTGTTTGCATCCATTTACCTGCTATTTTCTTGCTGATCTGTGCTGTGGGTCTTTAAAATTTTTTTTTAATAAATTTTTAACTAGTGGTTTAAAACCATTGTTTCCAGTGCTTTCAGGAAAAAGTTCAAAGCACCGGTTACTGGGCAGACAAAATGCATTTTAGACCTTAGAGAGCTGGATTATTCTGAATTCTTAAAGGGGAAGCCATAGAGGGCTTTTTCTGAGAGGGGCCCAAGGTACCCCTGCAGGTGACCCTTCAGGTGACAGGCTGGCCACACCTGCTAGCTGACATTACCTGATGGCCGAAACCGGCAGGCACCGAGGCTGCATCTGTGTTTTCCATCCCTGGGTCATCAGTAGACAGTTGGCTACTGGACTCTTGCCTCACCCCCTGCCCGGTAGTTAGTGGAAATCCTGACCCCTGAACCACAGAAAGACTTTGAATGTTGACTCTTAGGACATTTAGGCCGCACCTCAACTTGGCAGTGAGATTGGAATCTAATCTACTTTGTAAAAACCTCTCCAGGAGATTTCATAAGTTCCTGAGCGTCGTGGTCTGGTGACTGCCAGCCTTGACTTTTAACCCCTTCCATTGCCAAATATGCATTTCTCAGGGGCTCTCCTAAAAGGATTCTTCTTAACATTCTTCTTAACATTGATGCACAGGTCACTGGACCAAGGGTTCAAACTGCTGCTTCAGAACCAGTATGAAACTACAGACTGGTGGCTTGTGGATACTTGCGAAGGAGACGGCTGTAGTTGGGTGACAGGTCTTTGTGTGTGTGTGTGTGTGTGTGTGTGTATATGTATGTGTGTGGGGGGTGCGTTTGCATGTGTGTGTGTGTATCTGTGTGTGTGTATATGTATATGTGGGGGTGGTGTGTATGCATGTGTGTGTGTATGTATCTGTGTGTGTGTATATGTATTTGTGGGGGTGTGTGTGTGCATGTGTGTGTGTATCTGTGTGTGTATATATGTATGTGTGTGGGGGGTGTGTATGCATGTGTGTGTGTGTATGCATGTGGGGTGTGTATATGTATGTGGGGGTGGTGTGTATGCATGTGTGTGTGTGTATCTGTGTGTGTATATATGTATATGTGGGGGGGTATGTGTGCATGTGTGTGTGTATATGTATGTGGGGGGTGTGTATGCATGTGTGTGTGTGTGTATGCATGTGGGGTGTGTATATGTATGTGTGTGGGGTGTGTGTTGTGTACAGGGAAACCTGGTGTTTTAAGTAGCACTGGACGCATAGGGTCAGGTGTTAATAGTAATTTAACGGATGAGATTCTGAAATAATCGGGGTGAGACAGCGAAGAGGAGCTGGTGTAGGAGAAGGGAGTGGGGGCCAGTAGCCAAGGGAGCGCCCTCGAGACGGGGACCTGATGGTGTCATGGGTCAGTGCAGGAAGAGAGTCAAATTCTGCGTAGCAAGGTGTGACTCCAGCAGATGATTCATGTACACATATATGTAGACACAAATATATGGCATAAAGTGATTCTGCCTCCCCATGAAAGTGACTTAAGTTTTTATGTGAAAGTATAAACGTGTTCTTTGGTAAAATTTTTTAAAAAGGTAAATGATTCAGCAGTGACCCAGACAAGACAGAAAATTCTGTCCAATGTGGGTGCCCACTCTGCACCCCTGACCCGGGCTAGCGCTTGTCAGCACGTGGGGGTGTGTTTCCCAGAGAGGGTTCTCAGTGAGAGCTGATGAGAAGCCTGGAGACCCGGCAACCAGAGGGGTGAGAGGAACACGGAGGGTCAGTTTGGGGTGTGGGGCCCCTCCGCTGTCCCCTGCACTGCAGTTCAGAGAGAAGCGTGCTCTCGGGTACCGGGGGGAAAGGAGCTGGGGTGGGAGATGCAGGTCTAGGAACACTTGCATTCAGAGGTGTGGTTGGATCTTCTCACAGGTATCTGTCCAGGTTTTCTTGGGGAGCAGGGATCGAGCTCATCCCAACAGAAGAGGCCTGTGCAGCTGAGTTGCAAATGGCGAATCTTGAAAACTGGAGCAAACTGCCCATTTCGCACCATGACTTATTCTTGCTTGTCTGCTTAATGTAACATCTGATCTGCATCTTGGTGATGCTTCAGAATCACCTGGGAGCTGGTAAACATAAGTTACTGGACCCCAGCCTTAGAGACTCCCATCCTGGAGGGTGGGGTGGGGCCTGAGAATTTGCATTTCCATCAAGTTACCAAGTGATGCTGGGAGTTGGGGATCACCCTTTGAGGGCCACTCCGCTGGCCCCCTTCAGAGCCTTCCAGACAAGTTGGACTCTAAAAAGATGCTCCATATCAGTCCATGGCTTCTTAGCCGCTCTTCCTCCGTAGAACCTTGCCAGGAACCAACTCTGTCCATGTGGGAGGTGCAGAAATTGCAGACAGGTGTCAACGTTCTGCAGTGAACAGCCACCTAAAGGGTGACTGGATGCTCTTCCCGCCGCCTTAGGCTTTGTCGGAAGTGGAGGCCAGTGAGCAGGTCGAGGTCATGGACAGGGTCTGGTCTGCCCCTGTGGCCCCAAACTGAGTCACCCAGACTTGCTGCAGGACTGGCCTCTGTCCTGTGGATGAGTCTTTGGTTCCTGACTTTCCAGAGCCTCTTGTTTGATAATTTAAAAATAATTACCCTCAAACATAGTAGGCTGTTGGTTGATGGATCTAAAGAAGAGCAGGGACTTGGGAAAAGCTATGATGTATGTCTGTCGCCCACCCCCCGGGGCCTGTAGTTGAAGAGATTGAAAACGGGAAGTGGGAAGAAGCTGGCCTTGTGTCTCCTACATGTTTGAAGAGTCAGAGGAAAAGCAAGTCAGTAAACTGTGTTAAACATTGACAGTCAGAACAGGTACACAGTCTTGGCTAGCGCTGCCGCCCGGGATGGAGTTAATAATAGAATCCCATTGCGTAACCCTTCCAGACCTCCCTGGAGCTTTCCGGTGATTATACCTGGGATGGGTGCTAGCAGTGGGGTACAGTTAAGTCCCACCAAACTTTACTATCAGTTCCGCTTCACTCCATCATCTTGTTTGGAAGAGTCGGAGTGTGGTTTGGGCAAAGTCTGCATAGCATACTGTAGAGCTATTAACCTTATCAAAAAGGAAATAAATCTGCATGTCCTATTCTTAGCAAACATTAGCTGTAGATTGTCCTCCCTCCTTTCCCCTCCTTTCCCCTCCCCTCTCCCCTCTCCTCCTCTCCTCAGTATAAGCAGAATAAAGGCAGGCAGGCAGAGAGACAGGAGGAGGAAGCATTTACTTAGGTTAGTGACTCGTTCATCATGGCTGTCCGTCTGCGGCGTGAACCTCCACCCTTGGGTCTAATGTGGACTATACCTGCCGGAGGCCACAGACTTAACCACTCAGCCACCAGGGCATGCTAGTGGAGTAGATGTTCTTTTTCTTTTTTTTAAAGGAACGGTGCAGGCAGGAATGAAGGTGAGTAGGCAGGCAGGAAGAGAGAGGAGGAAGAAGCATTTTATATTTATTTTATTTGGTCATTCATTTTGGCTGTTCCCGCTGACTCTGGGGCATGAACGCGGGTCCTTGAGATGTATGTGAACTTCAACTAGGCCGGAGGCAGTGACCTGTGGCTGCTGCACCAGGGTGCAGCAATGTTCTCCTTTTCTAATGCTTGCCGAGTCTCTAGCAATTTATTCTAGAACCGTGCTTTGCGCTGATGGTGTTTAGGCACTCCCCTCTGAAACATTTGCATACTCACTCCTTGCGAGCTTGGGACACTGCACAGCAAGTGAAGGGATGTGTGGTTTGGGCTTTGTGTGGCGTTACTCTCACCACTCCCCGGGAGCAGCTGTGTGACTCCTGCCTCCAAGAGCTTTGTCTTGGGCACGCTAGTTGACCTAAAAAGCGCTGACAGTGAAGAGTTAGAGGAGAGACGCAGGGCACTCTGGGAGCTGGTCATGGAAGAACCTGTCTTGGAGCCCTGGAAAGTCCTTTTTAGAAAATGGTATTTAAAGCTGACACCTAGAAGAAAAAGGCGGAGATCTGAGCAAGAATAGCAAAGTGGTGGTTCTGGCAGAAGGAAGCATCATCATAAGACCAGTCTGTATCATTTGTAGCATTTTTCATAGCTTCTTTCAAAGTCGGGATATTTGCCCATCTCTGATGTCTGCAATTCCTCTGAGAAGGCGGCAGGCCCTCCAGCCACTGTGGGATGGGATTGGATAGAACTGGTGTGTCTGTGTGTCTTCAGTAACATCCCAGCTCCTCTGGAGGGGGCCTCAGGTTCCCCATGTCCTCTCTTCCAGTGCCTTCCCATGGAGCCAGGAGGCGTTAGTGCAGGAAGTGGAGTGACGTAACCAGATCCTCTTCTTATCCAGGGATGTGAGGTTCTTACCACGAGGCTGAAGCTAGGAGTGAAGACAGTATTTGTGGGAGCAAATCAGAAGATAAGCTGTAAGTTCGTGAAGAGTCTGGAAACGTCACCATTGCAGCAGACGTGACTTGGGTGCCATCTCCGGGAGGCAGGGTGGACTCAGAGTTGTCCCTGATGGAAACTGCCAGCTCTGCTGCTCTGTGAAGACAGTCTTGGGATAGAAGCGGGGTCAGGGAGTTTGGAGCTCAGGGACTAGAAACCTAGAAAAGTTTCTGCTGGATGCTGTCCTTTGAAGGCCTGTCCAGGGTCCTGGAGCTGAAGCAGTTGGGAAAAGTGACAGGCATCACCTGTGTGGAGATGAACGCAGCATATGTTTGAATAATCAGACTTGTCCTTGTTCTGAGGACACACTCACCATACGGCCTTCAGATATAATTTGCATCTGCCACCCTGCTGACAGTCTTTGGGCCTGAGCCTGCAGGTCCATGCAGTATGCCATCTTCTCATCGTGAAACCTCAAACCTGACACTGGGATGAGTATCGCTTTTATCCATGTGCATTTCTGCAAGATTCTGGCGGCCCTTGGCACGCTGACATGAGTCGTGCGTTCTCTTTGGTGAGATTCAAACCTGGGACTACAGAGCTCATCCCAGAAGATGCCTGCTTGAGTGCCCTCTGCAGCATCTGCGTCCGGAAACCCAAAGCTCTTTGAGTTCCTTCTAGTCCCCTATTCCACCAGGAAACCCCGACTTCACTTGTTACAGGAGGTCAGCTTGGGGACTGCCCTGGAAAATGCAGCATTTTAGATCTTGAGCTATCATCTTTGGCTTTTAACAAAGTGCCATTGTTTATTATGATCATTTTTAGAACCATAAACACAAGATAATGCTTGTCTTGGGGATCTTGAAGGCGTTTCAAAATGTTTCCTGTCTTATGAGGAGAGGTGTGGAACAAAAGAACCATTCATAAGTGGATTCTCTGAAGACGTTTCACATGGAGTTTTACCAACTCTTCTGGTAAGAAGAGAATTTTTAATTAATGGAAGAGGGATGACTATGTCCTTTCGACTGGAACTCTTGGCAGACCATTCATCTCATGGCCTCTGTTCGTTGGCACCCTCTCTATCCTCTCTATAAGCACTGACTTACTGTGGATTCCTGGCATCTGCAGATTTAACATTTCTAGTTGAGAGCCACTCAAAAATCTGTCCCTACATGGAGAAACTTGTCTTCTTGCTGAGATGTATTTTTGGATCCTGTTAGATGTGAGGTCCATGGGAATCTGCATGCCACTTAGCATGTGACCCACCCTGCTCACCAACCACTGCTAACTCCTCCACTTACCACTGACCCTGAAGCCCACCTCCTCCATGTCTTCTTCAGGGTTATATTTTCTGGATGAAATGGTATGGAATGGTAATGTCTGCAAAGAACCAGGTGGGACCAGCTCCTGGAAAGTCATGGTTCTACTCTCTTCACAGGTTGTTTAAAGAAAGAGCTGTGGCACTACTGCTTCGAAGGCGCGGGTCGGTTGTTTGCTTATAGGGATGGGTGGGAGGGTGTGCCGTGACCTGTGTGATTCAGTGCAAGCCATGCGGAATTGGCACTGGAATTGACAGAAATCGTATGGGTGCTTGATGGATGCTTGAAATAAGTGTCTGTCGGAATTGCTGTACACTCCCTGGGGCTTTCTGCAGCAGGTAGATGTGGTGGAGGATGGTCTACCCAAATGTCCCTTCGTCCCATAGTCTTGTGGACTCCTCCTCCATGGGGTCATCCTTGGGGCCTGGTCTGACCTCACTCCACGGAGCTCTCTTTAGGTGGTTTTCTGAGTGCTTGGCCACGTGGACCCATTCTTTCAGCTGTTCTCAGGTATCTGGGGTTCCATACCCCATTCCTGCCAGCTCTTCCCCTTGGGATATTTTCTGGCTCGTTAAAAATTCTCTTAAAGGGACCGGGAAGCCCTGATGGTACTTGACTTCTGTTTTGCTTCCTCAGTACTTTTCCTGTGACTTCTGTGCACACATCGGCAGCCTTGTACGACAGTACTGGACTCCTCAGCTAAAACTCCCAGAATTCTTGCTCTACAGTATTTGTTTTATTATTTTGCAGCTGTTCATGTATAGGCACTAAATTTGTATGCCGGATGTTAATATTTCAGAGAAACCTTGAGCCCAGAATATGTAATGATAGTAACCCTTGTCTCATTTCCAATTAGCTAAGTTCCAGAGTTGAACTTTTCCTGAAATGTTCTAAATTATAGTTGGGTTAAGAACAGAGATCCCTCCAGTTCTCTTTCTTCTTCCTTATCTTCCTTCCTTCCTGTGACTATTGGTCATTCAAATCCTCCCTCATTCTTACATTGGCTTGATGGCCTCTGGTAGAACTTTCCTGTGGAAGTGCTCTCAGCCGCGCTGGTCACACGGTGGCCACTCGGCATCTGTGACTGTAGAGCACTTGAAGTGTGCTGAGTATTACTGAGGAGCTGAATTTTAATAATAATTGACTTGGATTAAATTGAAATAGCTTCTTGGTATCCTGTGGCTGCCACATTGAACAGTACAACCCTACTGTTTAGTGGACATCACTCTACAAGGCACAGGCACTAAGTGCCAAAGTAAATGAAGGATCCCCGGGGGCTCCCACACTGGGCGTCCATTTCTGACTGGTGTAGCAGCTCTGGTTTCTGTCTTCTGACTCTCTTGGATGTCTCCACCAGCCACTGGGAAGGAACCTCAGATCAAGACTCCTCAGCTCTTTGATGTCCCTCAGCCTCAGGCCCGCTCTTCCTCCTTCAGTTCCTGTGCTCCTACATCATACCCCACTGACACCAAAGCCGATGGCTTCTTCTGTGTCCTGCAGAGCCACCCTGGCACCAAAGCCACCTGGTTCCCCCCAAGAACAGCTCTGGAGCCAGTCCCGTGTCCTGCAGAGCCAGCTCCAGAGCCATCATGCTCATCGACCAGCTGGTGTCACAGACTGTGTAATTAATGTCCCTCTCCATTCTCAACGCATCCCCTTCCACCTGCCCTCTGCTCCTGCCACCCAGCGAGCCTGTCACCCACCTCCCCCAGCCCCCTGTGTTTGCACAGGCGCCTGCTCTCCCGCCCCACCCTTCTGCACCGAACTTTCCATTTACAGATGTTCTCGTGCTTCTCCCTTTGTCTCAGAGGCCGTTCCTCCCTTTCCGCATTCTGGCAGGCCTGCCCTGGTAACTACGCACCTGGGGTTTCCCGTTTTCTGGCCTGTTTCTCTCTCCCTGCCCTTCACACGCTCATCAGCTGCTTCCTCCTCCGGGTTCTTGCAGAATGCCACCCTTCTCTGTGCCTCAGTGTGTGTCATCTTGTAACTCTGTGTGTGTGTTCCAGTGCAAATAAAGTATATCCCTGTGGGCTTGAGCTGTGTCCTGCCGATACCTTCCTCCTGGCACTGTTTCCAGGGCTGAGTGTGCACTTTGACTAAAGAACGCTGGACTCCAGTGGACCACTGGGGAGGAAGAGAGCAGGATCGGGGACTCGGGTCCCTGGAAGCACAGACGGAGGTAGTTTAGATGCTGGCCAGGGAGCTGTCGTTGGGTCCATTGGGCCAAGGAACACAGGAAAAGAAACATTTTAGAAAGCTTGGTCTAAGGGGCGACAGGAGAAGGAAGAGGAAGGGAGGCGGCTGCAGCTACACAGGGCGGGGCTCATAGGAGGTTTGACGACCTCCAGAAGGAGGGACAATTAGGGTTATGCCAGTCATTGTTGAATCATCTGCTCTTAGTGGGACTATGAAGATGAAAGGGTGAAATTAAAGTGGCTTTAAAGGCAAATGTGTTTCACAGCTACTCTCTTAGAGGTTATCACTTTTACTGGAATTAAAAACATGTTTGATACTTATGGTCATGTATTCTAGATTTTCTGGATTTGTCTTTCACATACAAATGTTGCGACTGTATTTACAGGGCACCAGGTTCCATGCTTCTTAAAATTAATATAAACACTGCACTTATATGGAATAAGTCACCAAGTTATATTAATTCTGCCTTAAAAATGCCTCTACCTTTTACATACATGCTAGGAAACACAGGCAGTAGTTTTTACTTCTCGGTGATGTCTTTTCTTATATTAAAGCATTGTCGTAATATGTAAGAAGACCTCAACTTAGCAAAGAGATATTAGATTCCAGTTGTTGCATGCTATTCTTTATGTACATTTGTGACCCACTGCTGGATAATAGATTACTCCCAAATGTGACAGCTTAAAATAGCAAACGTTTCTCATCTCTGTTTCTGTAGTCAAGAAATAAAAATCAACTTGACTGTGGTTCTGATACATACCTCCATAGTTCCTGTCACTTATCAGGTAACAGTCTCTGGGATTGCAGTCAAGATGTCAGCTAGGGCTGTTGTCATCAGTGGGCTTGATTGGGGTTGGAGAACCCATTTCCAAGATGGCTTACTCACATGGCTATTGACAGGAGGCCTCAGTTCCTCACCAGGTGGACCTCACTTCTCCTCGGGCTGCTTGAGTATCCTTACAACATGACAGCAGCTGACTTCCCCCAGAGTGAGTGATGAGAGAGAGAGAGAGAGAGAGAGAGAGAGAGAGAGAGAGAGAGAGAGGAAGCCACAATACTTTTATGACCTAATACTCAGCGTTATGTAGGGTTAACTCCCCCATATTCTGTTTATTAGAAAGAAGTCGCCAGTTCAACCCTCCTTGAGAGAGGAAAATTAAGTCCTGTTCTTGAAGAGAAGAATATCAAGAATTAAAACAGCACAACATAATTCCTGAAAATTACTTACCCTGGGCATTAAAATCATGATTCTATTCTGGAGAGCCATCCTTTTGTTTCTTCCCATTTATTAGCTTTTCCATCTGGCATAATGATCACGATCTAGTAGAATAAATTTAGAAGCCTGTGTTTCTATAACATCCCCGTACCCCCCTGAGCTAATATCCTCCAGATTCACATGTTGGAAATGTTAGTGTTGGGTTGGCAGTGGTGAATGAGCGTGTGGAGGGTCCTTTGGGTTGGGGTCGTGTGCTGTTTTCTGACCTTGCTCTGGCTGTGTGGTCCTGCTGTTAGACTGCACTCACGTTCCGCCCTGTATCTTTGTTGTCGCCACACAGATCTTATGCCTTTATTCCCTTTTTCTATTTTAGGTATTTGGGGGGGATCTTGCTTGTAGAACATAGCACATTTTTATTGAATTTTTAATTTGAACGTTGAAGTGGAGAACTTGAGAAAGAAGTAATAACTAGGAGGGGTGGCCCAGTATAACATTGGGAAACCCATAAAGAGACTGAAGATGAAGAAAAGGTTTAGAGGCAGGAATTGGAAAAGGCGTGAAGAGGACAGGAATTTAGCAAGAACTGGAGATGACAGGAATGTAGGGTGTGGTGGGGGGAGGTGTAGGAGATTAGAAAGAAGTATGAAACAGGACCTCGTCTCAATTTAGGGGTGAGAGCAGGTAAGAATGAGAAGCCTAAGGATGCCTGCAATATGGAAAACACCGTGTGGGCGCTTTCCATATGTTAGCTTATTTATATTTTTTAAAGCCACTGAAGTTAATTGATCTAATTATAGAGATAGAGCAGTGGTACAAAACATATGGATCAGTATCTTTGAATCCAGGGAGTATTTACTTGTGAGCCTGCAAGTGTTATAACCAGAACTATAAACATACTGCAGACTATGGAAGGTCAATACCTAAATTAATTTACAGGAAAATGACCAGATGTGCAAGTCCCTGACTTAGAACTTCCTAGTCTGCGCAGACAAGGTGTTTGTGATGCTGAGGTCACAGTGGATCCCTATGGAGAAGAAAACACTATTTCCCTAAGTGGAGCTCACCTTTTTTGGGGGGCCGGGGGGATAACTGCCATTGTAAAGAAAGGGGTAAAGATAAAACATTACCTTCTCAATTCAGATTCATAGGAGATAAGGTAAATTCTAGTATCTTGAACTTGGAATTGGAACTTGCAATCTATTTACCGTAAGATCAGTTTGATAGATTACTGTTTAATAGGCTTTGAGGGTGGGCATGGCAATCTGATCAGCACTTTCACAGTTTCTATGTTGAGTTCTCAAAGCAACTGTGTGATTGTAGAATACCACCCATTTCTAAAGTTGGGACCTCCTATATGTCACTGTTATTTGTGTCTTGGACACCTTGTTTTCTCTGTGTGTGGTAAAGAATTAGAAAACTCAAGGTAGAATATGCCCAGTACACAGACTCACCCCTCGTAGGCCACACCAGTGCAGGAGAACCGATTTATAACAGCAGAAAGTGAGATAGAAAGTCTCGAGCACACTTGCAGTTCACTGGGCCACTCCTCTTCGCTGGGCATTGCTCAGTCCATCTCTGAGTAATGTTTTCCCTGTCATCATCCACCTTTGTTAAATATTTAATTCTCCTGGAGTCATAAGTCAGGACCAAAGTGTTATGCATGGATTTTATGAAAGTAATAAAACGCTTCAGAAAGTACAGTTGTTCTGCATAGGGCTGGTGGCAGCTGGTAAATTCGTTGACGCGCCCGGTCAGGGTTTCCTTGCGGAGTGACCGTGCCTGCTTCTCTGCACACAAGCTCGCTGTTGGGAGGAAACAACGATACGGTGTTTTTGCTGTGTGTCTGAACTCCATGTCTGAAAACTTCGCACAACTTTTTATGGGGTGATATTCTCTTCCTGCTGCTCTGCCTCTCAACTTGAGAGAGAAGCGGAATTTATTGCAACCACGGCCTGTAGCAACGAGTGCTCAGTAAGACCCTCCCTCACAACCCCTCAGAGAACCTGGCCCACCCCTGTGCCTTCCCGAGTCACCTCGCAGTGACCTGCAGATTTCTCCTATGGCAAAAGCACTATTCATTTTAGAAAAACAAAGTATGGATTCCTAAACTTGTGATTTTAGATTTTTCTTTTTTCCCTGCTATTTTCTGAAGTCTCTACCAAAATTTGATAAAATTAAAACGTTTATTAAATTAAAAAATTACATAAAAGTGTTTAATATTTCAAAAGGAAAAATAGTCAGAGAAGCAAAAAGAAGTTAACTATTATCCTGAGGTGATTATGAGTAACTTCATCCTTTCTTTTCCTGTGTGTGTGTGTCCTCTGTGTGTATGTGTGGGGGGCGGTGGCATTTATTTGAAATGCGCTTGCACATCGGGCAGGCTGATTGTTACGGCAATTCAGTTTTTCCAGGGCAGTTAACAGCGCAAGTCTGTTTCTAGCTCAGTGTCAGGGCCGGGTCAGGAGATCCGCGTTGAGGGATCCACTGCTCCATGCCATTCGTGAAGTTTTTCCTTTCTTGACCTTCAGGAGCTTCTCCATCGCACAGGGGGTTGGAGAAGAGAAAGGAGGATGTCATATTGTCATCCAAGTGCTCGGCACCCTCAGACACTAACATGCTTGTTGGCATTATGTGTTTGCATTCTGTCTGCCATCCTGATTGTGGATTCCCTGAGGTGGGGACTCCAACTTTCTTACACTCCACCCACGGCGTGCGCGCTGGGGAAATGCCTGGGGAGTGGACAAAGGGCACTGCAGATTCGCCCTCATTTTAACAACAGTACCACAGTCACTGTACAGAATTGCCACGGATATTTTGTTGTCTGCTTTTGTGGGCCTTGTAGATTGTTTATAGTTCCCCAAAAGCTTTGGTACTGGGACGCTTGTGGTGGGTGTGGTGTGATGCACACATGGACTAAGGTGTAATTTAAAGTAGGAAAATAGTAATATCGCGATCTATCTATCTAAACACACAAGCTTTAGAAATGATCCTTTTAGATAGTTTTGGGGTTGTGTTGCATACACGTCTGTGCCTGTTTTCCTAGGATTGACTCCCAAGTGAGGGTTCTCGGTGAGAGGCTGTACATGCGCAGTGTCAGGTGTTGGTGTGTGTTGCCATCTGCCCCACAGGGCCTGCCGATCGATGTTCCTGTGAACCAAGAGCCTGGATGGTGAGAGTCCTTCCAGGAATGCAAAGGGGCGGCCGTGCACGGGTGGCGTCTGTCTTTTCTTCGTGGCCAGCCCTGGAAGAATCGTACATGTTCACTAAACGGATAGCTCAGTTTCTCTAAGATTCTAGTTATTCTTTGACCCGCATTTATTTTTATTCATTTATTCCTATCAGTATTCCCTGATTTTAAAATGTTTGCTTGGGGAAAGCAGGCCTGCCCGGCCTGGGAACACTCACGCGGCAGCAACGCAAACTTAAGGAAACCAGATGTTAGCCAGCTCTCTTCTCTCCCCTTGAATCCAGACAAGGTTCGGATGAGCCCCTCTGGAGGACTCTGCTGGGATTTTGAAAATTCCACGGGCTCTGACACACAGAGCTGGTTTCTTGCATAACTGTTGTCACTGTCTCTGTGACTTATGATGAACTGGACCTTGGTCTCCATCCTGCTCACAGTTCCACCTTCCCCACACCAGTCACGAGTGCAGGATGAGAGTGTGTGGAGAGAACTCTGCTCAGTGGGGACTCCAGTCCGCTTCTCCCAGCCCCTCTCCCCTCCTGCTGCTGGACCGCACATCTCTTTAGTGACACAAGGATCGATCATTTCTGAAGAGTGTCCCATACATGTTTCCACCCAGTCTACTCTGCTGTGCAGCAGTGTTTGGGGGACCGGCTGGGTTGAAGTATTTATACAAACATCAAGTCCCCACCTCAAGGAACCCACAGTCTGGAAGGAAGGCAGGCAGAGCATAAACATATATTACAAACAATCAAAAAAGAGCCTTTCTGATGGTGCTAAGGGCTTTGAGAACATGATGACAGTAGAGTAAAAGCAAGTGAGTAGGAGAAGGGTGGGCGGTGGGCACTTGTCACTCCCTGCTGAAATGGGCGAGGCAGGGAGACACTGCTAGCCTGTAACTGTCCCGTCTTTCCCTTCTTCTGAATCCTCATTCCCTCTCAAGTACAGTCCTTTTTGTTTTGTTTTGAAGAAAAAGTACAGGCAGGAATGAAGGCAAGCAGATAGGCAGGAAGAGAGAGGAGATAGAGGCATTTTATTTTTTTATGTGGCTGTTCATTTGGTTGTTTCCCCCACTCTGGGTCATGAACCAGGAGCCTTGGGATGTATGTGGACTGTGCTACGGCGAACTGAACCACTAGGCCCCCCAGGCGGGCCACCAGTACAGTGTCCACTGTTTAGCTTAGTGGCCAAAGACTTCACTCTCGCTCGTGATTCTCCCCTTGCATGGTCCCGCACTCAGGGGCCATGGACTCTTCCCAGGTGCCATGAATTTGACTTTGACGTACATGTTAAAAAGTGAGTTTGCTCTGCTATTCTTTGGGCTGAGTGGGCCAAAGGCAAGGCCAGGTGACGGGCAGCAGGGTATGGAAAAAGAGCTTCAGTCCAGATCACATTCGGTGCTAAGCGTACAAGAGCAAGGCCGGGGCAGCCAGCACCACCTTTACCTCCTCCTCCCCGCTGCTCTGCGCTGCTTACTTGGGCATCCTTGGGTCAGGGACAGGCATTGGAGGAGACAGTCCTGCAGAGTAGATGACCTTAAGCATGGGTTCTTGCAGGTGTGCATGCCCGAGCCGATGGGGCCCCATCCTGGTCTCATGCTCCATTCCACTCTCTGCTTTAGCTCCTTGGCATGATATCATTTAGGCTGCCTCCCAAGTAAATTTGTCATATAAATGAAAATTTGAACTAGATCCCCAGCGAACATCCAAGAAGTCATGTCAGGCAGAGAGGGCATCTCGAGCAAGTGGTGTGGGATGTGAGCAAGCATCGATATGCCCTGGAGGGATTGGTAACCACAGATGGGTGGATGGGCCCCGTTAGACTGGGCAGATGAACGTCTCTCTTGGCCCCCAGCACTGGTGTTCCCATAGGGCCCCTCTAGCCATTGTTTTCTTGCATGACTTTCCTTAGACTCCAGCTGTAACTACCCACTGCTGACTACCCTGGGAACTCTCAGTCTCCCCCACTGACCTGTTTAGTCCTCGGTTTTTCCTACCTGGTGGTTTCAGAGGCACCTTGAGTTCAGCTTAATACTTTAATCCTTTAGTTTATGTCATCCTTAGTGCCTCGAACCGGAAACCTGACTTCTCCTACCACCTCCCCCACACCATCTCCCCTGTCCTAACACCGTAGCCCGTACGTGGTTCTCCAGCCCATGTGCTTTCGTCCTGGGCTCTTGGTCTGCTTGTCACTGGCAGTAGCTCATGAGCAGATTTCTGTCTATGTCAAGGCTACGTCAGTGCCCAGTGCACACTCACTGCATGGAAAATCTTGGCTGGAATGAATAAACAAATGAATAAATGAATGATTGATTTCTGAGATGGTTTGGGATGATTTCCATTTAGGATGGTGCTTTTTATTTATGTCCTTTTACTAGAACCAAGGAATTACTGTTGCTTGCCAGCACCAATATTTCGAAATCACAATTTTGAGGAAATAGGTTACCACACTAAATTGCTTTCTGTCTCAGGACACACACACACAACCTCAAGCGAGGAATTATTTATTCAGTGTATGATACTTTCCTGCACTTAGGCATTTATTTAAATGGGTTCATATGTGCAGTTTCTTGGTACAACTGGAAAATATTCTTTCAGTGGTAGAAATCATTAATCTGAACGACCTCGTAGTTTAAAGCTTTGCTTAATTAACCTAGATGTTCTTCGTGTGTCTAAGGTCATAGGACTTTAGGTTTTGGAATGTAACTTTTTGAACTTGGGTGAAAGGAAGAATTGTTTGTGCTTATGTTTGAATTAATTTGTTCTATGTCTAAGCGCTAGACGAAGGAGGAGTGATTGACTTTGCAGAATGGGGGGAGAGTGAGCCATTGAAAGTCCATGTTCTCAACTTTTTTTCTCCATTCAACAGGGAGAGTCCCGTATTCTCAGAGTGAAAGTTGTCTCTGGAATTGATCTTGCCAAAAAGGACATCTTTGGAGCCAGGTATGGTTGCCCTTTTTTTGGGGGGGGGGGATGTGGGGGCGGTGGGGGTAAGCTTCTGAAGAGTTTAGCAAGCTCTTTGCAAACCCAGGCATGTATTCGAGTCACCCGGAGAGCTTCGGAAAACACCTCCACTTTCAGATCCAGCACGGTGATGCCATGGTCCAGGGCGCGCATTCTGTGCGGGGCTGGAGCTGGCATCACAGCGGTAGTGACCGACATGTCTTCAGATGGGGTTGATCTTATGAGGAAAGGGTTCCCTTTTTCTCCGGCCATTTGGGAATGTATCTCTGGTCATTTTAGTATGTTCCTTAAAAAATAAATTTCTCTAAAAGTGTTGCTTTGTTTCTAGAAAGACTGACTCTTCCTTGACACATGTAGGCATCTGAATACGGAGATCGGGTGATTTCTGAGCCTTTACAGCAGCACTCGCAGGAGGCAGCCAGACCTTTCTGGGTGTTCTCACTTTTTTGAGCACATGCTGTTCACCTGTATCTTTAAATCAGCCCTGTTGTTCCTGGCAGCTGCCTGCGAGGTGCTGCGCTCAGTTATCGGGCTGCTAGCAGAGTGAGGTGGGAGCCCCTTGGAACTAGGATTTGACCAGATTTTGAAACACAAAGACCTTTTGGACATCAGACTTAGAGGCAACAGTAGAAATGTGACATTTCAACTTTCTGGTGTACGGTTGGCAGTGCTTCAATCCAGAATGGTTATTTCTTGTCCAGGTCACGCCTGCCACTGGTGCTAGAACAGTGATTGGAACAGACCTCCAGGCCCCAGCCCAGCACCCTTCCACATTGTGAGGGGCTCTGAGTTCACAAGTGAGGCGGGGTCTGTGTTTATTGGGGGGGTCTGAGTACCCGGTGGGGATGAACCACAAGTGCCTGGTGACCGCTGGCAGAGTTCCCTGCTGCTGGCGTTACCTCTTCACAACACTGACTTCTCCTGCCAGTCCCTGTGCGGTTGCTCTCACGCCCCTTTGGTTAGGAGCGAGGCCTCGTCTGTCTCGCTAACCCCACCTGCCTGTGTACCCCAGCAGAAGCCCTTGTCCGACCTGCATAGGCGAACACACTATTTTCTGCCCTCTTGTCATGTGCACGCCAAAGAAACTGGTAAGTTACAAGAGGGCACCTGGAGAGAGTACACCCTGTCCCCCCCATACAGATTTTTGCAAGTTAAATACCAGTGAAATCTTTAAAAAATCCTCCCCTGCTTAGGTGTGCCCCGCATGGCTGACTCGGCCGGAGCGCTTCGGGAACCTGGGCCAGAGCCCGAGTTGCTGCTGATGGGAGGGGAAGCCGAGCCACAAGACGGGCTCTGTCTTGGGAGCCGAAGTCTTACTTCGAGGGGCCGACCAGTTGCCCACACTGGCGCTCTGCTTTTTGACATATTTCTGACTAGATGGAAATGTGTTGGAGACAGAGGCTTCTTATACGGTCTTGCCCTCCTGCTGCTTCGACGGCAGGGCAGCAGGAACAAAGCTAGACAAATGGAATTTCAACCTGAAGACATTTAACCTTAAACATTTTCAGGCTGATAAGTAGACTGTGCCCTTATGTCCAAAATGCCTATTCGCTTACTCTTTTCAAGGTGGGCATTTAAAATTTTTAAGGGAAAAAAGACAAATAGCGTTAATACTGGCTTCATGGATCAAGTGTTGGAAAATGAGTCAGGAACTCTGAATCCTAGTTCTTCATTTTCTTAGTTAATAAATACCACTCACACCCTCTTCCCTGCCCATCTTCCTCCTTCCTCACTCAGGTTCTGACTTCTCTGAAGGGCCATTGTTCTTTAAGACCCCAGTCTCCAACGAATGAGCTGAAATCAAGCACATGATGGGGCAGATGGGTGCCATCTTGGCATCTCCCTCTAGAGTGGCTCCATATTATGTCTAATGATTTGCAGTCTCCCCCACATGGTCTTGGGAAATCCTTTAAGCAACCTCTATCATAATGTGTTAGCATGAAACAAGGGTACAGTCTCCTGACCCACGTTCTGGAGTTAGGGTGATCGCATGGTGGCTTCCACATGTTCTGAGAGGGTTCATGAGTATGGGAGCTTTCGTGCTGTCCCGCTGGAATGAGACCCTTTTCTTCCTGTCGAACATCTGCCCCAGCCTGCCACTGGATAGTCTCTCCTCCTCGTCCTTCATTCTCCCTTCACAGAAAAAAGGCCACGAAGGAATTGGAACCCACTGTAGAAGGATAATGGATGGCGAAGGAAGGACAGCAGACATGAATGGCATGTTTAAAAACTTCAAAGTGGTAGAAACCATGCAGTCTTCGATGTGCTGAAAGACAAGATTTTGTTCTCCAAGGAAAGTTGCTCAGAGCACTTGGCCTAAGGTGGGGGAGGTCCTGGTGGGTGGGAGGAGGCAGGATGTGGTGATACTGGTTTGGGGAGCAGAGATGCTGTCTCTCTTGGGGGTGAGGGGGGAGCACTGGTTTAGGGGGCCGGACCCCGGTCTCCAGGATTGCCTCTCCACTGGGGCGGCCCATCACCCTGGAGAGGCCTGTAACGAAATGCCCTGCTCCTTTCCTGCTTGCTGTCCTAGCCCTGTGCCGGGAATGCAGGATTGTTTTCCAGTTTCCTCCCTGCTCACTCTAACTTGATTGAAAGAGTCTTTGTTCACTGAAGATTTGCTAATTGAGCTGGTGCTCCTGGGAGCCTGTGAGCGGCTGCACTGGGTGGAAAACAGCAGTGGCAGAGAAAGCTGTTCTTTTGGACCATCCTGGAGGTTGAAGAAGGGCGATCGGATAATCTATCACCTAAATAGGGATGCTTTTGTCTGGAACAAATGTGCCATCCAAGGGAATGCCAGGACCTGGGATGCAGGTAGAGACCGTGGTTACCCTGGGTCAGAGACAGCTGATCTCTGTGCCCCCTTATGTGAAAGTAATGCTGTGATTTTGCAGAACCTTCCTATTATTTTTTAGAGCAGCACAAGAGAAAATCTCTTTTCAAAAAGCAGGCAGTGTATTAAAATGCCACTGCCCAGCTCGGCACCCACTTCTGTTTTGTGATGGGGCTGGTGGTCTTCACGAGATCAGGGACCCCGATCTGTGTGCCTGGAGCGTCAGATTCGCCTTCTGCAGTGATGCGCTGATGTCTGCCCACTCTCTGCTCCCACTCACTGCAGTGTTCTTGCCGAGACCAGGTCCCGTGCAGATAACTCTCCTACAGGCAGGGTTCGACTGCATTCACGTGTGGGATACCTCAGTGCTGGGTTCAAGGCCCCCTGACGTGGTCCACCAGCCCGCTGTGGTTGGGACGGGCACGCTCTTGGCCTCTGTCCTTACTCTTACAGGCTCCTGTCTGGAGTGAGACCTTTCTCTCTGTCCTTTAAAATGTCTGCCCCAGCCTGCCACTGAATATTCCCTCCTCCTCTGTGCCTCGTTCTCCCTTTGTAGAAAACAGGCCACAAAGGAACGGGACTGTGTAGAAAGGATGAAGAAGGAAGGCCAGCAGATAAAGCCCTGGCCCCTCGCGTGATTTCGGGACAGCTTCTGGTTCTCCTGGCACCGTCACCCCTTCTCTAGCACGGAGGTCACCCCCCAGGCCTCTCCTATAGGTTCTGGACTCTGTGCACTGTGCCTGGAAGCCGGCTCTGCGTGCAGCTCTGGATTATGCTTGTTTTGTTTGTAGTCACAGCTGTTTCTTTCTCCCAAACTAGGTTTTTAGCACCTGGTGACGAGGGTTAGCTTGGAAGTATTTTTGATTCTCCAGGCCTTACATAGTGCCTTCACATAGTGATTCTCCTGCCATAATTCCCGAAGGCATGACTGAATCAGGTCCTGGTCTCTCCCTCCAGGGCTCCGCTTCCTGCCCCTTCACGGAAAACTCATCCTTCTCCAGCTGTGCCCTGAAATGGGCCGCTTCTTGCCGGGGGCGTGGTCCCCCATTTGCGTGGCATCTGCTCGCGTCCTTCCTGGTGCTGCTCACTGACGCCCCGCCTTGTGGACCCATTTGCTGAGCTGCTGTCGGCCCAGCCCCCCAGCCCCCGGGGAGAGAAGGGCCCCTGCTTCCCCCCTGGCTGTCGCGGCCCCGCCAGCCTGTCTTAGAATCAGCGGCGTGGCCGTCTTCCTCCTTGTAAGCCAGAGATGTCGGCACGTCTCTGCTAGAAGTTGACTTGAATCCAGTCAGCGGAGTCTTAACTGGGCTGTGGCACAGGTGTGTTTGCCCAGAGGAAGCGATTCTCAGGGAGGCGCCCTTAGTCACCCCATCCTGCCATCCCGGCGAAGTGCGGTTTTGTAAATTCTCCCAAAAACAGTCTGTGCAGACCGGCGGAGGAGGCCCACCTGCGTCTCGGATGAAGTTGAGTGTGGAGGAGAGGAGCCACGGGAAGCAGACACAAAGGCGGGTGTCAGACGAGTCTCTGGAGACCACAGGACAACAGGGGAAGTTTCCAATCGATGCTGAGATTTGTGCAGAGCTCCTGATTCAAACCATGGAAGGAATGTGCTCTCTCGTGCTGGTAGCTCCAGAAACTTCTGCCTGAGGGTGCAGGCGTCTGACCTGGGATTGTCATGGGAGACCCAGACCCTACCCCAGAGTCTCGGCGCTGGGGTCAGGATGGAGCCAAGGACTGACTCGGGGCCGGTGAGGGAGCACACGGCACGGCAGCCTGGTGGAGAACGGGGACAGCGACTGGGAATCGTCACCCACGCTCTCAGCTGGAGATGCTCTCAGCCTCTTAGATGCTCTGATGTGGCCAAGATTAGTCCTGGTGTCTGGCCACTGAGAGGTGCCGGTTGGGGCAGGCGGGTCATGCTCTCTTAAAGGGGGTGTGAGAAGCAGGTGGTGATCACAAAGGCTCATGATCGCTGAGTGTGTGCTGCGTGCAGCAAGCTTTGGGCTGTTACGTAGACATTCACGTGATTCTCGCCAGAGCCCTGCGCAGCGGGCACTGCTCTGCGCTCCGCTGTGCAGATCAGGAGACTGAGGCAGGACGCTTAGCTACGTTACGAAGTGTCTACTGCGCTAGTATGCCGTGCTGCTGAGAATTGAGCTGGGCCCGGCCCCTTAATCTCAGTTCCTTAGAGGCTGTCTTCTGGGCTCACTGGAGAGCAGGCTCAGCGCACAGAAGAGTGTGTGACTGCAGTCTGCCTGAGCTTTCTGAAGAGGAAACACCACTCCATTCTGTAGGCGGGGAAGTTCAGGTTCAGAGAGCCTGTCCTCAGCCCAGCACGGAACTACTCCATGGTGAGTGGCCGCGCCTCCTAGGTCCAGGTTACCTGACGTCAGTGCTCCTTCCAAGGACAGGTGAGCACGCTTCTCAAGCGACAGAGGTTCAGCCTCTGCATGGGCGGCTAGACAGACGACTCAGGGATCCTCTGAAGCCTCAGCTTGCTGGTGAGGTGCATTCAAGGCCACATTTAAAGAACTGGCCATTGTATTTGATGGCAGCTGGCCAAGTACTTTGACTTGGAGGAGTGTTATCTTCAGGAATTAGATTTAGAATGGATGGGTTTTGCTAAGTAAGATCTTAACCTTTTTTAAAATAAATTATTTAACTTGGGCTCTCAGGTCATCGAACATTTTGTTAGAGGCTTCAGCAGTAAAAGGAATTAGGGTCAGTTTAGTGCAAGTTTTAGGTCTTCCTTCCCCCTTTTTCCTCCCTACTTATGACCACGGCTACATTTGAGATTTTCAGAATGCACTCGAGACTCTAAAACTTCTTAAAATCGATCCATGCTGGCTCAGACACACCAGTTCCCGAACTTCTCACTTCCATGCAGAAGGTTATAGCCCATTTCACGGCTGCTTCTCTGTTTCGTGAGTTATGCTCTTAGCATCGAATTATACTTGTCTGGGCTGCTATCATTTTTCTTCAGACAGCTGGTGATTTGAAATTCAAAACCGACCCGGATGCTGGCATTGGAGTGACGTGGCAAGTTCTTCTGGCTGGTGGTCGAGATTGTTGGGGACTGAATGCGCGGGCAATGGCTCTGGGCTCACCGGAGGCCCTATGTCCAGATTTAGTTGCTCACATTCTGCTGCATGTGCTTTGTCTGTTTTTTCCTGAAGTGTTGACAAATGAATTCCAGACGTCATGACGTTTTGCCCTCAAGCCCTTCAGTCCACAGCTCTGAAAACAAGAGCTTATTCTTTCATAACTGCAGTATAATGTTCACAGAATGAACATTAATAATTGTCTGATGGATTCTGTCACCTCGTCCATTACCCGAATTCCTCATTATCCCTAAAATGCCTTTTGAAATTGGGCTGTTTAAGTCAGAATTCAGCAGACAATCATGTGTTGCCTAGAGTTGCTAGGTCTCTTAAGACCCTCTGAATCTGGGGCCTTTCATTCCTCCCCCCGCTTCTGAAATGACGGTGCACTGACAGGGCTGCCTCGTTTCTCATGTGTGACGTTTCCCGCCACATCCTTTAAGGTTGTCGGCTTCTTCCTCCTGAACGGTCTGCATTCTAAAGTTGGATCTCACAGTGTGAGCCAGGTCACTGTAAACATTCGGTACTGGATTGGGGATAATGTTTGATCCGGAGGGACCCAGTGTCTTCTCCCGTGACCGGTGGTAATCACAAGGGACCCCAAGGTCCAGTCTGTCCCCTCCATTGTCACGTTTCCGCCAGGTGACCCACGAGAAACGGATGAGGTGAGATCTGGGCACGCCGCACTCGACACTCATGTGCTTTCAATATTCACTTTACCTTTTCTTACACAGGATTTGAAGTTGCTTTATTTCCTTTGCTTTTTTTGAAAAACACTGCACACAAAAAGCCTCCTTTTCACAGACATTGAGGCTGCAAGTCCCTTGCAAGTCCCTCGCTGAACTGCGAGCACTTCGGGACATCATTAAGCCAGGCTTGGCTAACTGTTGGCCCCTAGGGACTAGCTGAACTGCAGGGCATGTGGAGCACTGAAGCAAAGAAATAAAAATCTTGAGCCAAATTTGGGAATTTTCCTATTAAAGAAACAGATTTCCAGGTTTTTGGAGCATCTGGCCATTTAGATAGCCTGTACCTGTGTCTGTGAGGCCATGTGTGGCTGGAAGTGGGTGCCGGACGAGCCATTAGATGGAGCCGTGCCCCTTTGGCCTCCAAGGACCGCAGACCTCCCCAGCCCACACACCTGCCCGCCCGCCTGTCCGCTCTGGATCGGGGTTCTGCCGAGCTCGCTGGCCCTCATGGGCGGGTGGGGAGCGCCTTCCACATGGGCTGAGACCCTGTTGTGCTCTGCATTTCACTGTAGATCTCTGTCTGGAGGCCCGTGGGAGTAGCCTTAACTGTCTAGGGCCTTGCTGAGAACCACAACATCAGCACTAATGGCTCTGTTTTAGAATCCCTACGCCAGAGGACTCGTTGAGATCACTCATGTGAGAACCCCGAGAGCCCAGTTCTCAGACTCTGTTCTCATTGCACTCCTCCCCAACCGCCAGGCCCGAAATGACAGCAAAGGCTATGAATTCACGCCTCTCAGATCTGAGTCAAAATCTCTTCTCCTGCGCTAACAAGCACCCAGCTCTTAGTTTTGTATTGTCTCCAGGTCTTGGAGCATATGCACCGTCCTTTTCAAGCGTGCGCACACACGATGCAGCCAGCGGGCTCCCGGAAGGAAACATTCAGAGCAGCAGATGGGTCCGCATAGGACCAGCTTGTGGCTGGGGTGGGGGGGCAGGTGCAGGCAGGTCACTCCAGGATGCACCCCTCTGACTGGCAGGTGATTTCCAGCTCAGACCAATCAAGGCCTTCCCTTCCCCTGCCCAGAGGACTTAGATAGAAGCCACCAGCTTAGACAACGACAGCCCTGTAGGACTTGGTGTGGTGGGCAAGCAGGAGGCTGGCTGGATTTGTTCCCTATGGTTCCTCTCTGTTCTCTTGTCATCTGCACGGCCCGAAACTATTGGCTTCCCGAACACGGATCGTTCTCATTTCTCTGTGCATTGCCTTCCTTCCCTTTGAAGCCGCAAATCCCTACCCCCTTCTTCATCCAGAATGACCTGTATGTCTGCATTTGTTTTACTGGGTATGGATTCTTCATGCTGGGGTAGTTTCTCTCTATGACATATGCCATTAAACTGGTTTTCACTTTTTCACTTTTCACTCAATCTGACGTTAACTATTTGCCAACCCAGAAGAAGCCCGACGGGAGGAGAGCCTCCTCCCTGAGGGGTCTTTTCTGTGCTGGGCCCATGGCATGCACTCCAGTCAGGGCCGTTCCTTTTGGGTGTTCAGAAAGGTCTTGAGTCCCTGAGAAGCCTCAACACCCATTCAAGCAGGAAACTACTGATCAGATTGGAAAGAGAGCCGTGTGCATGGGTCTTGGTGTCTGTTCAATTGTGGTAAATAAAGGGATGTGCTGGAGGGCAGATTCAGTGCCTTCCCTGCTGTGACAGAAGCTCAGGACTGGTGTCTGTCATGTGGTGTGACAGAGTGGAAGGCACGTTGTAGAGCTCATCGCCCTCGTCATCAGTCCAGCACGATGCTGTCGTTGCCTGTCCGTAGGGAAGATGGCCTGCCCTCTGTGTTAGTGCTCTGTACATCTTGCTCATCCCGTCAGTGTGGAGCCTGAGAAAAGTGAAAACTGAAAAAGCAGATGGAGATCCCTGTGCAGTAATTATTTTTTAAAGGGAAGGTGCAGGCAGGAATGAAGGCGAGTAGACGGACCGGCAGAGAGAGGAGGAAGAAGCGTTTATTCATTTATGTCTAGTTGTTCATCCCGCAGCCCCGGGTGCGAACCCAAGTCCTTGGGATGTATGTAGACCGCACGTGGCTAGAGGCGGCGGAGCTAACCACTACTTTCCAGGTGTGCCATGTGGGCAGTATTTTAATCAACAAATGAAATGACAGAGGGCTCCAAATGGGGCGGAATCACAGGACATCTGCGGGGTGGGGGAAGCTTGGTTCTCCTGCCTGGTGTGTTCTGGACCCGAGCCCTTCCCTCTGCCTCTTCCCCTGACTGCCGCAGCTTCAGGCTCCCACTCTCCTCCTGCCTCCCTCCTTCCTTTCAGGTCTCTGCGTGTGCTTCCCACGTGTCAGCCCTGTGCCCTGTCCTTGCTTTAGCCCACAGCAGTCCATATTGGTTGCGCTCTTTTCCTTTTGGGAAACTTCAGAAACTCTGAAGCCGAGATGAGATGAGTTATACACAAAAGCATTTCCGAATGTGTAAGAAAATGAAGAAAATACTTGTTTCATGCAAGTCGAGCTAACTAGCAGCCCTCAGGAGGAGCTAGCAGGGACCACATAGAGAGGAGGAGGAGAGCTGCTGGTTTCATCCCCAAAAGAGCAGAGGGATGCGTCTCTGATGAAAGTCCCCTTGTTTTAGAGTGAGGGCAGCTTGCCAGCCCCTTCTCTGTGGTGGAGCTTCAGGCGGCCTTGGGGCCACGCTTCTGCAGTGACCAAAATGCCATCGTCATTGAAGGTGAAAGTGTTCTGTAATACCTAAGTCATGCTTTAAAGCATGTACAATCCGTTGCGCCCTGATGGCTCGGCGGTTAATCCTTGGCTCTGGATGGTGCTCTGGAAGCCCACCACCGGGTTCGTGGCCCGGGAACGCTGGAACAGCTAGCACGGCAGCTGAATGGAGGGCTAGTGCGTCTTCCTCCTCTCTCTTCCTGCCTGCGTCCTTCCTGCAAATAAAAGAAAACATAGCAACGTGCAAAATCTGTTTTGGACACATAGCTCTGGAACCTCAAAATGTTCTGTTTTCACATGCGATCTCCTATGTTGTATTAGTTCATCTTTTAAGAAATCTGTTTTAGATTCCAGAAAACTGATGTTTGCCTTTGGAGGAGAGATCTGGAAGGTAAGATATTTTTAAAGAATTGTTTATTTTGAGGAAGAAAGCAGGCAGGAATGAAGACAAGCAGGGAAATCAGGACGAGAGGGTGAGAAAGCGCACTTGTCCGTCTGTTTAGTTGTTTTTGTTGGCTCTTCCCCAGTCCTGGGCTGTGAACCCAGGCCCTTGGGCTTTATGTGGACACTGCCATTCAGAGCCGCTGACTTTGACCACTAGCCCCCAGGGCACGCCAAGGAAGGTAAGGTATCTAAGACTGTGTGTGTGTACATCTAAGTGAGCTCTCAGGTTCTTCAGGAGTCCATGAAATTTCCCAAGCACCCTGCATAGTCCTCCAAATTGAGGTCAGCACATTCTTTCATGAAGGGTCAGATAGTAGGTAGTAGAGGCTTTGCAGGACTGATGACCTCTAAGATGGCACAAAAGTAGGGTGGAATATAAACAAACGGGCGTGGCCTTCATGTGACTTAGACGTTATAGTTAGCTGACCTCTGCGGATCTAAGCTGCTGATTGTCTCCAAGGTGTGTGTTTGGAACTGGAAATGCCGGTATTGCCGGGTGACGCTTTCCACATCAGACTGTTTTATTGAGTTGCTGGTTGGTTAATGACAGACAGGGATTCGGATGGTATTGAGTGCTTGGGGGAATGGGATTCCTAGATATTCAGCAGCTTTTTTTTTCTTCAAGGACATGCATAAAATACAGCTTATGAAAAATTTTAGATATGCACTCTGAATTTTAAAGCCTACCAACGACTGTACTTGAGACTATTTTTGTCTTAGAGAAAATGATTCTCCCTGCTCTGTACATAAATGCATGAATAATAACATTGAATTTAGATGCACACAAGTAGAGAGACTCAAACATTAGTGCGTTGCAATGAAAATATTGTCTGTTTTCTATACTGCTTCTTAGACTCATGACCTTCATGCAAGTAATGTTTAGAAGGAATCTGCAATGTGTAACTCAGTAAATTATTGAAAGAACTGGCGTTTTGACTGTGTAATATCAACACAAGTGCTATCAACTAGGTCTTACCTCTAATGAGTGTGCTCACAATCCTTCTGGGAAACAGAGCGGAAGGATGAAATGAATGAACCTCATTTCATCCTTCGTTGTTGTAGGCACAGGTTTGCTTTCCTGACTGAAGAACTGGTTATCACTTATAAGTCAGCTAGTTTCAGATGTTAGAAACTAGGCATTCATGGCAGGAAAGTAGAGAAGCATTAAGACATTTCCAGTCTGTAGACAAGAGATTGAGAAATCAAAATGGATGAATTTAATCCTGGTTGCTTTTTTTGTTCCTGGTGAGAAATGATAACATTGGTTGTATTTTCTCTTCCTCATTCCTGCCTGTAAACTCAGGAAGTCCTCGCCAACAGTGGCTTTGACTCCGTTGGAGTAATTTTTAGTGTAATTAAGAATCTGGGCAGTCTAAGAGAGATTTGCCCATTCCTTCCTTCCTTCCAGAGTGCGCCCCTGCCTCTCTGTGCTATGGTCTCATTTTCTCTGGTTATTAAGTATTTAGCCAAAGGATGGGATTTGAGAAATGGGACTTGAATAATGAGTGAGACCAGATAACTCAGGATCTTTCATTTGTCCTTACATAGTTGCTTGTCAAAATATTTGAAACTCTTCTTTCTCTGGAACCATCTGTCTCAGCAGCCAAGTGAGGACCCAGGGCTGGTCCTCAGTTGTACAGCCTCTTCAGGCAGGCCCCCTTGGTTCTTCATGTTGTGGGGAGGGCTTCTCAAGTGGTGTCCACGTCTCTTGTTTCTCCGCACACGCAGGATTCTCTCTCAAGCAGAGGCCATGTCCCGTTCTGCAAACCCTTCGGCAGTAACTGGCCAGCATGGATTAAGGTCTCTACTCCGCACACTGGACAGGGGCCTCTTGCCTTGACTTCCCTCCTCTGCACCTTGTCTGGTGTCCAGATGGTCACCTTCCCGGCGTATGCACAGCTGACTTGTTTTCCCTCGTCACAGCCCCTTCCCCGCCCCAAGCGGGCTCCTGTCACCAGGCATGGGTCCTAGGCTGTGTTGGCTCACTCTGCGCACATCTGTGGTCACACTGAGCACCGCCTTAGCTTCCCTCTGCTAGACCCTCACCTCTGCACCCAGGGTGGGTCCTGCATCAGCGCCAGGGCCACCAAGTCTTAATGGCCACCTCCTGTGCAGTCTTCAAAGCCCCTTGGCTCTTCTGGCCACTCTGCTGAATTGCTTTTCCTGCTTTGGTCCTCTCCCAGTGACTTATACCTGCCCTTCTTTTCTTGAGCAGCTCTCCCATAATTGCTTGTTCTGAGTGTATCTTTAAGAACCTCATTCTTCAAAATACACAGGTTTTACATTTTAATATGAAAACCCTCCTGCTAGCACATATCACATTATTTCTAGTTCCTTCCTCCTTTGAAGTTAATAGAAGGATCTTTAACAGTAAGGGATGCCTCTCCCTTACCCCGTCGTCCACGTAATGGTCACGGGAGGGGAGCAGGTGTGAAGCACCCTCCCCTGGGAGGCTGGGAAGGGCCCTTCTGTGGGTCCTGGCAGGCGTAGTGGGGAGCTCTGGCTCCCTCTGGTGGCCACATAATCAATCAGGTGTTTTGGTTTTGGATGAGCAGCGTGGTCTGCAGCTGCAGGAATGCGCTGGGAGTTTGTAAAGGAAATCGCTAGCTCAGATCTTGTTTGTTTTGGTAAGTATGAAATCATTTGCAAACAGTGACGCTAAAACAGAGGAAGAATGATTGTACTTTAAGTCATTCCTACTTTTTTGCATATTTGGTTTTAAAAGTAGATACTATGTAGCATTAAACCACCTTGCCTTTTTCTTCTCCTTCCTCTGCTAGATAACTTTCTAACCTACTGGTTAGAAATCATTAAAATCAACTGTCACCAACTGCCAAGGAGTAACTATCTGATAGTGGAAGGAACTGAAATTCTAAAGTGAGGATGTGGTGCTCCAGGACAGTTCCCTAAAATGAATTATAATGCAGATATAATTTAAAGTTTTCTGGGTCAGCACTTCAAAACGCATCCAGTTTTCTTTTCGAAAGGGATTTCTGGACTCACATTTTTAATGTAGAAAAATAAATGTTATGAAGTTTGTTTGTGTCCCTTCTGATCATGGGACTAGCTTTAGACAGTCTCAGACGTGTTTGTATTTGTCTTTGGAATTTAAGAAATACCCTTTGTACATGGTTCTCAGGTTGTAGAGTTTTCAGTACTACAGAAAAGTTAAGGAAGGAATCTATGGCTTGAAAAAGACTCAGAAAAGTCTCTTGTCGTTTCTTCTCTGTGGCTGTCTTTGTAATGATGCAGATCGATAGCATTATTTTTCATTTCAAAGGACAATAGCCGCAGCAATTTTTAATTGTGTAACTATTTGAACATTTTTATTGAAGCAACATCGCACAGGTTTAATGTGTGAATCATCATAAATCAGTGTCTGTATCTAACACACAAAGTTTACCACAATAGTCCAATTCTACCTTTCACCATAAAATGGACCCATTTCAAACAGTGGATACTGCTCAGCTATTTAAAGAGATGAAGTCTCTTTAAAAAAAAAGCAATTTGAAGAGATTTAATTTATTATTATTTATTATATTTTATTTATTATTTCTAAGTTCATGTAATTTTAATTATTTAATTTTTAATTGATTAGGTGACTAATTGATTTAAAGAGATTTATTTATTTAAAGCTATTTAAGAGTTGAAATATGTGACAACATGGATGGACCTAGAGGGAGTGATGCTTGGTGAGCTAAGTCAGAAGCAGGGCAAACATTGTATGATTTCACTCATGTGTGATGACTAGAGAAACCAAACAAGCAGATAAACGAAATCAAGCAAAAATAGATGCAGGCAGGAAGGCTGGCAGAGAGAGGAGAAAGAAGCACTTTATTTTTCTCTTAGTTGTTCACGCTGGTTGTTCCCCGCGACCCGGGACTCAAACCCAGGGGCTCGTGACCTGCATTCTTTACAAGTGATTGATTTAATCCCTGCTCCACCAGGCCGCGCCTAGAGTTAACTGTTTTTTAACGCAAGTTTGACTAATTGTCTCCCAGGTGTGCTTGGGGAATCTTTGGATAAAATCCTACTGGCCTACTGGAGGCCGAGGAAAGAGTCAGTCACCCCGGCAGTCGGCCTTCGAGGTACGTTACTGCACAGGACTTAGCTGGGGCCAGGCTGCTGAAACCAGTTAGAGGGAGATGGTGAGCTCCTCATGTGCCCCGCTCGCAGTCATGCTCTCCTCTGCCTTTGCCGTTTCTAAATGTCTGCAGAGATGGACACGACCCAAAGACCTTTCACACCCAAGGAGGCCACTCATACTTTCGGTGGACAGAAAAATTGGGGAGTCACTTAGGGAGAAAAGCGTTCATTTGAGCTGCTGTTAGCATCAACCTTCTCTTTTCAGTTGAAGACAATGAAGTTTTGCTCTCAGGGCTGGACAGAGAGCCCTCCCAGGATGGTGTTTTCACGTGAGGCCTTGGTCATGCTAAAGCAGCACACAGCAGGCTGCCCGTCTTTCCTCGGGACACGTGCCCCTGAAAGAGCCAACGTCCCAAGCAAACATGAGAACACACACACACACACAACAAATCCAATGGAAGGTGACGGCAGCCCCCAGGCCCTGAGAGGCGCAGAGGTAGAGGGTCTTAACAGTCGCCTGGTCACTCCCTTGCTGTTTTCCCCACTGGGGCACTGTGAGCCTGGCCTCGCTTTGCAGAGAGTGTCCCTAGTAGCAAGGAGCGGCACAGGCTTGACGTGGTTGTAAATACTTCTGTAAACAGGGCCTGGAATTGGGTCGAAATCGTAAGAACAGACACATTAAGGGAAACCTTCTGAGAGTTCACTGAAGAGAGGGGGCTCTCTGCTGTTCCCCCCGCCACCCCTCAAAAAGGAAATCCAGCAGTGCTAACAGGCTTCACATCAGAAAACTCTCCAGTGCAATAATGAGAAGGGCAGATGTGCGGAGCACTGGTTTGCTTTTAAATCCGCATATTTAAGTGATCGAGAAAATGCTGCCTGTTCACAGTGGGAGTCTGGACAGGGACGAGGCAGGAAATAAAAGCCCCACTTGGCCCCCCGTGCCAGCCTGTTGAGAGAGATACTTTGTCCACTGGCCACCACCCCTGATACGTCTGTGCTGGGGGTGGGCAGAGGACTCGCCCAGTTCCATCTTACTGGCTTCTGGCTTTTAACTCCCTAATGTGTGAGATGTTTCCAGATCATCCTGTATTTCTCTCTTGGCCTCTTCTCTGGCCCAGTAGAGTATGAGAATGCTCAGAAGCAGTTGTGCTGAAGGGCTGATCCCCACCTCCCACCCTTTACACCCAGAGCAGCCAAGACCTGGCTGGAAAAAGACCTACTAGTTGTTTGGCCAGAAGTGACCTCACTGTGGCTTCAGCTGGACATCCGAGATCTCTGATTTTCAGATCCTTTTGGAGCCCCTGCAGTGTTCAGGTCCTGTGGGCAGGGGACGGGAACTTAGGGTCCCTGCCTGCTCAGAACTTGAGCGCTGCACCCCTTCATCTTCTAAGCCTTTGACCCAGCGCCGAGGAAGTCAAAGGAAGCCGCCCTCTGCCCTGTTGTGCCCGGACGCCTTGCCGTGAGGCACCGGCAGGAGGAAGCTGCTCCAGCCACTTGCGTGACCACGAGTGGTAGACGATGCTCCAGAGGGAGATTTCTCGGACTGGCTGGCCATCCCCTGCCTGAACTCTTGCTCAGAGAGATGCGCTTTTGTTGGGCCTTCCACATTCCTTAGCTAGGCTCACTGTGAGTTTGTAAAAAATTTTAACCTAGAAAATTTCAAGTAGAAACATGAATCATTTTGTTAAATTTTACATTTGAATCTTTTTTTAAAGAGGAAGGCAAGCAGGAAAAAAACATTATATTTACTTACTTCATTTTAGTTGTCTCCTCTGCACCTTCCACATGTCCGAGGCTGCAAACTCGTGTCCTTGGGTGCTTATGAAGTGCGTCCCAGGCACAGGCTTGACACCTAAGCCACCAGGACACACCTTTTATTTTGTTTGGTAATTGCTACCTTTTTTCCTTTTACGACCTCTTTTATTCGTTTAACTTCTGATGTCAGAAGAGTTCCAAGTTCACTTATAGGGGAAAAAATGGTGAAAGAAACAGATAACCAAAGGAAGCAGACTTGTGTTTTGAAGCCTTGACAGTAGAACACGTGTGGAGGAGGTGTCTTCTGGAGGAGGGCAGGTGTGTCCGGCTGTGCTGCCCAAGGTCCAAGGACAGCCTTCTCAGGTGACTGTGAATGTGTGTGCTGGATCATTCCAGAGGCTGCGATGGGCCAGTGGGATGGTGAGTCACAGAATTCTCTAGAGGGGCTGGGCCAATTTTACACAATTTTCTAAAGGGTTCGCTAGTGTATTCTAGGTACGTTTGTCCTTGGAGTCTTGCTTGTTGAATATAAGAAGCTGTTCTTTTTCTAAGTCCTGCCAACCTCTGCCAGGGGGACCACACCCTCCAGGCAGACTGGGTTGGACCCGGCTTCCTAACAGCTTAATTAACTCCAAGAGGTGGGCCTTGTTCTCAAGGCACTTGTCCCGTCAGTCTTTACTTGGTGCCATCCTCAGGTTCTTGGAAACAGATACAATGACAGGAGGTACTTCATTAATGTCGTTTCATTTAACGTCGGCAGGGTTTGCTTTTTTTCTCGTCAATCTTATAAGAAGTGACAGTGAATGAAGCGGCGTTATTGGAGGCCTCTGTCCTTGTGTCAGGGTGTCTCACGAGGAGCACACCTTCACAGACATGCCCCAGCAGTGACACGGATGCCTCCCTTGGGGAAGGGACACGGGTGGATGGCTTGAATCTGTGGTCCACACAAGGCAGCTTCTCTGTATACACTTCTGCTCCGAGGCTTGGAGTTATTTAGCAAGGGTTGCTGGAACCAGATTCCAAAAGCACTAGTACCTTTTCCACAACAAACATTTTAAAACTAACAAAAGAATTTTGCAATGTTTAAGAGTTTTGAGGGAAACAAAATAGATATATAGTCAACAAAAAGAAAAAAAATAGAGGAACTCTGACCAGACTTATGAGTATGTCTTGTGAAACTATACCTGGCAAAAATGCAACATAAAGTTAAAAAAATAAAGACAAATTAGAGAAAGTATTGCCCGTTTCTATCACTGAGAAAGAAATAATTACCTTCATATGTAATAGTCTCCTGCAAATCAATAAAAGACCACTACCCTACTTGAGAAATCATCACTAGAGAACACAGCTCGGCACAGTGAAGGTGGCGCATGGCAGTGTAACATACTGAAATAGTCTGGTACAGTAAGAGAAATGACAGCTCTGGTAAAATACCATTTTGAAGGCTCAGAGTGCCAAAACTAAAATTTCAGTAGGACACTGTGTTGACTGTGAGAAAATGACTGTCCTCTCAACTGGTGTCAGGGGCCTTGTAGCTGGGGTGGCCTCTAGCAATTAGAAATATTTATCACCCTAACAAATGCCTGTACACCATTTAGAACCAACATTCCCAAATCAGCCCTTTTATTCAAATGGTAAACTTGCTCCTGTGTGAAGGGAAGTATTGACAAAGTATGTGTCTCTTTGTTGCCATGACCAGGAAAGATCAGAGCTGACAGGTGAGCACTAGAGAGCCCTGGACGCATTCAGACCGCAGCTGGGGCTCCCCCCCCCGCCAGCCCCAGCTCCTCAACACCCCCCCGCCACGATTTCCCCCATTCTCAGCCAGGTTCTCTGCTTGATGGCGGCGCTGGGCTTCCATTCCTGGTGGAGCGTGGCTGCTGCACAGTTTAGGGCTTGGCTTTTATTGGGCTACCCCTGACCTGGGAGAGAGGAATGGAATGTTCTAGAAGCTGACCTTTAGTGGAGTAAACCACTCATTTGTGTGTGTGTGTGTAATATATGTGTGTGTATATATATGTGTATGTGTGCATTGTTGTGTGTGCATACACACATACACATGCACACATATTAATATACAAACATGTAATACACATATAACATATATGTGTTTGTATACAGATACATTTACCTATACACATACATATACATAAACATATACATATACACATATATATCCAGATCCATGATTCACACTCCTTCCTTTTCTCTTCATGTCCCCGGTAGATCCCTGTCCCTGCGCATTATTGTTTACACATGAAGGAGGTAGAAATGACTGTTGGCATTTTCCACTTGAGAAAAACGGCGTCACAAGGGTTTAGCCGCTTGCCTGCAGTCCCCAGCAGGTCCGTGCGGAGCTGGAGAGGGCCCACGTTTGCTCGCAGGCCGTGTTCCGTCCCCTCTGCCTGTGCGCTCCCAGGGTGCCCGTGCCACCAGCGGCGAGCAGTGGCAGCCGCGAGCTCCCTGTGCCCATCATGAAGGGAGTTGTCACCCAGCAGCCGGACCCGGAAAGGGCTCTGTGGGCAGGGGCTGTGCTTCCAGGCTGAGTTCTCCTCACAGCTGCCCGACTTTCCACGTGAAAGTCGTCTCCGGAATCTGCAGTAGGTGCTTGGAAAGAACTTAGCACAGACAGTGGACAGGTCCCCTGAGGAGGAGCGACTGGCCAGTGCCTCACACACCGCGGGCTCCAGAAAGAACTTGGCTTCTGTAGGATCTGTCTCCCCTCAAATGTTCAGACAGACCTTCTCTGTCCAGAGCAGGCTCTTTCCCACTCCGGTCGCGTTGGTGTGTGGAGCAAATGGTGCCTTGAGGCCTTGTGGCCTCGCCAGAAACTGTTACCTCACCGTAGACTGAGATGAGACTCACCTCCAGGAACAGCCTTTTATCCCAGAAACCAACATTAGGGCAGGATGAAAGTCTGGGTTCTGTCACATGAAGTCATCCCCTCGTGAGGACCCCGCCTCTCTCCTTGACGCCCAGGCCCCCCTTCCATTCCGCAGCGCAGGATGGAGGGTCTCACTGCATCTGTCCCGCGTACCTAAATCTACAGCCACGCTCATTTTCAATATGAAGGCCGCTGCGCTCGTCTGCCTTCCCACTCCTGCCTGCCGTGCATTTGTTTGACCAGTTCAGAACGACCTTGAGGCAAGGGCTGTTTGCCAGCACCCCCTTCCCTCTCTAAGGGTCTTCTGTGACCCACCCTTGTCAGCCTCACACGAGGGGACTCTAGAGGGACCTGGGGACCGGAGGAACTCTGGACGGTGTGTGTTCTCTTCTGGGTTTGGCCCTCTGTGCGCCTTGGCCCAGCAGCTGCTCAACCAGACGCCAGTTGGGATGGGGTCTGGAGGTCAGGGAGCTGGAGGAGGGGCGGGTCTGGGTAGAAAGCCAGACGTGGAGACAGCAGGCTGGGGCCTGGGGGAGAGTGAGCGGAAGGAAAAGTGTTCTGGTGAGTTGGAGGAATGAAGAGGAAATTTAAATTCGAAAAACAGCATGACTGGGATTTAAGTTCCATAACCTTCCCTGCACATCAGCCTTTTGCTTCTTGTTTTCCTGAGTAAGTGAATGTCGGACAAGTGGGGCCACTTCATTTTCCTGCCCACATGTTCTGAAGTTTTTGTGTTTTCTTAAGTGCGCTTGAAGATTAATTGTGAACATCAAATTGCCAGACATTGGATGGGAATGTAAGTAATAGTCAAAGATGGTTAAGTCCTCCATTCCTTTAACACACACAGACACACACACACACACACACACACACACACACACCCCCAGCAGACAGAATTTATGTTCTGAAAGCAAATATGGAAATCACATTAAATTGGAATCCCTCACCACCATCCCCACGTGGTGTCATTTCTCTTCCTCCGACTTCCCGGTGCAGGGAGCTTGAATGTGTTCCCTGTTACCTCTCTGACCCACCACATCGGTTCCTTTTGAAGGATCAGGTCTTTGTGTGAGGACTATATCCCGGTCTGCATTTTTTTGTGGTTTCCGTTTATCCACTGAGAACTTTTTAGGAGGGATTTAAGATGTATTTTGAGGGCTAAAGCCGGAGTTTGACTATGCTAACAGTGTTGAAAATGTGAAGTCTGTCAGGCAGAGGGCTTCTCAGCAGCTATATGGGCACAGGGGCCGCTGCCATCTAACCAAGGCCAGAACCTATGTCTGGTGACCAGGCTAACCCAGGTGACACATTGTTTTCTCCTCTCATTACCAGACAGGTCTTCAGTAACCTATTATTGGGGAAAAAATAGATATGTTGAAACGTACACCCTGAACTGGAAAGCTAAGAGATCCTAGAGGCATGGCCTCTAGGATAATCTAACAGGTGTTGAGCCTGTGCCTGGGGAGCAGTCCACATACAGCCCTAGGACCTGGCCCATCAGGGTGTTGGGGAGAACTTAGGATGGGATGCTGCCTATCTACAATCTCATCATTTCTGCAGACTTACAAAATCAACACTGACCAGACAGACATGGAGGATGGAGAGTCCTCTACAGGATAGACCCACAGAAGGGCATGGAATTATTTTTGGCAGTAGAGTCTTTTAGAACTGAACTGAGAAATCTCAGAATGTCACCTGGAGCCACCCGCAGCAATGGCCTGGTCTTTGCACTCCCTTATCAGTAGCCCTTCCTCAGGCTACAGCTGAGGGGTATAAATTAGTCATCTCCTAGCAATCAGGGCAGCTCTCCCTGCCCCAGAGACTCCCTCGTGCTATTTCTCCTGACTCTTTCTCTAATAAATCTTCTAACTACACTTCTTAACACCTCAAAAATTCTTTCTTGAATCCTGTTGTCACTGGACCCCAATTTGCCCCAGCAGCAAGGGGACCAGAAACAACTAGAAGGAGCAGCTCTGTGAATAAAATGCTGCTTCTGGGCGCGCCCCGGTGTGAAGTAGAGTTGGGTGCAGTCCACCTGTACCCCCAGGTACAGGTGAGTGCTGCTTCCTCTTCTCACTCCAGCCTCTGCTCACCTTCAGTGCCGGCTATATCTTTCCTTTCAAAAACAATCGCTGCGTCTCTGTCTGCCTGCCTGCCTATTGCCCACCTGCCTTCTCTGTGACCCCAGAGCTGCAGGTTTGAGCGTTAGAAGCACACACAGGAGGTTCAGCACTGTCTGTGCCAGAACTCGCTCCAGATTTCGTCCGGTTGGTGTGGGGTGGCAGGGTGAAGGCTTGGGCCTCCTGCCTGCAGCCTCGTGTGTGTCCATCTCCCACGGGACACCCCGCATATAGACCCAGCCCCACTCCCGCCCTGTGCTGCTCAAGTCTCTGTGCTTCCAAATGACATCGAGCTTCTGGGACCCATCCCCACCAGCCCTTGGGGCCCCCGCATTTGAATAATGGAAGTTAAGTAATCCGTTTTCTGCCTATGCTATGGAGAAGACACTTTTTACAGATCATCAGCCTTTGTTAGTCTTGGAGGTAGGGTCGGCCACTCATTGTCTATCTAAGGGAAACACTTGTGCGGTCCAGTCGTGTGTGGCAAGATGGAAGCTAGGAAGTTATAATCTAACAGGCTGTGCAGAATCTGTAAGGGAGCCCTGACCTCCTCTCCCTGGGCCCTTTGTCATGCGGCAGGGCTGTAACAAAAGACGAAGCCCAGGACCCCTCAGTAGGACCCTGCTGTCCGTGAAAGCTTTTATCCTCCTCTCATACTTACTCCACACCTGACTGGCACCTCCTGGAATCTTTCACATTGTTCTCAAAAGAAACCATTCTGTCTCAAGTGCCTATTTTTAGACTCTGTAAAGCCCACATTAAATTTTTGCTGGCTTTCTCTGTAGTCGCCTAGCCTGCTGTTGGAAAGGCTTGGGAATCTTTTGTCTTTTAAAGTTCAGCCCCCTCAGGGCAGCTCTGCCACCTTGAACTGAAGCCCTGGGATGAGCTGGGGTTTATCTCTTGCCTCCTTTCAGATTAAAACCCAAACCACAGGTATTAACCTTTACACCAGCACCTTGGAAGAATTCAACTGGGGGAAGCAGCTGACTTCAAAACAATGAACCTCAGTTAAAGGAAGCCTAAACTGCTAAGGTTTAGAACCACTGATGGACCCTGGGCCAATCTGATCTGGTTCCACTGGCCTGGCTTGAGCACTGGGCTGTCCAAGTTCGGGGCCTGTGTAGTGTAGCCGCTATCAAATTCACTCATGAACTAGGTGAAACAGGATTGAGGTTTGTAATGGGGCCTTGACCACATCCCAGTCAGCACGTGGTAATTTCCTCTTTGGCCTGTGGTTTTGGTTTTTTTCTTTACAGGAACCTGCAGGTTGTAGATGACGGTCATGGGAGATGGTACCAGGCGATGCCCACAGACGGGGGCGTTCCACCTCCAGGGTATTGAGTGCTCCCCCCCACAACCAGTTTCCCACCTTTTTCTTCCCTTGCTGACCCGGGGCCACATAAGAGAACTCAAGTATCTTTTATCATATGTATCTTAATTAAATCAAAGTTTCACAACTCATGTTGTTTGTGGGGTTCCGGACGTCAAAGAATCCACGATCAAGTTGGGCGAGTGAGCAAGCAGAGATGCAATGAGAGGGTAAAGGAATGGAGCCAGCCAGGGGAGGCCCAGGCCCGTCCGCCGTGCCCACGGCCCAGGTTTTTAAGGAAAAAACCCACACGGTGAGGAAAGGGGTTAGAGAGGGGGTCGGCAGACCAGGTTTCAACTCCTGACTGGGCAAGGTGACACTGTCCTTTGTAGCTGTCGGTGGTCTTCTTCAACCTGTGTCATTCCTTTGTTTCTTAGTGGAGGGTCCGTCCTGGTCACATAGTACACATCTCACATGTCAGACTCATCCGTCGGCTTCCCTTTTCCATCTGGATGATGGCATGTGTTCCACGACTGTGGTGGCGCCAGAGGCAATTCACTGTCCTCATATCTGAACTTTAATCCCTGGTCGAAGGCTTGCTCTTGTGGGGCTTCTGACATCACGTGAAGTAGGTCAATTGAATGTTATATAGATTTTTCTAAAAACAAACAGAACTCCAATAAAACCAGACCAAGTGTTCCTTTAGGCAAAATTTTTTTTAAAGTATGGATTTAGAAGAAAAAGAATATACATATGTAGTCAGGATTGGAAAGGGTGCACAACTAAATCTTAACCCCATGTCGGGGTGCTGGGATTATCAGTTATTTTTTCTTTCTTTTCTTTTTTTTTTTTTTTTTTAATTTTTACAAGTTAACATAAACTCACGTGTAAAGGTTCCCCATTCTTCATATATATGTCAACACACCCTGCCCTCCACCACATCACCAAGAAAGAGTTCGTCACCATTGTCCAGTGTATTTTTGTTTTTGATATTTTCTGAACTTCCATACATAGGTTGTTCATTGTTACCAACTGTAGAGAAAGAAAAATGTTTGTGTATTCATCTGGCTAAGGTACTGGAAAGAGCTTGTCCTAAAGAGATGTGAAGAATGTATTATATCCTTCTACACCCAAAGGTGATACCTGTCATCTGTAGACATAGATATGTAGGTGTCAGCTTATATAGCCAGAGAACTATTTAAAACATGAAAGCTTTGTTTATCAAAATGAATCCTAACATCCTAGATTAATGTAAGTTTGGTATACCTCTAAATAAAATAGTTTGAAGCCATTAAAAAGTATGCCACTGATGCCTATTTAATGATAGGAGAATAATCATCTATAGCAAATGAAGTAGAAAAGTGACAAACTGGTCTGTATAATTTGATGCCATCTTTTTGTAAGAAACATACACTTAAACACAGAAATGTAGTAGAAGATCTGAAAGTGTATTAATATATTAATGTAGGGGTGATGGCGGGGGTGGAGTTGGGTGGGGGTGTTTTCCCAGCCCTCTGAGGTTCCTTCTTCAATGGTTATTCTTGCTGGAAGAAATAAGTCAACATCAGACAGGATTCACAGGAGAAAAGGCCACAGTTGATGACATATTCCTTAGGGAGAATGTACATGCTTGTCAGAGGTGAATGGAACAGACCGAAGATACAGCCTGTACTCAGGAATAGGAAAGGGGACCTGAAGCTTCTATGAGAAAAGGGGGTCTTCACACGAAGGGTGACTTCACAGGACAGAACATCAACAGTTACCTTGATGAAAAAGCTGTTTCTAGAGATGACTTCACAGCTGACAACGGAGTCCCTCAAGATCCACCAGGCTTTAATTAAGCTTTAGCACCACATACCAAGGTGCCAAGTACTGGACATAGCCTGCTGGGGACATCTGGTAAAAGGTCCATCTGAACATTTTTTTGGGGAGGCCAATTCTCTACTAAGATTGATAGTGTTATTTCAGAGTAGAGGATTTGTGGGTGTTTATTTTCTTCTTTTGCCTTGCTGTGTGTGAATGCACAATTTTCCTGTAAACTATTTCTATGTCTTTCATAAAAATGGGAAAGAAGGTAATGTCAGTTTTACAAAATAAAATTGCCTTTTGATTGAGAACCTGTGATTTAAACCTCACAGTAGACCTTTTACCCTTATTGTCTAAATCCATCTTTGATGAGAATTAAAGCAGTGATTGAAAAAAAAAGCTTAAAATGGCACACTGATTTCTGAATGAACGATTGCTAATGATAATGGCTGAGATTTTCAGTTGCCACTTAAATTGAGTAGTGTGTGTGCACACACATGCTCTCTTTTTCTAATGTGTTTGGGTTTTTATGGGAGAGAAAGCCCTGCTGTTTACCACACTCTTCACTGCAGATTAAAAGCCTAATCTCTGCAAATGGAAACTACTGAATTGTGTCCAGATTGGTGTTACTGTAAGTGAAGCTCTGAGCCCAAGAGTCTGGACGGTGGTTGCTATTTCAGAATTTGGAGGCTGCTTCTGTGTCTATTTGGGTTTTATAGCTGAGTTCCTTGAGCGGAGGCTCTGGGAAGGCTGACTCCAAGATAATTGGTAAATTATTCACAAAGACATCAGCCTTACTCTGCAGCTTCCAATTTTATTGGAGCGACAGACTGAGTACAAAACAGTTAGATTAAGCTAGAACTTGGTGTATAGCCAAAGTGCTGAGTTATATGTGCAGATGACAAGCTTGGAGGACTTCAGAAAACTAAGACCAGACCAGGCCAGGCAGTGAGTGGTGGGCCCTGGCAAACTCTTCCATCCCAGCAACCCTAGTCAGCACAGGACAATACACGGCAGGTGCTGACAAATGTTTGCTGAGAGGAGTAGCATCTGAGCCGGACTTCTCAAGCCTGGGTTCCTAAATATGGGAATCTGGATCATGGAACTGTTCCTTCCATATGAGCAGTTTGAGAGCAAGAAACGATATCATGGATCCCCAGTGATTGCTGGTCCCCTACACTACTGTGCATGAGGTCACCTTGATTTGATCACAAGAGACACTGGCAGGCAGATGCCTTTAGGACGTTTCTGTGAGAGGCCTGCTGATTTGAGAAAGGTGGTCTTAAACAAGCAGATAGTGGATGGCATCATGAGGGTTCAAGCGCAGGTCTCCAGGGTCCTGGCTTTCCCAGTTCAGTGATGCACAACCCCCCTCCGACAGTGTGTTGCCCACTGTAGGGCTTTATGAGCTGCCCTGACTTGCTTTGAAATGTCTCTCTGGTTCATTTATTTCCTGCTTAGCTGCACACAGCATCAGTGCTTGGCGCTGGGGCACTTGTGGGCAAGCGACCCATAGGTCCCTCGCCTTTCTTTCAGTAGAGTTGAGTGACCGTGTACCTGTGTTGAAAGGCACTGTCCTAGGGAGCACAGATTTTGAGGTTCAGGAATTAATCATCAGTTTGAGCTCATGTGAGCTCGGCCCTTGACGATGGAGCTAATTTCCAAATGTTAGAAAGAAAATACAGGATCTCGGAGAGTTGGTTTTCTGCTTGCTTTTACATTTTGTGACTTTTTTACGGAATCAGTGTCCGAGTTGGATATATTCATGTTCCAACCTAACACCTAACAGTCTGCATGACCTTGGTCTGCGTGACCTTGGGATCATTGCAGAGCGGTAAGAAACCTAAGTGTCTAAGGAGAGAGGCCAGAGTTTTGGGACTAGGTTTCCTGATTCAAGCCATCTTATAAATGAGCGATTTCTTGGAACTGTTGTACTGTGAGAATATACTTCTGATGGGAAAACCTTTTAAAATTCACCCTCTGAAGTACTCTAGTATAAAATCAAATCTCAATCAGGCACTAACTTTTGTAGTCGCTGCAGATAATATGTCAGAGGACTGGAGTCTAACAGGCCATGCTGTGTACTACGAAGTCCTGATCTTTTGTAGCTGAAACAGGCATCTTCTGTTAGGCTCCAAGCACGTGCTGCTGTATGAAGACAGTCGCCGACTTGGGCACAGCTGGACACCCAGGCCTTCTTACAGCTGATGTATTCTCCCCGCCTCCCCCAGATATTTTTAGAAATCACCAGTACCATTTTAGAGAGTATTTCAGTGACTCCTCTTACATTTTCCAGTTTCTTTTTCCTCTGTGACCCTCGCTCCTCTGACAATTCTTTCCTAAGGTTGTCATCTCCTTTTGAGAGCTTCCTGCACCTGTGTATCTATTCTCCAGGGATTTACAAAGGCTCTGGGAGAGTGAGTGGTGAGGAGCATTTCTTCAGATGACACTTGTTTGCTGGCTCTTTGTGTCCTGATTTCTAGCACATTCTCTTCCCTCGCTGCACAGAATGGCTTCTTTGAAGGCACCCATGTCTTGCTCACCGGTCGGGGCACAGCCAAAGGCTGTCTGCCTGATGTTTCCTGGGTCTAACCTGACCCCTGTATTCACTTGGTAGAGATGTCTGCCCTTTATTTTCCATTGGAATTGGCTCTTGGCTCTTACATGTTGGAAATCTGCCAGCTCTTTGCTTCTCTTTTTTCTCCAGAATTTCATTCTTTGTAACCAAATCCTGCGTTGTTGGATGGGGGAAATGAGGTGACAGGGACGAACAGAACTTTTTATCCTCCCTCGTGTATTTGGTGGCCTGCTCAGAGGTCTGTGGGCAAGAATGAGGGATGGGAAGGAGATGTGCTGGGAAGAACATGGGGCTCCCACAGCAGCTAAGCTAGCCAGCAGAAAGCGAATATAAGGAAGCAGAAGTCCAGAGGGCCACCTCTTGGAGGATGGATGGAAGATGGACGCAGTTTATAACTGCAGTTTGCACGATCTGCCATCAGATGGTGATGGCTTCTTGGCTCAGGTGGACTCTTCCTTCCCACTGAAGGTCTGGGTCAGCCTAACCTGGAATGGGCGCTCTTGCCATCGCTATCCATACAAAGATACAAAGAGTGGTACCAGTAATAACTTGTGAATTCCATGTTGAGAAATAATTGCCTTTAAAAAGGGAAGCATTAAAGGCAAAGGCCTTCTGACTCAGTTAAAAGTCTTTTCTTTTCCTTAACACCTCCAGATTCTTAAAAGTTGGCCTCGAAGAGGGAAGTTTCAGGAAACTGGGGGTAGAAACCTCTTCTAACTTGGGCTTCAGTTTGGTATCCCTGGCAGAGCTGGAACTGAAGGGCCCTATGACCTGGCTTTGACCATTGCACATGATAATGGGTATTTCAGTTGCCATCTTAGGTGGACATGTTGGTTAAATCAATAACAGATGAAACTTTTTTTTGCTATTGGAGGTGCTCTAATCTGGCATTAAATTAAGGGAAGGAGTGATGTGGTTGACGTAGGGCAGTGTTTCAGAGCCACAGGCCACTGCAGGGTGTGTGAGTCAAGGAGGGACAGGCCCACTGACCGCAGACTGCTGCCTGCCTGCCTATCTTCTCATGGCACCCCTCAGCAGTCTGGGGGGGTCCCCAAGGCCCAAGTCTCTGGCCTCTGGTGAGGAGGCGGTAGACCCTCAGCTGGCGAGTTGGTGGAGGTGGGGTCCCAAGCTGGTGCTGTCTGATGGAGAAACGTGTTCATTCTCCTTGCGGCCAGTAGTGTCCAGGGGGCGTGTCTCCTTTCCTTGAATGTCCTGCCTTTTCACGTTGCCATGAACATTTAGGGGGAAAGGGCTGCTACTTCTCAAAAAGGAGCATACTTCATGCCTCAGGGTTGCTGAGGTTCCTGGGTTACCTGGCCAGGTACTTGCAGTTCTCCAGGTTGCGTGCTCAGTATCGCTTTGCTGCAGGGGCAGTGTTGTGAGGCCCGGGTTCAGATTGCTCTTGTCACTCTGGAGCCACCACGTTCCTTCTGTGGCATCGCTGGTGCCGGCTTTGTCTCCAATGCGCCACTTCCGCTTTCCCCACGTTTGAATGTGCTCCCGACTAGAGAGACAGACAGACAGACAGACAGACAGACAGACAGACAGAGAGAGGCTTCAGCTGCAGCTTCCAGCCCACACTGGCTTCGGCGCGGCCTCAGCTGGGCGGCTGGTAGGTGGCTCTCAGCAGGGTCTGTACCTGGGCGGCAGGCGCGGCCAGGCCCTCCCACTGAGCTGCTGAGCACCTGTCAGCAGGGCGACGGCTGACTCCGCGCGCCGTTGTCAGGGAAACCGCCGCCTGCGCCCGGAGCGCCTTTCTGCCCCTCTCACCTTGGAGAAGGTCTTCCCTCCGGATTCGGGTAAGTACCACAAGAGGTCCGGATTCCTTGCACGACATCAGGAGGCTGTTCTCCTGTCGTGGCTCCGTTTGGGATTGGGGAAGTTATCTGATCTCTCTCTATTACCTTTAACTTTCTTTTTTTTTGCATGCTTCAAAAATCAAAATAATCACAGTGAACATTTTAAATTATTTATATGTTTAACCTCTGTCATCTCGTTCGAATTTTTTTTCAGTGTATGGCACATCGATTACACAGATACTGCTCTGGTTCCCCCCCTTATGAATAAATTGCTGTATTTGTCACCACTGTGTTGCTGGAATGTCAAAAATAGACAGAGTGAAGGGATCTGTCATGCAGAGTTTGGAAATTTGGTACAAAACCCCGGGTGAAGTGAGGACAGTTCTTTTATTTCAAATTATTTCTTTTTAGACTTAAATGTGTTAAGTTCCCTTTGAAGCAGGGCTGATGCTATTGGCTAGGACCTGGTGGCCCTCTCGAGGATAGATTTACCTCCTGCATATAAACATCTTCCTGGCTGGTTTTATAACCTTTGCAGGAAATGCTAGAGGCTGAGTCACGTGACTCCTAATTCTAGTCTTCGCTTGTGCTCACATAGATTAGAGGTTTTGCCCTTATACTACCGACAAAAAATTCAGTTAGGAAGTTGTTTTGTTTTTTTTAAAGGAAAGATGTAGACAGGAATGAAGGCAAGCGGAGGCAGGCAAGTAGGAAGAGAGGGGAGGAAAAAACACTTTATTGCTTTTATTTAGTTGTTCATCTTGGTTGTTCTCACTAGTCCTGGGTCTTGAACTGGGGACCTTAGATGTATGTGGACTGTGTCCAACCCCTATGCCACCACCAAGACTCATGGACCCAGTTGGGAATTTAAAAAACTGTTAAGGCATCGCCTGATCATTAGATCATTATTCATCGACTTTCCCCACACCTTCAACCCCCAAACAGAAACTTGCATTCCCTTTCAGAGAAAATAAAACTGTCACATATTTCTGTGACCTTAAGTTAGAGCATTTGCACCAACCGTCATTAAAAATACCTTAGCTGTTAATCTCCAGCTATCTTTTCTATTTTAGAGTAACCTGCCCAGTAGAAATTAGTGTGGGTCAGCTTTTCTTTTTCTTCTTTTAAGCCTTGGTCACAAAGATTATGCTATGGCAGATATTTAACTGAAGGAAAATGGAATTTTTGGAATGGAAAAACCAGGGTGGCGCGTGTCTTTCTGGGGTGAATCTACAGACCTCAGAAACTTGGAGGCTGCCTTCAACCTGGAGGAGGGCGGAGCGGAGGGGTTCTGCGTGAGGGCGCGTGTGCAGGTGCGAGGGGGCCGGGCCAGCCGTGAAGCCTGCCAGGTGGGACCTGTCGGAGATCTTCAGAAGCCAGACGGGGTGTCATGTGTGCAGTGGGCTTCTGACCTTGTTGCTTCTTGTTTTGCTCGAGACTTTGGTGCTGCTGGGTCCCTGTTTGCGGGAGAGACAGCAAGGCAGCTTCATGAATAGGAAACCGTCCTCCCTTCTGGTGTGGAACTGGAAATGGGAGAGTCTCAACTCTCCTCTTCGAAGGAATGTCTCACTTGAGAAATGGAAAATTGCAGAAGCAAACTCCATCCACCTTACCTGTTTCACTTTTCTTTTTTGTTTTTTTAAGAAAAGGTACACGCAGGAATGAAGGGGAGTAGGCAGCCAGGCAAAAAGAGAGGAGAAAGAAGCATGCTCATTTTTACTTCGCTCACACTGGCCGTGTGCCTCCCATCCCCTGGGACCCCGGCCTCCAGCCCAGGAGTAGGTGGGCTGCGTTCTTCAGACATGATTGATACAACCACTGCTCCACCAGAGGGCTCCCACCTCACCTGTTTTTAATTCCTTACCTGTAAACTCATGCATGAGAGCTGACAGCTGAACTCACAAGGGATGAGGAGGAACAGAAAACAAACCCCAGGGAATGAAATGCAGGTTTGGGTGGAGAACAGCTGTGGAGGAAAAGAAGTCCACACCCCAACCCCAAGACAACCCTGTCGGTTCTGCCCTGTCCCTGCTGTTGAAATGCCCTTCTCCTAAAGTGACCCCGACTCTGTTTGGAAGCAGAGGCGGCAGCTCTAGCTACATGCATTTTTTCAGCGTGTGAACATTCAGCCCTTGCTAGGGGCCCAAGCGACTGGTTAATGATCTTTCATGTAAATGATTCCTTGCCCCGATTAACATTTTGCTTGGTTGGTCCCACACGGCTGGAACGCCAGGGCCTGCCTCTGCTTTGTTTCCTGCCAGCCTTTGCCGGCCTGTAGGAACTGGGCGCGGCCACGTCTCACTGTATATGCATTCAGTCCTTCGGGAAGCTTCCGCGGGAGGCAGATGGGGCAGAACCCAAGACAGTCAGCAGAAACCCTGAGCTGCGGAGCTCCCTGGGCATGTCAGACCCCTCAAATCCTGAGCCAAGCTTGTTAGCCTGCAAGGCTGCTCGATCGAGGGCTGCTGATTCCACTTCTTCCCAGGCGGCGGCGACGTTGAGCGACTCAGGGTCCCCTCGCCACAGGTGCTGAGACCCGGGCATCACGCCACCCTGGCGTCCACTGCTCTTCCCCTCCTTGGGGATAGGACACCCAGTGGCACCCTCTCCGTGAAGCAGAGAGGTGTATGGGAGGCCTTGGAGCGCACAGGGTGGGTAGAGTTAGCCATTTTCTTCTGACTTAAATACCGGGTGGTGATTTCTATGTGCTCATACTGACCACCAAAAAAATAGAAAGTAGGCAATAGCTTTCACAGCCACAAAAATGAGAGCAGTTCTTCTGTTATGATTATTTTAAGAAACAACTTCTGGTTCTAAAACCAGTTTTTTAAAATCTGGTGACAGCAACCTGCCGTCTCTCGTCTCTCGGGTTACCCTTAGAACACCCTCATCCAGCACCCCCTCTGGTGTTTTGAATGATTGAAGCGTCCCTGTTCACCCTCCCCCACGCCAGGCAGGGTGACACAGGACACCGTGGCGATAGTCACCTCAAGCATTTGTGGAGCGCAGGCTTCCACCGGAGCTTTCCTTTCCCCTGGGCTTAATCTTCCTCTCGGGAATGGGGTCTGTTTCCACCCCAGGCAGCAAAATGCTCTGCGAGCTGCGGCTGTGGTCCCGGGGCGGCTGTGGGTGGGGGGTGGCACAGGGGTCATGAGCTGTCGGTTTTGGCCTCTTTCCCAGACCAACTTCTGCCTCCCGCGTGGTGGGGCTGGCTGCCGGGTTTGGAATCTCTGTTTGCTTTAGAATCCCGGGATGGAGAGGACTAAGAATGATCTCTAACCTGAGTCCCTTGTTTCTAGGGACTGATCCTCTCAGTACATGGTGTTTAGTGATTGTTTTAAAAAACACTCTTAATAGTTGAGGGGAAGAACTATCTTGTTGCTGGGGTCATTCATAATGATTATATTTTCTGAGATAAATACTAATTTCACGGTCTAATAAAAATTTTAAGTCATTTAACTGATGTTGAAAGCTCGCATTCGTACTGAAATCACATTCATTTACACGTATCATGAGATGCCTTAAGGCGGTGTTCTGAGCCAGGGACAGTTTTGCCCCCTGCCTCCCAGGGAACATTTGGCCGCGTCTGCGGACATTTGTGGATTTCTTTTTTGTGAGTACCGGCCAGGGGTGCCGCCCAATCTGCAGTGCCCAGGGGGGCCCTCACCACCAAGGAGGGTCCTGCCAAAGTTCCAGTAGTGCCAAGGTTGAGAAACCTCTCTTTAAGCGATGTGCGGGATCAGAAATGCTCTGGAAAATCTGAGCTCTCTGGCTAGCTCATGCTTCAGGAGAAAAAGCTTCTTGTTTTTACAAAAGAGCTCAGCTGGTCTGGCTGAGTGAACAGATTGGTGGACCGGGGATGATCTAACAATAGCAAGGTAATAAAATACATTTCTTACAAGTTCAAGTTATTGCCAAAGTGTCCTATTTTAATATAACTTATTTAGTGGATGGTTACTTGATAGTTTGTTAGAGTCGATGGCCGGAGCACAGGACCTGCTTTTCATAGGCAGAACCTCTCGTCGTGATGGAAGCCACTATGTGGGAGCCGGTGGGGAGACCGGGCTGTGGTCCCGTCTCAGGCCTTCTGTGGCGATGACAGGATGGGGGGATCCTCGCTGCTGTGGGATGAAATGAGAAGGAATTGTGACAGCTGAGGCATGCAATGACATCTCAGAGTCAAGGGAGTCTACTGCCTTCTCTCGCAGGAACATTCTAGCCCAGAAAGGTCAGCGTTGCTGTGTGAATCCATCTGACGGGGCCTCTGCCTTGTTCAGGTGCAGATTTTGCCTGTTTAAGGAATTCACTTTCCTCTTACACGTGTTTGTTTCCTCCTCTCTTCTCGGTCCCATTGGCTTGCTCTTGACCATCTTTGAAAATCTTCAAGGTGAACTTTTCTATGCTCTTCTTATGTGATAACTTCTTGACTCCTACATTAGATTGAACTAACGTTGGGTCCCAGTAGTACCTGGAGAGGTATTTTGTAAGTTTCAGATCCCAAGAAGCTACTCGTGGAGCTGGTGTAAATGATATAGGCGTGCTCTTCACACCACCAGTCACTTTGCAAACAAGGAGCACATTCGCCGTTTGATCAGTACACATCTCTAAGGTGGTGGGCAGTGTAGCAGTGGACCAGGGTTGGTCTGTGGAAGAGCTGACTTCATGAGTGTTCCGTCCAAGATTTGCATGTCTGTGGGGCTGAGCGTGCCTGGAGACGCCACATTTTAACCTCGTAGGCGTGTATTTGTGATGTTTGCTTAAAAAGCCTTCCTGTGGTTGGATTTTTAAATGGAAAGGAAACCAGCATGCCTCCTGGAAGAGAAAAAGGGCATTAGGGAGAAACCGGAAGCCTGAATAAAGCATTGCCTTTAGTTGACAGCGATCTCTCAAGCTGGATTCATGAATTTTGATGAAGACACCACACTAACGTAGTATGTTAATAATAGGGGAAACCTGATAGGATGGCGTCTTTGGGAACGCTCTGTACTATCTTTGAGTAATTCTGTCAGCGGTTCTGAAATAAAAAGGTTTATTTAAAAAAAAAATTGCTTCCATTTGTTCAGGAATCTAGTAGTAAATTTTGTTTCCTTTGACAGAGGCTGCTGCAAAATTGAATCCCTCGTTCCCCTCTTGGCTTCCTGCTCAGGATAGCCATGAATCACCCCTTTCCAAAATGTGCCCCAATCGGCTTGAGCGATGGCAAGTTATGTTAAGTGATTGTAATTTGCCTGCTATGGCATGGCCTCATTTCGAGCTGGTATGTTAAAAGACTAGATAGAATGATCAGGTTAAAAAGTTAGATCAACACAAAGCGTATTTGTAGGTGCCAATTAAAATACTAGCGGCTGGAAATGCTACCCACAGTGTGCTGGTTGGACACTGGGACGTGTTCCATTTTTTTCCCTGGGCCTCCAAAAGCATCTGGGTGACAGATGCCACTGTCTCATTGCAGTCTGGTGTAATTCAATGCCTCTGAAACAGGAATAGGGAATAATAGTCTCTGGGTTCAGAATGCCACAACATAGATGTGTGGGTCTATTGTACTTGGGTCAGGTATGAACAATGTCATTTTTATAAGTCAAGAAATGTGACTGTATTAGAGGGGGAAAAAAAAATTAATATGAACTTTCAAAGGACTCCTTAAGGCCCACCCTGGTAGAGCAGCGATTAGGTAAGTCTCCTCAGCTCAGGCCACATACCCCTGGGTTCGAGTCCCCGGTTCTGGAGGAAGTGACTAGTGTGAACAACTAAATAAAAATTAAAATTAAAGATGTTTCTTTCTCTCTTTTTTTGCCTGCCTGCCTGCCTTCATTCCTGCCTGTGCACCATTCCTTTAAAAAATAAAGTATTCCTCAAATTGTTGGCAGTGCCCTCCGGCCTGTGACCCGCACTCCAGCCCACCCCTCTGTTGGCGTGAGGACTAGGGGTCAATATGAAAAGCATTGGACTCGGAGGAATTGGGTTTGGATCAGCTTGAGTTAACTAAAGGGCATTTGTCGTCATCCTGCGATTTTGTTGTGAAAACACGAGCTGCTGTGAAATATATTTGAATGTGGTAAGATCTATACAGATGCTAGCCGTTGGAGTAGGGTTTGGATCTCCTCACTTTTTTACTTACCTGTACTATAGATTTATGTTAAGAAACTTGACATTCACTTTAGTGGCCTAAGCTTGGCTTTGGTGCCAGCTTCTCTCTCTCTTGAATACTTGCTGGGCTGTGTGTACATTGCTATTAGATAAAGGTTACTTAGAGGGTTGATTTAAAAAAAAATTGCTCAAACATATACAACAATAGAAGATGGCAAACAGCATGCTGAATCTCCGACTTCAGTAGTTATTAACATTTTGCCATCTTTGTTCTGACTGAAACAGTTGAGTATTTCTTTGCACCTGTTTTTACTTTGCATTAGGGATAGACAATAAATCTACTTTTCAAAGTCAAGTAAAATCATGTTTCTCTGTAGCTTTGCACCACCAAGTTGATACATAGCTTTATTAGTTCCATTTTTTCCTTAAGTTTAATTTTCTTTTTTAAGTGGCCAAAACATTGACCAAATCACAACTAGTCGGTATTATAAGTCAGCCTTCCCTCACTGTCCCCCTGCAGGCAGCCATTTGTATTAGATTTGGTGTCATGGCACTAGTGCCTTTTTAGAAATATGAGCAAAAAGATGCATAGATCTGTGTTCCTTTATGCTTGTGAAGTTGAACATTGTATGTGTGGTTCTGATCTGCAGTGGACTCTGGTTTTTTTTCTTGTTTCACTCAGCAGTACAAGTTCTCACTTAAAGTCCTCAGTTGGTTCTTAGAAACGTGGGACAAGTCCAGGCACTGACCAGGAGGTCAGGGCGTGAGGGAAGGAAGGTGACTATGGAGCTGTCCTTCTACAAGACTCGAGAGGAAAATGGACTTGCCTCTTTTGTCTTGCCCCTTGTCCCTCCTGGAATGCCAAGATGAAAATGCAAGATGACATAGGCACATGGCTCTTTATTGCAAGACAGTGAACAATCTGGGGATGATCCGAATGTCCATCAGTAGGGGATTGACAGAATAAATTTTAGTGAATCCATAGGAGCCCAGCCTGCGCAGGTGTAAAAAGACTGGAGGAAATTCTCCATGTACCCAGTGAGCTCCAGGAGGTACAGCAGGGACTCGAATAATTGCGTTTGTCATTACATTATAATGTTGATGAGAAGAAACAATCCCAGGATTTAAGAGGTGTAGGCCCCAAGCTCTATGGCTCCCTTTTTGCCCAGAGTTTTTAAATCTAGAAAGGGACTTGAGAGATGGGGACCCATCCTTCTCATCTTACAGCTGAAGGACTGGCGACTCCAGGGGTTGGGGGCTGGCATGAGCCTCGCTCTCATGTAGCCTCGTTCTACAGGTTAAACTCTCCTGTCCTCCGCCTGTGGGTGGCCAGTTTGTCCTCTGGGGCGGTGCTGCCCAATATGTGACTCACGGAGCAGTAGTTCAACCTGGGGCTGAGTAGAGGTGCAGAATCTCAGCCCTGGTCCCAGAGGAACCGACTCATACAGAGGCAAATTGCAGAGTGCTGGTCTGGTGGCCTTTTTCATGCAAGGACACAGCTGTAGTGTATCCACAGGGACCCCATAGGCTTCTTCACAAGGGGTTCACCCCGCCTCCCTCTCATGCATCCCCAACCTGCTGTCCCTGCCCCACACCCACCTCCTCCTGTAAGACTCCATCTATTCAGGGACTTTCCTGGTTATCAGGGCTGCCTTCCATTTTCCCTTTCACGCACAGCCTTCTGGATTGTTCGCTGTCACATCATGTTCCTCATATTGGCCAAGTACGCTCGCATTTTAAAATCAATACGTTTTTATTTATTTATTTATTTATTTTGGAGGAGTGAAGCAGGCAGGAATGAAAGCAAGTAGGCACGCAGGAAGGGAGAGAGGAGGCAGAAGCATTTTGTGATTTATTGGTTTATTTAGGTTGCTGCCTGCCGCCTTCAGTTGCCAGCCTGCATCTGTGGGCTGCCAGTGGGCTGCACCGGCTTAGCTGCAGGCGCACACTTGAGCCATCGGGCATCGCACTTTATCCTGTGACTCTATTCACGTTAATTGTGGATTCACTTAGCTTATTGTGCATTTTTCTCCTTGACGTTTAAGGACCTTAAATGTTCACTAGACTGTGGACACCATATGAGGACATAGCATCCTCCGTCATTATCATTGCTTCCATTATTAGTTCCTGTTTTGTTGCTGTTTTGGGGTTTGTAAATGTGTCTAAAACTGACATCTTATACCTTATAATGTATGCTTAATAAAATGTCATTGGATACTACTCCGTTAGTTATCCACACACCAAGCTGGCAACTAAAATAACTAGAAATTGTAAAATCATTGTCATAACAAAAAAACACCTCCTTTACTGTTGAATGCAGTGTTTCTAGACTCTTCCTTTTTCATGTGGGGAATGTGGAAGTAATTATCTAGACTCAGTGCTGAGGCTTCGTATGCTGGAGGAAATATTTTTGTGTAATAATATGTAGTGTTGGTAAGTCTACAAGAATAAGAGATTTTTTTAAAGGCAGTTTTTTATACTAAGAAACAGATGTTTGTTTGTTTGTTTTTTCTAAACTATGTGCGCTGTACCCAAATTAGTGACTGTTAAAATAACTATGACTGGTAAAAACCATTTTTCAAATTCTTTTTACTTTTTATATAAGTAAATATAATTCTCCATTTAGTTAGTTGACCTCCTAGATAAATTAAGTCCTCCAGACCGTCTGCGCAGGTAACTAGTGAATCTGATCTTGGAAACTTTGTAGCATTGGAACGATAATAATGGATTGCAGTTTATAAGGGACATAAAGAAATTTTTTTCAGTGTTTTAAAATCTCCACTAGTAGGAGCTTATCAACTTGGTTCAAGCGAGTCTAGTTCCGATCAGCTCCTGAGAAAAGCCATTGCTTTTAAGCCCCAGAAAAGAATCTATTTCATAGGATGATTGATCATTTTTAAAAAATCAACGCTTTTTGGGTTTGCAGACTTAGCTGCCTTATTACCTGGTTTGTCACTGTACCTGCAAATGTTAGAGTTTCTGGGCACTAATGGATTCACAAAGTAGTCAAAGGTGAGCCTTCCCACAATAGTACTCGCTCTGCTTTTGAAGCCTGTGTGACGGATGGTTAGATAGAATCCAAAGGGGATTTAGTTCCGTGACTTTAAGAGTCTGATAGTCTACTAGAAACCCTAAAATTTCCACGGGACCGGGTTTTCAAGAGATTCACCCATCTAAGCAAGATGAGAATGACTCTTGTCACTTGACAGATATTTGACATGTTGACTGGTAACAGATTGTGACATCCAGGAATTGCCTGTGTTTCTGAACTTTAGGTCTTTTCGTAGCATCGAATATTACATAAATAAAAGATTTCTTAAATATTGGGCCTCTTTCTGAGCATAACTTCTGTGAGAATTTAAATCAAGGAAGAAGGTGCTTAAACACTAGCCAAGCGATCAAACTGTTTTTGAGACTAAATGAAATGTTTTTGAGACTAAATTTCTCTGACTCTGAAACCTGAGTGTACAATGAAAAAGGAAAGGGAAAAAGTAGGAAAGGGAGGGACTCAGTATTTTATCAAGTAGAGTGTATATTAGACACAGATATTCAGTAGGCTGTATCAATCCAAGATATTTGAGTTTAATTTGGTAAACAGTGTTTTATGAATAATCACAAGATAGTTGAAGATAACATGTCAAGTAAGTAATATGGAGTTGGTTTTAGGTATCTTTTTGATTATGACCTTTTATCCCTGCTGGTTAGATTATGCATCCTTTTAATTAACTGCTAATGAACAAACATGGTTTCATGGCTACCAGCTTCCAGTTCGTACTCACATCTTGGTCAGCAGGAGTGTGGGCAGTAAGGCACAGAGTTAACACTCCCTGTCATTTGTTGTGTGTACAAACGACCAAAGGAATAACAAAGATTGAAGAGGTAAGTCTAGTCACCTGGCAAAAATATTTGGCCTTTCTCAAAATTATGGAAGTTATATTTAGAAGAAATGTTTTTGGTAAAGCTATTTGAAAGTTTGTTTTATAATCATAAGAAGCTTGGGTTATTTTGACCAGAGGAGTATTGAGAGAAGAGGAGGAGGAGGAGGAGGAGGAGGAGAGAGGAGGAGGGAGGAGGAGAGGGAGGAGAGGGGAGAGGAGGAAGGAGAGGGAGGAGAAGAAGGGAGGAGAGAGAAACCAGTCATAGGGATTGTAGAGTTCATCGATTGGGAGTGGGAAATGAGATGATTAAGTTAATTGTGTAGAGAAAGAATAGAAACCACGTAGGAAGTAGAATCTTGAAATTTCAGGGCTTTCCATTAGTCATTAGTTGAAGACTCATGGAGAAATGGTGGAAACCACCAGTAACTAAGGAAAGAAGAAAAAATATTGTGGAAAAAAAGGTCTCCGATTTTAGGGGGCATATAGTTCAGATCCAACCCAATTCCCCCCTTCTTTTTCCACCTGTGTGTTCTGAGTTTTTCCCTCCGTGTTGTCTTTAGGCTGTCCTGGGTGGTTCTCTGCTCTGTCTGCACCCTTCTTACCTGGTTAGAGTTCAGAGACTAACCTCTGTGTGAAGGCTTCCTTAATTCCTTTTGTTGCTTGTAATTGCAATAAGGCAATTTTCAGAGGAACCAAAGACCCTCCCCACTGTATGGAGTATAGGATCCCACAAAACTGCCAGCATTACAGGGCCGAGTTGAGCTGGGCAGTCAGCTGGAAGATAGCACCAGTCCTCCAGGTGGACCTAACAGGAGGGTGTTACCTCCTGTCTTTAGACGTAAGTCCTCAGAGAAGACACACTGCCTAAGGAATGGCTGAATCCATCTTTGCCTGAGACAAAGGTCATCAGTAGAGGACAGGTGAGTGGAGAGAGGACAGGTGAGAGAGGAGACAGGGGACCAGGTACCCCTGAAGCGACAGCAGATTTGCTGCCTAGACTGGTGGCATTATACACTGTGTTTGGGGGCAGAGCTGGTGGTCTTGACCTCATTAGGCACAAGAAAAACCTCTCCCGGGGCCTCCCTTCTCTCCTTCACACTGAATCAACACCAGTTCTGCCATTTCCTTCCTGCTCTGCAAGCTCTTAGCATGGAATTGTTAGCTAAGAATAGAAATGGTTAGAAATATTTCCACCGGAAAGTGAAATTGATGTACTTCAAAGGATAATATAAGACCCAGCTAGATTATTTCTCACCCATGGCAAGTAGCTGATGTCAATGAACCTCAGAAAACAAAGATCATCCCATTTAATTCTGACAGGTGCCGTGCAGAACAGAAGCTGGCCAAAGACCAGATTCTGAAAACTTCCCTGGGGGAAGTGGAAACAATGCTATTTTGTAACCAGCACCAGACTTGGAATCTGAACTATGCCTTATTGTTCTGGAGTAATGTTTCCTTTCTAAAGAACAGGCAAGGCAGTTAGGGTTACTTGCGTGTATGTGTGTGTCCATCCTCGATGGAAGACATTGTCTCCAGGATTTGGTTTATTCTGCTGCAATAAGAAGATGCTTAGACACCTGGGGTGCCAGTTTTGTGTAGAACCAGCCAGTAATTTCTAAGAAACTTGAGAGCTTAGGGCCTTTGAGTCCTATTCCACCCTTTAAACATCTCTGTGATCAGTACTGGGCCCTCCCCCAGTAATTTTCTCGGGGTGCAGTCACACCCTTAACCCCACCTCTGCATTCTCTCTCATACATGTTTCAGTGTCTGGCATCTGGCTCTTCCTCAGGACCTGCAGATGCTAGAACTGGACTGCATGCAAGGTGAAACTGTGGTTCTTTCTCCTCAGAAGTTCTTGTAACTAAAGGGAAGTGCCGTATTATATCCTCACCAGCCAGAGACCTTTGGGGATGTTAAATGGTTCTTACCCCTAAGGAATTCCTGTTACAATGGGGTTTTATAATGACATTTTATTTACTGGGATTCACGAGAGGAAACATTAGGAACAAAGTGAATTAAATATAGGACATACTAAAATTTTCTTTGTGGCTTCTGTTCTTCCAAGGACTAAGGGTGGCAACCCAAATAGAAGTATTTGCTTTAACCAACAGCTACATTTATTAGCACTTTGGCTGTTTACTCATGAGTCAGAACTTCTAAAATGTGTTCTCATAAGTAGGTTGAGCCTCCTTCGAAGCCTGTTGTCACAGGGTCTAAAAATGGAAACGTGAGTTGCAACTCTTTGCAGATCATAAAAATAATTCTGAATTAGTAGAGCATAAATGAATGTGATTTTATTTGAATGTCATTTTCAGTTTCCCCAGGCCAGGTTGGGATCTTTTAAGTCGTCTGCAGTTCCCTGGATGAGGATTAAGGAAGTAGCAGCTGCTTTGCTTCTGGCTTCAAACGTGTTCTAATCAGGTCAGAGCCATTCACCGTAGGCACAGCAGACCCTCTTTCTGACCCTTTGGCATCGATTTTTAAGATTTTCAGTCTGATGCAATCACATATACAAGGGCAATTCTCCTAGTATATTGTAGGATCTGGAAACAGCGTGGGTTCTGAATGATTAGTTCTCCTGATTATTTGAGAGCTATGTGCCCACCTATGCTGAAAATGGACCTCAAATTGACCACATTCTTGCATGTACTTACTGGCAATCTTTGCTGATCTGAGGTCCGTGGTGCCCTAGATTTGCATCACTGTTCTGACTGTAAGCACAGGTTTTATTATTAGGCCAAACATACACTGACTACAGCATTTATTCTGCCAGTTACAAATGTTAGAACTTTCATATACCACGTCGCCTAGAAAGAAAAGAAAGGCAAAAGAATTGAGTATGCCCCAGAAGAAATTTTAAAAAGAACAAGTACTGCATACATGGGGTGCTAGAAGAAGGAATTAAGAGGGGATAAAGATAAATGTTAAATTCAATGAAATTGCAAAATAAAAGAAAAAGGATAAGTTAGTCCTGTAGCTGGTTATCTGAAAAGGACCAATGAAGTAAAGACCCATTATTCCAACTAAGGAAAAGTGAACAAAAATAGCTGAGAGGATTTAGAAAAGTCACATATGGAATAGTCAGCTTTATAGGAAACCCTCTGGCAAAATACAGGAATGACTTATAAATAAATACATACCGCCAATGCTGACCCAAGCAGCGTGGGAAACTTAATAGACCAATGACTAGAGAAGAGGTCGGAAATGTGATTCAAAGTTACCGTATTTCAACATTCAGATGCCACAGGTGACCAGCTGAGTTGTATGAACACTTTAAAAAACAGAATATATTATACTATTTATTACAGGGTGCAATCAAGTACAGAAGGTTCTCTTTATAAAACACACGTATTTCAATTTAATATCAGATACATTTTAAAGAAGAGAAATACAGACTCATTTTTATGGAATTAAACACAGCAATTTCAGAATAATTTATTACTGCATAGACCTGAATGCAGAGAAAGGCTAATGCACGATAGTGTATAGTATATTCCAGTAAAACGAGGGTGACTTAGCGTTAGAAACTTTTATCTCCGTCACCCATTATTGTACCCCAGCATATTAAAGGAGAAAAAGTTTATGACCAGGTCAATGGAGGCTTAAAAGTCACTTGATAAAATACTTGTAAAAGTCATTCCTAACATATTACACTCTAAGAAAACAAAATGGGCAAGCAAATTAATTATTCAAGCATAAAAGGGCTATATATTACACATTTTTTAAAGGAAAAAAGATAAGTTTCATTCCAACAACAGATATTTCCTAAAAGGCAAAACGTCTTATAACGGATTCACTCATGAAAGGAGACTGGCTTTTGCAAGTGCCTGACATTATTTTGCAGGCCCCAGTGAATGCGAATGTTCTCCTGTCTAGAAGACTCAAAGGCCTGTAGCTTAAAAACAAACTCTAAAATCAAGAGAAGAAGCTGTCATGGTTGCTAGACAGAAAACACATCTCCTGGAATTCTCCGTTTTGAAAATAAGCACCTGGAAGTCGAAGTTCATTCCTTTTCTCAAGAGCAGCAAATAACCTAGGCAAAAAATAAGTTTAGTACCTGTAGCTTTTTTAGTGAACAGTATGAACTATCACTACAGACATTTATTGCAGTTCCATGTAGAGTTCCCAAAGCGCAATGGGGTGTTTTCTCCTTTTCTGAACTGAATAAAATAATTCTGAAGTTTATCATGACCACATGATACCCGAGGAGAGCTCTCACAAGTGTGGCAAAGGAAACACACTTGGTTTCACATCACCCCAGTCCGATCTTTGGAATCAGATGAGTGCAGTAAGATACTGGCGTTCACAGACACTTCAGTGGAACAGAATAGCGAAGCCAGGGCTGACCCTTCAGAGAAGTTACTATGTTATAAGATGATGAAGAGTTCAGTACTGCAGAGAAGAGAATACATCGTTTATTGGATGTTACTGGCATCCCCATCTCTTTGTGGGAGGATGGATCTCTGTCTGCCATGAGCATCAGAAATAACTATCTGAATCTTCAAAAGAGGAAGTGTAACTAGCAATTCAAATTTACAAGAAGATACTGTATAATACTGTAGGCTCATATGATCTTGGGCAAAATTTGCCATCTGCAAGCTAGACATAATGGCAACCGTTATTTATAACAGGAGAGCCAAGGGGCCGGGGGTCTATAATAATAATGGAGGAACTGGCAAATGAAAAGGGGTCATGGAAAATGGACGAAGACATGCAATTCACAGAGGACAAATGTGGGCAGCCCGCAAACCTGAAAAGTGTTTTCTGTTTGCCAGGAAAATAGAGGTTACACCAACCAGGAGACCTTGCTGTAAGCCCACTAGACTAGTGAGCACGGAGCAGAGGGGTGCTTCTGGCTAGCTAGCATGCGGCAGAAGCGGTCCTGTCATCACGCTGGCGGCAATGGGCAGCACCGTGCTGTATTTGGAAAGCAGGCTGACAGGACACATTAAAATTAAAAATTAATGTACCTTTACTAAACAGCCTTCCTCCTAGGTTTCAGTCTTCTAGAAATAAGTGTCTGCACACAAAATTACAGCATAAAGATGCTTATTAAACACCATGATAGTGGCCAAATAATGAAGATATGCCTGTCAGTTGAAAAATGGCCAACTTCTGGAATATTTGTGCAGTGCTGTATTATAGTCATTCAACAGAAAGACAGCGCTGGCTTTGGAGGGGTGTCTCTGCGAAACCGATGCGTGAGCAGGTGCAGAGAAGTCTGACACCTGGTTGGGAAACAAAGACGCCATCTCCTTGTATGTGCCCGCGCGTGAGTGTGCGCAGAGAGAGTGAGCGCGTCGTTCTCTGCTGCGGGTGGAGTGGTCACCGATGTAGATGGTGGGGCCTGGGCGGCAGGAGAGAAGGGACTTCTAAGCCTCCTCTTCTCTCCCTGTTCCTCAAAGGTAAAACCCTCCATGACAATCTTCCACCACATTCTAGATTGTTCCTGCAGAGGAAGCTGTGAGGCTGTGGTATGAAGTTAAATCCTTGTTCATTTAGCAGATCTCTCATTCTTTTGTTCTCTCTCCTACCTGTCTGCACTCGCTACTCAACAGATTTTATGAGGATATTAATTATGCATATACAAATCTGCTGAAGATTGTGTTTGTGTTCCTTTTCACAGTTTGGTTTTTTCACGTGTGGCGGTTGTTGGTTGTCTGCTGGTCTTTATATTGTGACTCCTCTTTGGCCCTCTCACCGAGCAGCCTGCCCCTGGCATTTGCTGGGCAGAGGGTGTGGTAGGGTGGACCAGCGGGTGGCATCTTGGGTGTCCCTCCTGGCCATCTCCAGCTGCCTGCACCTCCCATTCTAGACCTGCTTCCATATGCATGGAGAAGGGAGCAAGGGGAGGAGTGAAAGGAAATGAAGTCTCCTGACTAGCTCCCCTGATTTTTGCCTCATTAAACAGAAGCAGGGTCTCCCCAGCCCCTGGCATCACTTGACTCCTGACTTTCTGGCACCTGGGGAGTACCTCCACTCGCAAAGCGCTGCTCCCCTGTGCTCTGGCTTCATTTTCTGTACATCGGAACATGCTGTTTCTGTTCAGGCGAGGACATCTTTCCTCTCTTCTCAGAACTTTTTAGTCTGGATGGAGGAGTTGGGATGGAAATACATTCAGTCTCACCTGCATGTAAACGCCTGTGTCTCTCAGCCTTGGTGTTCTCATCTGTAGAGCAGGGATTCTCTCTCAAAGAAGAAAAATCCACCAGCAACAGAAAGAACATCACTTGTCACCTTTTTGCATCTTCCTCTTAGTTGATTTTTGGTAGGGAATGCATAGTTTTGCATAATTAGCACCATAATGGAAGTAGACTTTTGAGAGTCAACTTTTTTTGTCACTTAATGTTCCAATGTGTGCTATATAGCATTCCATTTTTCTCTATGTGTAATAATCTCTTCTGTTTAATTTCCACTATTTCATACAAGGCAGAAAAAGTACAATGAGCATCTGTGCAAAAGTTTTTTTTAAGATGAATTATGTTTTTAGATCCTTCCTGAGAATGGTATTAATACATCCAGGTACAACAGGATTTAAATTGTTGGGTGGCCCACATTCCCAACTTCCTCTCTGAAAGGGTGGTACCAGTTTATGTTCCCACATCATGAAGACTCCTTTCATCTTCCTCAGAAGGTGAGAGCCCAGTCTGGGGGGAAGAGCTTAGCCAGTCTGATACAAAGTGAGTTTCCCAGGTCAGAGAGTGGGACTGGGCCTGAGAGTCAGTGGGGAAGGAGGTGGGGTGAGAGCAACGGGAAGGCAGGAACCATCCCTTACCATCAGGTGTTTAGCCGCTGGAGACTTTCCAGATAAGCAGGTGACTTGATGTGATTTTTCTTGCAGATAAATGATGTGTTCTTACAGATCAAAGTGGCCTGGGGCCTGGCCATTAGTGGGAGGCCTGGGGCCCTGTGGAGAGAGGATGGCTGGGACACCTGGAAGGTAACATCCTGCAGGGAGAGAAGGGAGTGCTTGGGATTTGGGCCACAGTTGAGTCCTTAGGGCTTACTTTAGCAATGGCCTCGACGAGAAAAACCAGATCAAGGGGATTTCTGCTTGAGTAGGTGGCGAGCTGGGAAGGTTAACTGGGAACAGGTGTGGAAGCAGAATCAGGCCATAGGTTTCAACTTAGACGTGTACCCAAGTTGAGATGATAGTGAACGAGAGTGGAGATGAGGGAGAGATCAGGGTTGGGACAGCCTTTGGGGTCACTTGCTTTACAGCCAAAGGGATTCGATGGGGTCTCAAGGGCTGAGCCATCCCTTCCACATGAAAATGTCTTCAGGATCCTGAGTAACTGCCGGAGCACAGCAGATGTTTTGGATACCACCCCTCGTAAATTAGGGACCTGTCTGTAGCTGTCAGTTATAAGTGCTTTCAGGAGACAAATCCTTGAGTCTTCAAGTCTTAAGCCGAGAAGCTACACCATGTTATGTTTACTGACTGAGGTTTAAAGATTCAAAAGACTTTCCTCTTCTTGATGAGACAATTTTCTTTTCAGTTGCTTTGCAAAAGTCACTGCTGACTTGATCGTATTAAGCTTTGAAAGCATGCAAACCACACATTGTCCCTTTCTGTAAGGCACTGGCTGGAAAGGCTAATCCAAGTTAGGAGGATTTGATTTAAGACCTTATGAGGAAACTCAGGACTTTGTTATAATCACCAAACCTCGCCTGTGTTATGTAAAGATTTTTGCCTGTGTCATCTCATCCTTGTTTTGTTCAATTTATTCCTCCCCCTCCAAGTGCCCCAGTTTCCCTTTTACTGTGCTGGTTTTGAACAAAACAGAGACATTGTTCATTTTTTTCCCTTTTGGATTTTTTCATCTGGGTTTTTCATTTTGATTACTCATCCTTTTAAAATAAGTGATAGTATATTCTCAGAAATTTAGAAAAAAAATGTAGACAATTTAGACATTGGAAAACACAAATAGGATATAGCAGTGAGTCACTTGTGATCCAAACATCCAGAAGAGGTCATTCATTGTCAGTGTCTATTTCCTTGAGTTCTTTGTGTTAATCTATGTATATGGAAATGGTGATGTAGTTGGAATAATGCTAAGATACTGTTTAGAATGATGCTTTTTATCCAATATTTCATGGTGAACATTTTTTGGTGACTGTTAATAGCATTTTTTAAAATCACAATTTTTAAAGGCTGCAGAGTATAAATAAACTCAAGATAGATTTTAAGGGGGAAAAATTCCACAATGAGCTTAATAGTTTGACAATCCTATGATGGCAAACAAAAGGCAAAAACTGAAAGGTCTTTGGAATACTACTTTGAAGTTCAAATTTTGTATTCTTAATAAGATCTTGTTTTGAAAGAAGTCAGCCTTCATATTTTCTCATTATCTTGGTTTTGTTACTAAAAAATTTAGTGACCTTTTATAAACTTCCTCTGCTTTCTACTGAAATATACTAATCTGAAGTGGTGTTGATAGAATCCTATCTTTTAAGTGTTATTTTGTAAACAATATTGAGCATATTTTTTTGGTGCTATGTCAGAAGTACTAGGAACCATCTGCAGATGCACATTTAAGAATAAGTAATATAGAATAAAAATTTTGTCATGAATTGTAATTATTATTTTGAATTTGAATTTAGGGGGAAAAAATCCTCAAGGGAGGTCAGCGAGAATGGAAGTGGGCAGACTTCTGGTCTACCCACCCCGGGAAATTCTAAAGATGCCTGCTATCCCTCCACTGCCTTTGCTGAGTGTCTTCTGCCCACACCATGAAACTGAAGCATCTGTCTTAAGATGTCATCAATGTCCTGCTCATTAAACTGGGAGGCTTGCATTTTCTCAGCACATCCCTCCTTCACCTCTGATTTGGCCTTGACCCTTGACCTTTTTGGCTCTTTGTTTTCTTTCCTCTCGGAACACTTCTTTTGCTTTGCCTTCTTCTCCAAGACCTTAATTCCATTTCCTTATGATATTCTGTTTCTTAACTTGGAAATCTCAGTATTTGCTATTACCTGGATGGAGATTTAAGAGTCACAAGCTATAAAAACGTATGCATGTAAACAAGTAAACTTGAACTCGGCTTCTGTTATAGGTAGTTTTTATTGCTTACTCTTTTTGAAGGAAAGGTGCAGACAGGAATGAAGGAGCGCGGAGGCAGGCAGGAAGAGAGGAGGAAGAAGCTCTGTTTTATTTCGCTGTTCATCCTAGTTGCTCCGCAGCCCCGAGAAATAGGACGTTGGGACGTATGTGGACTGCATGGCCGAACGTGGCTGACCAGACCACCAGGGCGTGCCTGCCACGTTTCTTGACACGATGTTATCATCGTGCCCCACGTTTTAATATGTCCCTTGAAGACATGAGCCTCTAGATGTACTTTACTTCTTCTGTTTTGGACATGAAGCTGTTAAGGTTTTTTGCTCTGTGCCAGCTGACTGTGTCGTTATTTCCTTAGGAAAGACACCTTGGATTGGAATTACAAAATCAAAGGGGATCTGTGTAGGTGACCCTGTAGATTGTCTCAAGACAATTTCTTGCCTTCCCATTGACGCCCCATCTATAGGCTTTCCTCGTCGTTTTTCATGCTGTCACACCAGGTCCCTTGCAAGTTCCTTCCTGTCGGATTCAGTCAGCTCCAGGCTGCTCTGCACCACTAGCCACAGCGACCTGGAAACTCCAGCAGGTGTGTGGCACCCCCATGTCCCTACCCCTTTTCGGGCTTCAGTTACAGTCACGTACCACATGGTACCCCTTCCTGGATCCTTTGACTTGGGGTGGGGGGCCTTGCAGTTTCCTGCACGCCTGGGCCACTCCGAGGCTGATGGTGTGCTGTGTGCCAGTGGACGGACCCCGTGCCGCTCCCTTCACGCTCTTGCTGTGTTCCAGACCTCGGTATCCTTGACGCACCCTCCAACCCCCTCTCTCTCAGCCTGTGACCTTGTGTTCTGCTTCTTTGGAAAAAAAAACACAGCAGTCACACCCAAAACAGCAGTCCTCAGTTGGGGAAATACTGTAAATTACCCTTCTACCTGTTCCTTACCTGTCTGCAGTAGCACGTGACCTTTCTTCTTCCATGTCGCCTTAGAAGCAGCGTCTTCCCTGTTCTCTCTGCACAAAGGCCTCGCCCTTTCAACCAGTGCTGCCTCGCTGGGGGCCACGTTGCCTCCCTGGGAACACTTAGCAATGTCTGGAGTATTTTTCGTTGTCACACCTGGGGACAGTTGTTGTCTAGTGGGTGGAGGCCAGGGACGCTACACACAGCAGCTCTCAGCAGAGCTCCCTGGCACCAGTGTCTGTAGGGCGAGGTGACAGAAGCCTCTTTTAGACGTGCTCTGTCTGTGGCGCTGCTCCATCGGTCATCCGGTGCCTGCATCCTTGTTTCTCGGCAGCAGGTTTGCTCTTTGGGGGTTGAGGAAGGATTTCGGCGATCAGTTAGTATTGTGGGAGCAGGGATGGTGACACCGGATTAGGGCTGAGTGTTCGGGCTGAGTCTCCCTTAGCACCTATTCCCAGTACACTGTGCAGCTCCGTTTCCCTCTCTAGAAAGAGAGGCTGGAACGAAGGCGTCTTAACATTTTCTGCGTTGTTAGCGTTGGTAGTTCAGTGCTAGCATTGTCGCCGAGACTGTTCACTAGGTTTAGTTGTCTTTAGTGGAGGTTGGGCAGAGGCTGGTTTCTATGGGCCGAGAAAGATGGAAGGAGCCAGAAGGTGAGTGGACACCATGTGGCCAGGAAGTTTGACTGCAAGTAAACGGAGCTGGCAGAACTGCAATGGGCAAGGTGAAACGTGGCATTTACCCCCCTTTTCTTCTTAAATAAAGTGTTTCTCACCATTTTTTCAAGACAGTCCATGAACAGAGAAGGGAGTAAAAAGTGAAGTGTTTGGCTGTAGAGTGGTTATTCATCAGAAAATAAATCGTCTTCATTTTTCATTTTCATACTCGGAATGCAATGGAAGGGTCCTTTAATTCTTTCGCTGGGCACAGGTCGGGTGGCTTAGACCGCAGAAGCGTGTCAGTGCTGGAGGCTGGAAGTCCAAGATGCAGGCGCCAGCAAGGCTGGTTTCTTCAGAGGCTTCTGGGCTCGGACGCCATCGTCTCCCTATCGCTTTACATGGCCTTCTGCCACACCTCCCTTGTCCACATTTCTGTAGAACGACACCGGTCATATCAGATTAGGACCCTCCTTGAAGTCCTCGTTTTCACTGAGTTACCCCTTTACAGCTTCTCTCTGAATACAGGACGTTACTGGACAAGGGTCCACTGCTGACAGGTGTAAGGCCAACACTTGCACCAGGTTTCTAGGAAAAGGGAGGATTTCATTGCAGGTTTGACCAGCAAAGGGGACAGGAGGCAAAGCTCTCAGCTACCTCCCTTTCTGACTTGGAGTTAGAGCATTGCTGATTGGCTGGATCTGGCCGAGGCAAGGTTTTGGCTTCTTATAGGTCAGGTTGCTGCAGTCCTAGGGCCTCTGCTGCTTTTTATTAGCTTCAGCGGATGTGATCTTGGGCTCATCAGGAGAACAGGGTCCTGCCATCAGCACCTGTGTCCTGGAGATTGGCTTGGGAATGACTTGCTGGTTTCCTTTGAATCTAGTTGTGTTTCTAGTCTACACCACAAGCTCGAGACATTTAAGGAAGTCTTTCCCGCTTCTGGAATAAATGATATTTAGCCATGGTATCAATATTCTGAGACACTGAGGTGGGGTTGGGGGGCTAATTTTGACATAAGAATTTCAAGGGACACAATTCAGCCCTCAAGGACTAGGTAACATTTGATGGGATTATAGGTACATTTTATCTTAAAGGAACTGGCAGATTGTTTAGTAACTCATTTGACTTGTTTAGGTAAATTTTCTTATACAATCAGTCCTTGTTCAACATCGTAATTTCTCGGAAACGATGACTTTAAGCGAACACATAGCAACACAGGTCCTTGAATAACCTGATTTCTTTCAACACCTGCGGGATTTCTTTCTTGTTTCTCATCAACGTGATTATGAAACATTGAATGAAATGTTATTTGAGGCTCCACTTTGAGGTTTGGTTTTGTTTTCTTTTTATTTAACTTTCTATCCAGTGTGTAAATGTGAAACATTGCAGCTCAATTTTAGCCAAAAAAGATGGAGTCCCTGCTCTTACATTTAGTGTGATGAGTACTTTTGTCTCCTCACCTGATGAATGCTAAAAACGGTCTTTCTTTCATCATTTGAAGAATCCTCTGGAAAATGGTTGGAACTGTCGGCCCATTTCTCTGTAAGGGTGTTTCTGGCGACAGGGTTTCTCACTGTAATCTGTTGCCAACTTTCTTGACCAAGCCTGGTGACCCTCCCAGCCACGAGAGGTCACTGGCTCCATGGTGATCTGCGTGTTATCACCGCAGCTCTGTGAGCCCAGCCTTGAACGTCTGTGGGAACTTGAAAGTCTAGTTTCTCAGCGGACACGCCAGCCAGGAAACACTTAGGTGTTTGCATGCCAGCCTCTTGGGTTCATGTAGAAGAAAGTCAGCTTTTTGCCACAAGCAGCGACATTCCTGTTCTTGCCACACCTGCTGGAGTTGCTGAGTGAGGTTTGACGTGCTTCAAGAAAAAGGAGTAGCTTGCCCCCCCCCCCAAAAAAAGAGCTCACGCTTTATTTGGCCTTGAGACTTGGGCAGAGGAAAGTGCGGGGTGGAGGATCAGGTCAGCAAGCTGCACTCTTGAAAAGGAACCTGGTGGGACAGAATGCGGAGGGGACCTCTGCTGGCCTTCCCCAGTGCTTGGGACCTCTCGGAGCACCCCGCTGGTCCCCGGGAAAACGGACATATATGCAGAGGAGGGGGCGCCCCAGGAGTTGTGCTGTCTCTCTAACACGGAATGGTCCTCCATCAGGTCTACTTGGTGCCCCGGCCTCTTCCCCCTTCAAGACTTTCAGTGGCCAGCAGGCGGTGGACCCCAGCCTGCAGGTGAAAGGCTCTGCAGGGACAGATGCTGGGCTTACTTACTCTACTCCTGTCTGCTCCGAAAGCTGGGCGGCAGCTCCAGGGACGCCCGCTGCCCTGCCGAAGCCATCCACAGAGCCATGTGTGCTCTGCCCGCCTGTTTGGGAGGCGCTGATTCGTCTTTCTGCCCGGGGAGAGCTGGCATTGACAGAGGCCAGGCTGTAGGTAATCTAACGTTAGGACCTGGCGTGGTTCTGTAGCTAATTGCCAAGCTGGGTGTGGAGTTACCTAATCTTTACTGTAGGGGTGGAGCTTGACTGAACTCCTTTCCACCAACAGACATTTCTTTCTAGCTGTCATTGAAGTGAGTCATCAGTATAAGGAGCCAGCTCAGTGCATTCCTCCTCAGTTGGGTTAAAGCTTGCCGGTGGTCCCCGGGTGTCAGCAGAGGTGTGTGCTGCTGCTTCCAAGCAGGGAAGCCGCACGAGGAGGCCAGGAGCCCGGGGAATCGACGCCGATTTCTAGCTGGGTCGGAAGGACGCTGGTCCCACCTGACGCTCCCCGGCAGAAGCAGGAGAGAGAGGGCTTGTTTTTCCTGAGCCTCGAGGACAATTATAGGTAAGGACAAAGATGACACAGTGTGTTTATTACATGGACCCATAACATCTGCTGTTGGCATGGCATTTCCTTTTGGTGCAATACTGTCTTCTATTTCAGAGGCATTATTCTAGCAAATACCAGCCTTTTCTTTCCTGAATTCTTTTTGGTGTTCAGGGTTAGCTGTCATTGACCGGTTTTGTCTTCTGTACAGACATGTACAGATGATGGCAAAGGCCGACACTAGGAAAGAACTGTGATCTGAATTCTCCTGATTCTCTGGTTCTCTGCTTTCTTATCCCTGTGTTGAGTGTTGAGAAGATTGTATACTTTTTAATCCCCAGATGGAAGCACAGTAGACTTTTGTTTTTCTTTTTCTTTTTTGAAATAGTGGAAAATAGAAATTATTTAAGTTCTAGGCATGTTATCCTCTGATTTAGAAATCTCTGGCTTGGGAGGAACCAGTGGAGGTATTAGTTTGTTTGTTTGTTTTCGATGTGTTGTTATGTTCACCCCATTCTGTTTAGGGTCTCTCTTTTCTCTGGGTGTTTCTGACTTAGAAATCTCCTTGGACAGAGGGAGACACCAGCTATTCTTGGCTTCCAATAAAATACCATCTTAGGTTATGAAACGGTTTGCTTGGAAAATGATTTATGGTTTATATCTACATTTTTGGTGAGTAGTAACAGAGATCTCTCTACCCACGGTATTTGCCTGATATGAGTTGTTCTAAGTGCTGCTGGTGCCGGTACTGGTTTGAGAGAACAAAATTAAAGTCCAGAACATACTCAGCTGAATTTTCTTTTGTGTGTTACTGTCATTCTCCCACCCTTAATGCTCATACATATGAATAGACCTTATGATCGACAGGAGGTTTTGTGTCTTTACTGTCTCATTCAGTGGTAATTCATAAACTGTTAACTAGTTAGTGTGTGTCCATATGTTGCCAAAGCCTGGAAAAACTTGTTGTAGGCCACACCTTTCTGTTTATGACTCTGGTTACTTTCAAGAAATTATCCCTACTGTTAAATGTTGTTTAATGTTTGAGGTCCATGGTATTCTGAGGCCATAGACTTGTATAACAGTGTGAGATAGCCATGTGCTCAGCAGAGGCTGAGTAATTCATTACTAAGTTATTTCACACAAGTCTGTTGTCTACACGTGTTTAAAGAACCGATGTGGTGGCACTTTTTTTTTTTTTTTCTTTTTGTTTAATGTCTCTGAGCACAAGGTGAGCTTAAATTCTCATGGAAATTTGGGTAAGCTGATGGTAAAATCAAGAGAGAGGAAAGGTTTTCTATTTAAGGAGGAAAGAGAGAAGAATGGTCCTCCACAGAGATAGGGTTTTTTGGTTTTGCTTTGCAGTTTACGTTTTGACTTATCCCACCATCAGGATGTTCTCTTGTCAGTATAGACTAAAACGAAGCCATGAATTGAAGGCAGGGACAGAGTGACGAGAATGTGCTACTTGAGGAATAAGAAAATTTTGTCCTGAAGTGGGTCATTTGGTGGGTGTGGGGGTGGGCGCCCTGTCTGCTTAGTGACCTTTGATGAGACAGAGGCTGTGTGGTCATGAGGGTTATGTTTGGTGGAAGGGCTGTTTTCATTTTTTTCTATTTCATTTCAGGCAATGTTTATTCCATTAGCTTGTACTTCTCGGGGCTTTCCAAAGCAGTGTTCAGGTGGAGCCATTTACATATCCTTTCTTCTACCTGGGCAGAAATCTCTTCCTCCTCTGATGTCCCTTGTGCATTTTCAGGATGATTTCATGTGCCAGCAATGTAGAGGACTTCCCATTCTACCACTAGTCTTGAAGCCAGCCTGCTAATCTCTCACCCTGGATCCTAGAGGCTTTGAGGTCATTCACCTTCAGGGTAATAGCAGAAGCACGTGTTCTCAGGTGTTTTCGGAATCCAGCTCAACTGTTCTCAGTGGCCCAGAATTCCACTGAGGGTCACTCGGCACACCCTCACCTCCAGTAAATATTTGTGTTCCCTCTGTGCTTGGCCTGGCTTTCTGGGTGCGCAGGAGAACAGGTAGGCAGTGGATGGAGCTAGGTGGCCCCCAGGTGTGAGTCTACCTATTGGCCTGGGTCAGGACCAGCCACCCTCCTGAAATCAAAGGGGACTTTGTTTCTGACTCAGCTAAGGACTGAGGTCCAGATCTTACGGGAAATCCTTCCCACCTTGCTGCTGTTGCCAACTCTGGATCAGCCAACATAATCACGAGATCTTTTCAGGTAACTGGGAGGTGTGCTCACTCAGCTGAGACCTATTTGCCCTCTTTCTTCATCTTAGAAGTCGTTACTGGGAGAAAGGTTGAAATGCTAGTTTCCTGATTGACCTCACCCCTGAAAACAAAGGATTGATTTTCTTCTCCTAGAGAAGGGAAGACTCCCTGGAAATTTTGGAAGGGCACGCAACACATGTGACATAACATCACTTCCCAGTTAACAGGGTCACTTCAGACTGAGTGGGAGCCGAGGAATGAGAGGTTCACGTGCGGTCAGTGGACTTTAGTAGAAATACACACAGCCCCACTCTCGGTGATATAAGCTTCGCTCTTACTCATTCGGCTGCAGGCGACAGCATCACATGCAATTATCAGCCACCTCTGACTCAGGTCAGTGCCTGGAAACCCCATCATGTCACAGAGGGCATTTGGTCATAGATTCTCAGGCCTTCAGAGCCCTGGGGCTATGACTTCAGAAGCATTTGCCGGTGCAGGGATTGGAGCCTGTAGCTCAGTTAACAGGGTCCAGGAGGAGTTTCTTTTGCTCGGATTGTCCTGCTTAGCAGAAGGCTAAGCAGACCAGGAAGGCTTGGTTAAAGGAAATGGGCTGGCAGGCTTCAGGCATCTGAATGTCTTCCGCTTTTTCTTTCTTGCCCTGCTGTGCTGAGTGAGGTTTTCAGACACAAAACTACCTGTATAGTTAATCAGGGAGTGATACATCTGAGAAAGTTGTTCTGTGCTGTCTGCTTTGATAGTTACGTGACTTTTAACTCATAAACAAGGCTCTTTAAGACACTTACCTTGTTCATGACGGAAAAACAATGCCTTATCATTCTTTTAGTGCAGCAGGTACCAAATATTTACTGTCTTTGTGCCAGACTCCAAGGAGTGTACCTTTCTTCCTCTCACACTCAGCAGTTTTTGTTGAGTTAAAATTCTTTCCAGGTTGATTTTTTTTTTTCCTCCTCTTGTTTTCACTTGATTGATTGATTTTGATTTTTAATTATATACTTTCCCTGCCTGTAAGCATTGTGCAGAGGGAGGGTAGCAATCGAAGACAGTTGAGACTTAGTTGGTTAAGATTCATCAAACCGGGGAAAAGACCCCCTAACTTTGTTAGCTAATTTTCGTTTAAAAAACTAATTTTCTTTGCAATTTGGGGCTCATTAATGGGAGACCACACACCAAGGTTAGCAGTTTTCCTCGTGTGTGTGTGCATGTGTGCATGTGTGTGTGGGGGGGTGTATATCAATTGAAACTGTTTCTGAAGAAAATCATTTAATAGCTAGAAAGGTTATGTAAGCTGAAAGGGATGGGTGTCAGAGAGAGGGAGGAGGAGGAGCCAGAATGAGGGCCCTATCACCTGTGTTAAATGCAAATCCCAGGAGTCAGAGCAGAGCGATTGGCATTAAAATTTGATTTTGAGCATGACACAGGTCCGAAAGCACTGATGACAAAGCCAGCATCTTCATTTAACAGAAACCCGTGTAGGGGTGAGACCCACAAATCCAGCAGCGTGATGAGTCAGCAGTGGCGGGGAGCGCCCTCCTCTTCTTGTGCCCGAGGGGATGAGCTGGAAGCCACCACAACCTCTTCAGTTACTTAATCCTGGGTGTCACCTGCATCATAATGACATCGATTTATAGTTGTGCTTGTGCTCCTCTATATTTGACTGCTTTTCTTAGGGGAGGGGAGCAGTGTGGGCAGAAAACCGAACCAGGAGCTGCTGGCAAGCACCCAGATCAACAGGGCACCCGTTAGCGTAGATGTTCCCCAACCTTGATGTGAAAACTCACTTATTCAACAGAGAAGCACTTTGGAGGCCACTCGGGATTTGGGTGCTGGGGAGACCGAGGGAAACAGGAGACGGGCTGCCCCCCCACCTGTCTCCCACCTGCAGGGAGCTTCCTCCTGGTGGCGAGGTCCAGAATAACCCAGTGAGCAGATTATGTGCTAGACGACGCAGCGCGCGGGCCTGCAAAGTAAACGCCGAGAGGGACGTAACAATGGCCTGGGCGGCAAGCTTTTTCCTTCTGCCTGGTAGTTCCTGACATCTTCCAGGGGCTATTTTTGGAGAGTTTGGAAATGGTGACTGATGCTAGCAGAGTGGTAAGAAAAGTTACTTCAGCAACAAAATTCATCCTAACATTGTTGCCATAAAAAGCTTTGCATTCTTTTACCCAGAGGAGTAAATGGATGTTGAGCTTAGAGCAAAATGGGAAGATAATTTACAGGGACGTTTTCCCGCACTCATCCTGTGTGCTCATGTATCATCTCATGGAGTCAACACTGGAGGCATCCTCATCTCACAGGCTGTCCTCAGAAGGAAGGAGGCCTTTGGCTCTGGATGGGGCGGGGCAGCCTGGGGATAGTGGCAGCAGTTTGAACTTATGTCTCAGTTTCGTTCTTTGCCACTTGGAGTTGTGTAAGATGATGTGACCTCCCGTATTCAAGCTCCCCCCCCCCTTTTTTTTTCTTTTTTTTCAAATCAAGATTTATTAGAGCAAGTAGGAAACCAAACCTTGCGCAGAGTTACTGTCACAAAGGAAGGCAGGTGAGGCAGGGATTGAATGGCACCCAGGCAGAGAAGCACGTTTATGAGCCAATGCTCACTTCCTAACCCCGCTGAGGAGATGTGTGCAGCATCCCAGGTCACAGAGGTCAAGGGTTCCCTACTGTGCCGGGGTGGGGGAAGCCCTTGGGGTGCTTTGTGGTCTGCAGCACTGAGTACGAGGCCCTCCCAGCACCAAGGCGAAGGGTGACTAACCTGAGGCCTCACCACCCCTTAGTGAGATTAGCTGATAGTTATCATGACATCTAATTATTTCCAGCTGCAAGTGACCCAACCAGAAACTAAACCTGGATGTGTCTGAACTCCAGACTGCACATTTTTTTGTGGTTGCTCTGTTACCCTAAAATCAAGTAAACCAAGACAGCCATTCAGGGAGGGCGTGGGGGGGAATCCCCTCTTGGTCAAATGTGCAGCAATTCTACTTCTGTGAAGGTTTTCACCCCAAGTAAAGATTTCTCATTTTCCTCAACTTATTCTTCAGAAATCACTATTTCAGAAAGGTTCCCCAACCACCCTATTAAAATGGCGGCCGGCATTACCTTTAACTTCCCGGCATCCATCCTGTTTTGCCTGCTGGATTTTTCTTTTCTTTTTTCCAGTCGCGTCAGCCCTAACATGCTAGCGAGCATATGTTTTATCGGGAGACCAGCAGTTTTTGAAGGAATATAATGATTTCCCATTAATGTCTCATTTATTTTTCATTTTAAAGAAAAGCTGCAGGCAGGAAGAGAGGAGGGAAAAAAGCACCCCATTTTATTCAGTTGTGCATCTTGATCTTGATCACAGGTCTCGAACCAGGGACCTTGGGATGTGTGTGGACTATGCCTGGTGGTGTACTAAACCACTAGGCCACCAAGGTGTGCCTGTGACATAGCAGGGGCCTAGTGAATGTTTGCTGAATGAAGAGATGGGAGTGGAAGCCAGCCACCTCATCCTCAGGAGGGTTTGTAAGGGGAGTCATTGCTCATGACTTTGGTCAGCTGATGTCTTATGAGCTGGCAGGATGGGGAAATGAGTTGTCTGCAGGACACACACACACACACACACACACACACACACACACACACTCTCTCTCTCTCTCTCTCTCTCTCTCTCTCTCTCTCTCTCTCTCTCTCTCTCTCTCTCTCCTTTATGCGTTGGTATCATGGAATGGGCTGGGTGGTCCTCACTTCTTTGAGATCAAAGTCTAACTGCCAGACTTTCTTACACAATTTTCCTAAGGGTCGGAGTCAGTGTCTGTGATCTGTTAGAGAGATCTGTCCACAGCGGACTCGCTCTGTGAAGCTCCTTACAGCTATTCATTGAGTAGCAAAGGTTTTTTGCCTGCATTATGTGTTTTTCTTACCTAATTGCCACTCTGGTTTCGAGGCTTCCACAAGCTGCAGTTGGGTGCCCGACTGTGGCTTTGCTTCACCTTAATCCTGGATTAATTGCCTCTTGTTCAAATTCCCCGAGAGCAGATTATCCTTCTCTTTCCACTTCTGCTCTGTTACTATTGGATTTCTTTGTTTCAGTTGCAACATGAGAAAAATAACCAAGAAGTTGCAACGAGGTTGTTTTATTTCTTTCTGATTTACTCCTGTTTCATAACAATTAAAAAAAAACTAGAGAGGAATTCACTATGTCCATGATATAGACAGTGATAGCTTTGCTTGCAGCAGAGCTCAACCTGCTCCCTTACCCCACGCGCCTGACCATCCAGATACATATAAAGCAATGACTGCACCCCACCAACCTCAGGTCCCCCCACCTCCCAACCTGATTGATAACCACAGTCTTGGTTTCAGCATCCTGAGACTTTTGTTTTGTGTTGTTAGCGCTACTTTACGCTCCACATATGAGTGAAACCATCTGGTGTTTTTCTTTTACTTTCTGGTTTATTTCGCGTAACATAATCCCCTCAAATTGTATTTGGTTTGTTGCAAAAGGCATAGGCTCATCTCTAGCAGCTGAGTAGAATTCCATCGAGTGTAAATGCCACAGCTTCTCTATGCAGTCATGTGTCAGTCGGCACTGAGGTTGCGTCCAGGTCTTGGCGGTTGTGAATTGTGCTGCTGTGAACATAGGGGTGCAGATATCTCTTCTGATTCCCGTCGCTCCGTATTTCTGCTGCCTAGAACTGGTATTGCTGGATCACATTGCAAGCTCCTTTTTTAATTTTTTTTAGGCCTCTCTGTACTGATTTCCATAGTTGTGCTAATTTATATTCTTACCGACAGTGCGAAAGTACCCTTTTCTGTACACCCTTACCAGCACCGCTTGTTGTTTCAGACTCTTCGTGATAAGTCATTCTTACAGGTGTGAGGTGGTACCTCATTGTGGCTTTAATTTGCATTTCCTTGGTGACACGCGATGTACAACATTTTGTACATGACTGGGCCTTCTGAATGTCCTCTGGAGTATCACTTGTTGTAGACCTACTTTGCAACTAGAATGTCAGAAACAACAGTGGCCAAAACGTGGCCTCCTCACAATTTGCTCCAGACCAGCAGCAGGACAGAGTGGTAAACAATCATTAAGTGATAAGCTTCTGTCAACAAGACTGGGGTTTGGGGGTTAGGAAGCCTTCTGTAGGTGAGCTGATCTTTAAGACTGGCTAAGGGTCATGTGCAAACACGGTGGGAGCAAGGCATTAAAGCCTGGTGTGCTCAGCACTAGAATTCCTCCTCCTCGTTGGCCCAGCCAGGGCTGTGGAAGATGGCCTGGGGGCCAAGCAGGGGCCAGCACCGAGCAGCCCCTCTGTATGCCCTTGTAGTCAGGACTTTATCTTTTAGGTTGCAAAGAACCAGTTAGAGTGGGTGATTCCCATGTGTGTGACTTGGGTGATTGGTTCAACAATTGGCCCCATTAATAAGAGATGGAAAACAGGAAGTTGGAGCCGTGAATTTTATCTCTGAGGTGCTTTGTCTTTGAGGTTGGTGTGGCCAGAAGAAGGTTCCTTCTTTTACTTGCCTGATGCATAAGTCCAAGGTCCTCAAAACTCTGGACTAGAAAAATATAGAGTATAAATCTATATATAACTTCGTAGTTAGTTACTAAGTTGTATTTGGCTGGTGATACATAGTTGTCCTCACACAACTTGAATTTCTTGAATTTAGATTGTGTGTATCTAGGGATTTGTGTTCACGTGCAAGGAGATAGGTTTCAAGCAGGTCTGCTACTGAACATGAATGCTGAGGCCGAAAACTGCCTTTTCAGCTTACTTACTAAATATTCCTGCTGAACGAGGAAGTGCGTGCTTGCGTTCATTCACCTTGCTTGGGATAAGTTAACACACTCTCCCTGCCAGTGACCCAGTGAAAAGAGCAGTGTCTCACTTTGTGGGGGCACCTGCTCTTGTATGTACCTGTACATGCATGTGCATGTGAACTACATGTGTACGTGTGTGGTGTGCAGACCTAGATCTCACTGTTTGATGTAACCGTGATCTCTATGTAATAGTATCAGTCCATGTCAGCTGCACAGAAAACTGAGGTTACTTACAGTGAGAGTTTTCTTAATCATATACCTTTATTAAGGGCTGTTGAAGAATTTGGTGTGAAAATTCACATGCGTAGTGAGACTCACACATCTTTATTTTGAAAGGACATCTTCAGAATTTGGGGGAAAATCTGCAACAAACTACAAAAGCATCAAAAATGATATTGAGGAATTATGCAGTTGGAATAAAAATTTGTAATGGTGCATAATTAACAAATGACCAGTTGTTTTTTTTTTAATCTGATCCAGTTTATAAATACATATCATAACCAGTCTACTCAGGGCTTCTGGAATTAACTGTTTTCTTAAGTTAGTCCTCAAAATTAATATTTCTTCTCCCCCTTAAGTTTGAATATTTAAGTTTCTTACGCAAGAGTATATGTCAATTCCATAAATCAGGTGTTAAGCTTTTTTTTTTTTCATTAATCAAAGGTAGCTCATGATGTGATTTTTGGTATTAGGTCCTATTGTTGAAAGGAGGTTCACTCTGAAACAGCACCCCCCCATTTTGTTGTTTCTTTTATTATATTTGCGCTTATAACTCAGGACTCTCTAGGAAATGGCCCTGTGGCTCCCACATTGTAAAAAATTGAATTAAGCAAGTTTAAGAAAATGAGGTTTAGTGAAAATTCATTCTGTATCCTGGTTGATCATTATCAGGTATTACGTAAACTGAGGATTCCATATTTGGAAAACTCAGGCAAAACAGTGTTCCCAAATGTGTGACCCTGGGAAGAAGTTAGCTCTCATAATAATGGTTAGGAGGTCAAAGAAATATTTCTTGAAGACTTGTTTGTACAAGATTCAATAGAAAATGCAGACTTAGCCTAAGATGTAGATAGGGCCTTATATGACTTGCAAGCTAGTTTAAGAGAATTGAGATTTATACCCTTGAGGAAGGACAAATAATGCCGAAAGGCACAGGAGTCATTGGCCAAGGAGTGCTCTGTAACAATGCAAAGCTTGGAGAGATTAGTCTTCTAGGTCTGTTCTGGAAGGTGAGAGGAGAAGGTGCTGGCTCCTTGGAGCCTGAATGGATCAAGATTTCCCCAGCAGTGAGGGAATAAAAGAAAACACAAGGAACGGCAGATAGATAAGCTTGCACCAGCGTAAATGGCTGAAAGCTTCCGCGGTGCCAGTTTCCCCACTCTCCGAAAGTAGAATCTTCCTATTTGGGTAGATTATTTTTGAACTCTGGAAATGCGATTACCGTTAAATGACACGGATAGAGTTTTCAGCGTTCCCAGACTCCCCCCCAAATAACCTCCCCAGTGTTAACAAATAGTACTATGTTCAGGTAGCGGGGGAAACGTGGAGCAGGTTGGCATATTTAGAAAATCAAACATGTGACTGATCCTGACAAGTGATTTAATTGAATTCTACAGTTATTACCTAAGAAATTAAGGACAAGGTAAAAGTAAAACAAGGATCCTATGTTCCGTTTAAGTATACTAGAGTTCTGACATCCACCGTTAATATGGGAAATGGTTATTTTATTCAACGTAAATTCTCTTAATATATTTTGTATACTCTTACCACCTGGTTCTTTATGACTTTCTTCTTCAGGGGCACAGGAACGGGAAGAAACATAAATGCATAAAACAGAGTTATCTAGTAGCTTAAATCTTAATGCTCAGACACATCCCTTTGTAGGTAGGAGTGGAGAGGGTAGGAAGAGTACCTACTAGCAATTATAGAACTAGTCTAGAATCTCAAGAGATCCTTCAATCCTTACTATCTTAAGGGAGGAATGTTTAAAATCTGAACACAAGGAAACATCTCCAGTGTCCATTCAGCTTTGGAGATGTGAGGAGGGACACTGTTCACATAGGGGAGAAGCAAGGTCAACCAAGAATTTTAATGCCAGTGAGACTTCATCTCTTCTGTGGACACCTTCCTTCTGACAATATGTGGGTCCGGGAGTTTCAAATGTAAGCACCTCCCATATATTATCTGTATAAGTGGAAAACAAACTGGACCCTATGATACTACTGGGGTGGACCATTATCACAGCCCAGCCCTCTTTCTATTGTTAGCGATCCCCCTCCTGTGATAAGACCATGACGCCTCATTGGTCTGTCTGTCTCAACATTCTAATTTAAAATGCTGTATGGTGATACTGTGCAGACATCAAGATCCTGGAAAGGTACTGTATCTGCTGGTATGTTTGTCTGTTTCATAGCCTTGAAGGTCAAACTTCAGGAAATGTCGTAAATCATTTTTTTAAGAGTTGAAGGGCGTACTTTGGTTTCCCTGGGAAATTGTAGGATTTCCAGGCGCTGTTCCGTGTGACTGATTGCTGTGTGGATGTGGTCACCAGGGCAGCCTTTGCAGTAAGTACATTTTAACTCCTATCCTGCAACGTAGTGCAGGTCCAGAATCCTCATCTGTAACTCCAAAATCCAGAGTCCTAGAGAGCGATACACTGTAGGTCTGCGGGAAACTGTTTGGTGGCAGAACCTGGCCTGAGCCAGCAGGAGAGCAGTTTGGGTTTGCACGTAGAACACTTAGTGTAACTTCATATGTGCTGCCGCACAGAGATTAACATTTGATTCTGGTTCCTTGCCGACCCCGCAGCTGGGAGCATTCCATGCCCCTGGGAAGAGTCTGTCCTCTTTCTAAACCGAGGGTGAAAAACTCAAGTTTGCCAGTTTGTTTGGAGCCCAGGGTCCTGATAAAGACCAGCTTTCCCCGTCTGTTTCCTAGGGCTTCTGTGATCAAACACCACACGCTGGGAGGCTCAGCACACAGAAATGCATTGTCGCACAGTCTGGAAGCCACAGGTCTGACGGAATCAAGGGCTCAGGAGCCCCATGACCCTCTTGGGGCTCTAAGGGAAAACTCCTCACTGTCACTTCTCCCTCTGGTGTTGATGGCGAACCTCAGTGTCCTCTGGCTTGTAGCTTTGTCCCCCAGGAGGCAGCCTGGCTGTCTTCTCCCTGTGAGTTTTCACACCATCCTCCTGTGTCATGTGTGTCCCTCATCAGAGGACAGGGCCTGGATAGCCTTGGGGGGGTGTGTGTACAATTTAGCCGAGAACACTGTGGCTTAAGAGGACCTAGACCATTCTTGCAGGCCGCGCCACATTTGAGAGCAGGCTCTCCTGGTGTCGCCTGGCAGCTGTCTCACCGTCTGTCACTCATGGGGCCGCCTCTTCAGACTTTTCTAAGCTGCTGCATCTCATGTTACCCAGTGTGGGGAGGAATCCTTCCCGGAGGAACTTGCCACATGAAGGCAGATGGTCTTGCAGTGAGAGCTCGATGGTCCTGGGTTAGCTCCTGAGGTATCTCTTGCACCGCCATCTCTTCCACCCCTGAAAAGTCTAGACTGTTCTGTCGTACACTGAAGGAAGTGCTCAGGACGTGCAAGCCACGTAGTAAAACCCCGGAGTAGAGACGTTGCTATTCTGAGTGTGGGCAATGTCCACCGCGTACGCAAGTGTCCGCGGAGTCCCTCTGCTCTCCACGACGTCTGCCCGGGAAATTAGCCCCATGAGGCCTGCTCTCAGCAGAGATGTCTGCTGATCTAGACCTTGGTTTGGGAGCTGCCAACTCGGGGTGCTGAGCTGAACACCCACTCTGTGGTGCCCGGGGTGCTCAGGACTTTGGGTGTGTCGGTCGCGGGCGTCATGTGCCGACTGTGCGTGGGAATGAATGACTGTCCCAGAGTTTGTGAAGTTTCCTTTCCTCTTGGTTTGGTTAATCAGGGCTCAGTTCCCCGAGTTCCGCTTCTCTTTGGAATTTGCCCCGGTTCCAGTCAGTGCAGCTCAGTGTTCATTGCACTTTGGCATCAGGTGCAAACTCCTCTCCCAGACCCACCACATTTCCTTATCAGGGCACAGGGCATGAGCCAGCAGTGACCTCGGTGTCCAGGAGTAGGAGTGCATAGGATGTGTTGGCCCTCTCTCCCTGCTGGGTGGTTTCAGGGCAATTCTGAGTTATAAATCAGGGGTGGAGGGAGCTCCTCTATAAAAACTGAAATGCAGTTAAGCAATTAAGAATGCATTGTTACCTTTGCAGTTTTGTTTCATGAAGTTCAAGGTGAATTGGCTTTTTCTGAACCCTGAGAAGTCGATGAACAGGTATGCATACCCTCCCTGGCCTCAGGTCAGAACAAATAGGCTGTCAGCGGTGATGGTATCTTGGAAGTTTTCCCCGTGAATTATTTTCTTTAGAACTGAATTCCTGACTGGCTTTCATTATTACAGGGTACTTGTAACTGCCCTCTCATTAGACAATTGTGGTTTGGTGGGTATTTTTTCCTTAAAATAGGCAAGATCTGACTTGCTTTGCTCTACCCCCACCCCCACCCCCAATCTCTGAAACAAAAAGAGGTGCTGACTGGTAAGATACAATTACAGGTAGGCCTTCTGGGCTGCCCTTCCTGCAACCCCTGTAAACACAGGCTGTGCCAAGTGGCCAGGGGAAGCCACCAGGGGAGGCAAAGTCTTAGTATCCAGTAGAGCAGCTCTCTGTCCCCTCCTTCACCCGGGGCTGAGTGGAGAGAGGGAGCAGTACTCCTGGAACGCACACATTGAGATGGGTCCTGGAGAAATAGAGGAAAACTTGGAGTCTTGGTTCTCAAAGTGGGGTGCCTGGAGAAATAGGTGTTTAGAAATGCAGATTAGCAGGTTCTGCAGATTTGAATTAGAAATGGTGGGGTCAGGATTTGGCATCTGAGTTTTAACCAGCCAATGATTCTGACTGCTACCACAGTTTGCAAGCTTCTGCTGTAGTAATTCCTACCCCGCCCCCTGGCCAGCAGCAGTCCCCCCCTAGCCAGCATGGTGTGCTCTTACTGGAGATCTCTTCCTAGTGCTTACACAACAGAGCCGGTGTGTGGATACTCAGAATTGTCCTGGTTAATTGTTACTGCGGACAAACACTGTCAGAGTGTAGGTGCTGCCCAGAAGAGCAAGGGTGGAGCCCTCAGGAGGTGCTGGAATAGGTGAGTAGTCGATGGTTTGAAGGAGGTGCCACCTTGAGGCAAGAGGGGGGCCACTGCTGGAGAATACTAGACTATCTCTCCATGATGAAACCCGCCGACGTCGTGGTTTTTCATAGGATTAGTGTTCTCTGTGACTCCAGACTTCTTAGGTGATGACTGCATCAGTTGCCTTCTCTGGCCTGGATACTTAATAGAGTGAGCAAATTTCCTTTCTGTTTCCTCTAGAGTAGACTGTATTGCTGAAATAGTAGAGCTGAACTCTTAATGGCTTTCACAGAACTTCTTTGGGGGTGATTTAGCGTTTAGGTTCCACAATCATTTAGGATTCATAAGACTTAGAAGACTCAGACCATTACTGGTCAGCCCAGGAGTCTTTGGTTAGCAGGGGTGAAGGGAAATACAGGGGGAGGACCTGGCTGTCCCCTGATGGTTAAGCAGAGCCATATCTATGAAAGTCTTTTTGATGTAGCTGCTTATGCTTCTGTTATTAACACAGGAGTTCCTGCCTATATTTGGAATTCCTGTCTCTATTACTTTTTTGGAGTGCTGGAAGTTCATTACCCTTTGTGTGAAGCAATTTACATAAATATCAGCTGAAAACACTTCTGTAGTGTTTAATTCTGTGGAGCATTTGCTAAGTGAATAGAAAATATGTTAAAGAGTTAACTTGATCTTTGCTTGAAAGGATATGACTTTGAGGGAATCTATTTCCATTAAATAAGTAGGATATACACTTCTGATCAGTGAAGATAAATAATGAAATGGAATGTATTTGTGTCAAAAATTTGAAAGTTTATCCCTATTACACTAAATACATTAACATATAGATTTATTCCCATTGGACATTCTTCTGGGGTCTTTTTTTTTAATGAATTAAATCCACATAGACAATTTCTTGATGAAGACCAAATGCTCTGTTAAATAACAGCAGGACTTCTTATTGTCTGTGCATTTAAGCACAACTGTTTTACACATGAGATTTTAATTCCTTGAACTCTGGGATTATGATGAGGTAACAGGGAAGTGATTCATTATATAGGTTTTTGTTCCGCCATTGCTTTTTAGGAATAGTTGAAGTTCATATAAAATGAACTGAGCTCTACATAATTTCTGTGTTAACATGTGCACACTCCGATGGTATAGTTACCCCAAGGTCTTCAGCTGGGGACCCTACAGTTCTGGGTTAATGCTACTATTCTGTCATCCGTTAGGCCTGGGAAAGTAGCAAACAGGACTAACCGTTACTATGCAAGTAAAGGTTGAAAAAATGATTAAAGCTACCTGTGAACTATTATAGGCGATTTGAAACTCGTGGTAGATATGTACTTGGACTTGATACGGTGGTCCTGTTTAGATGACTGTTTCTATGATTATTCTACAGTGAGAGACACCACAATACTGCTTGAGTGATCAGGGTAGGTGTGCCACGCTTTTTCTAGTCTGAGAAATCCACAGGTTTTAAATGTCTAGGAGGATAATTTTGGGTTTTAACTTTCAGGGGCAGGAAGGGCCCTCTAAGCCCACCCGTAGGTCTGTGTGGTGTGTGAATATGCGCATGTGCTCACATGTCGGAGGGCTATTTTCATAGGTGTACTTTCATGCAAAGTCTTGTCCCATCATTTTGGAAAGCTGGCATTTCCTGTCACAAGTGTGCCGATTGGAATTGCTCCTCCCCCTTAAATGCGTGTGGGGGACAAGCTCTCGGCAGAGTGGAATTTTAGATCCCCTAAAGGAATAATAATAAAGGAGATGTGTGGGTTATGCGGTAATTAAACATTATTTCACTGGCATGGGGCCCCACAGAGATGGCACTATCACAGTGATGAGGAAGCATATTTCACCAGCAGGTCATGTAGTAGATTCCAAGAGAGACGGGGCATTCCTGTTCTCTCCTCTTACTGTGCCTTTTCTGAATGGCTCTTTGGGACATCTTTTCCGTGTTACTTAAAAAAGAAGATTGTTAAAATAGATGGATGTTAAAGTTCTAAATGCCTTTTTTCCTTCCCTGCTTTATTGGTACACATGTGACTTTTTTTTTTTTTTAATTTTGCTTTTTGTTTTTGAGGCAGGCAGGCAGGAAGAAGCATTTTTTATGTATTTGTTCATGTTGGAGGCTCCCGCCCACCCCAGATCATGAATCCTGGTCCACGGGCTTTACATGGTTGATGGCCCAGCCACTGGCTTAACACCCTAGCCACCAGGACATGCCCAACACTTGATTTTTTAAGTTGAGGTTTCTAGTTACTACCATTTGGGACTATTTCCAGCAGGAGCCTCCCGGGGGGCTGTCTTAGAGACTAGTTGTCACCGTTCAGCCTAGCATCCCAACTCTGTAGTGACACATCTAGATCGTGTGGAAAATGAGGAGAAATAAAGGAGGGAAATCACTTAGGGGCTCATCAGTGCAGTCAGATTCTTTTACACTTTGTCCCACTTGTAAAACAGTAGTTTCTTTTATTGCATAGTTGTGATTGTATACTTTTTATTTTCACTTTTGTTTAAAATAAAGCTCAGGCAGCTTTGTCAGGTTCATTATAGCATTTTGATTGCTACATGGCATTTCTTGTGTGTACTGATGCGCGGGACAGCGCCATCCCTCCCTCTTCCGTGAAATGGGGCTCCTAACACCCTCTGCACCAAGGTCGCTCTAGGAATTAGAGGTGGCCTATATGGAGGGCACCAAGCACAATTCTTTGCACCCCTAAAGACTTTAATGAATGATACCAGCGGTCATTTCCTGTTCACAATGTTTTCTGCCTCTTAGAATAGTTAAAAAAAAATCATGAGATATTTAGTTCTTTTTGTCACCAGCTTTCCCAAAGGCAGCGTCTGTGTTAGGAGGCACTCACTCTTGCCTGGCTCTGGGTCTCTGGAGCCTCTTCAAGGCCTGAGGACCGTCCGTGTCCACGGACCTCTGTCCCCCTGGCCCTGTTCCTTCGATGTCCTCCCTCGGTGCCCATCCTTGGATGGCCACTTGGGCTGTGTGAGGAATTCAGCCCTCTACTCAGCTCTCTGAGAAGGTTTCAGATCTCCTTTCTCCTCTCCCATTTGGTTTGGCAGTGGCCTTTGGGTGCCACTAAAGCACTGAGAGCATAAAGAATTGTTTTCTTAATGTCTGGGAGTTGTCGCCTATTGGACAATACATAATAGGATGTGCTAGAGATAAAAGCAAGTCACAACTCACTTTTTTTGGCAACTGTATAAGCTTGTCAGTAATTTATAGGTGAAACTTGGCCTTTTGGGAACTGCCAGGGAACAGTATTCATGCCAACAGAAGATGTGGGGACACCGGTTTTCAGCAAACCTTTTTTTTTTTTTTTTTTTTAACTCTTAGTATTTTCATGGGTAACTAGGTATCTGCAGAGATTTGATTAGAACTGTGTCTCCGTGTGTTATAACCATCTCTGTGTGGTCAGCTGGCTGCTGAGGGTCTCTCTAACCCAAGGCTGGGCCCGAGTCACTGGTTGTCAGCCATTCTGTCACATTTCCAGACCCAAGTGACTGAAAGGTTTTAGGATGGGGGCCTCACCACTAGAGACTCCAAACAACAATGTCACAACTGAAGTATTTAAAAAAAAGTCATCCTTTGGATCATCAGAAATTGTGTCACAGAATATACCTAAATTGTAGTCTTAATGTTTTCCTTCTGTTTTTTTTTTAAGGAAAGGTGCAGGCAGGGATGAGGGCAAGTAGAAGCAGTCAGGAAGGAAGAGAGGAGGAAGAGGCATTTATTTAATGTATTTGTTCATCTTGGGCCCAGGATGCGAACCTGGGTCTTTGGGATGGATGTGGACGGAGCTGCCAGAGGCAGCAGGCTTAACCGCTAAGCCACCAGAGCACACCGACTTAATGGTTCTTTTACCTGCCTCAGACCCACATAAGAAAATGTTTGTCTCTAAACCGACCCCCATTACTTTCAGGTATTTGTTAAAAATTGTACATATTTAATAGTGAGCAGCTCACTACCAGAGTAACTCACTGATAACAAATGATCTATTTCTATTTCATGCTTTTCAGAAAATCTCAGGGGCTGGAGTGTATGTACGTGCCTATTTTTAAAAAAATTCAGTAATTCTCCACTGAAGGCAATTTTCTGGATATAAAAAAATACTTGGAGCTCTTCTGGTTTGTTTTTGTTATTGAACCACGAAATTACTGGGTTCAATGCTTTGTTGAAGAGTGTGTTTTAGTTGAAGCAAATGTGGAACTCATTGATGTTTTCCTAACTTTTTGGTACTAAAGTAGTATTGACAGAAAATTGAGGGGAGAAAAGCCACAAAGATATTAAACATAATTCATAAAGTTTTCAACTGGAGAAAACAATTTTTGCTGTTTTTCTCAATTCCTTTCACACACATTTATAATTAGTCACATGTTTAGGTCCTGCTTATTCCTTATGTTATATATGGTTATTTATCCCATTAAAAAATAACCTCTGAAAACGTGATGCTCGTGGTTTTTATATCTTTCTAGCACATGATTATACTGTAGTTTATTCAATCAAATCTGTTGGACTGGAAAGTTGCTTCTAATTTTTCTTACTATATATGACGCTCTGATGAGTGTCTTAAGATAAATATTTGCTTGCACTTCTGATTATTCTTCAGAACTAGATTTGCTGAATGAAAGGCATCGAGTCTTTGAATGTTCCTGATGCTCACTGACCCTTTGCTTTCCAGAAAGCTTGTGATAGTTTCTACTAAAATGACTTCCTCTTTTTAGAAAGTGGTTTTTTATTCCTCTTCAACAATTTGTTCAAGACTTCCATTTCAGTGTTAATAGCTCTTTGTGTTTTATTTATTCTCTTACACTTTCTAGGTATTTTATCTTAGTGTTTTCTGAGTGTTATTTATTGCCAATCTCTGTAATTTATGTAATACCGACTGTAGTAGTAAAAGTGGAAAAGAATGAGGAAACCATCCACAAAGCACATTTTGCAATGAAACGTTCCCCAGGTTAGGTAAATCATAGTGTTTATCAGATCATCAAAATGTATTTGCTCCATGGTGCTATGCGGCATGCTATCTCAGCTCTCTGGTCTTGGCTAATGGGGGACAAGACACTGCCCTTTTGCAGTTCCAGTAGCAGATAATGCAACTTCATTTTTCGGGGCAAGAGTCCTCCCTTCCTTCGTGCTCAGGTTGTGGTGCTCTCTCAGGAGGCATGGTTGAAAATGAAGACGCTTCCCTCCTTCGGACATCCACGTATGGAAGAGGAGCTCCTTTAGGGCTGGAGGACAGGAAATGTTTTTCCAACCTGCAACTTCCCAGAACCCCAGCCTTGGAGATTTGGCTCTGGAAGGCCTGGGGGAGAGCAGCCGTCGGCATGCCCTGCTTCAGGGACGGGTGCTGCAGATTGCTGCATGCAGGCTGCCTGGCTCTCGTGCACAACCATCAGTTTGCTGCTTTTTGCCCCATTTGGATAGGACTGGCAGTGTTTTTTCTGTCTGATTGCTGTCTCCTTGCCTGGAATATAGTAGGCACATAATAAATAGGTGACTCTTTGAATCCTAATATCAATTTTTTTTTCCTTGTAAAGTTTAAAAAGAATGATGCAGAGAAACCAAAAGTTTTTCGAAATAGTTTCTCTTCTAACCCAAAGCATTCAGCTTCTTGGAGAGCAATGTTCAGGCCTAGTTGTACTGAATAGCAGGCAGGAGGACAGTAGCTAGTTGCCTAGAGTCAACTCTGGTGAGCCTTGCTATAGAGATTACCAGCTTGATCAGCTGCACACAGAGCCCCGTGGGGCCTCCACACAGTGAGTAATGAGGAAGCATGTGCTGTTGCTGCCATGAGCTCACTAGTGTGAGAGGAAATCAGCAATCTCAGCAGAAATAGGGGGTCAGCAGAAGCAACAGAAATCCACCGAAAGACCCACAAGATATAAGAACAGAGAAGAATTACAATGACTGTCGGTTGTAAGGCCCTGGTGCTGTGTGTGGTGCTGAGCAGGGTACTAATATACTAGCTGACTTTCTCTGCTCCTCATAGTGACTTTCTGAGTTAGAAATTGACACTCCTGTTTTTGTTCATGAACAGTCTGATGTGTAGAGTGGTTACGTGGTTGTCCGAAGGTAGATCACTCAAGTAGTTGGGAAGCTGAGATCTGAGACTGCAGTGGAAATGATCAAGGACATCAAATGGGGAAGCACCAGTGGAAGAGGAATCGATGGTATTCTTCCCTCCATACCCCATCTGTTTCTTTACTAATAGCAGTATTCTGCATTGATGGTTGACAACAACCAAGAATCTTCCTAGTGCCTGAGAAAGTAAAGTGACACCAGGGCATTCTGCCTCTGTACCCTGTCTCTACCCTCCGTGACAGTGATTGCTGATGACCTGCTTGAATGTCTTTCCTGGTCTTTCTAGGAGGGGCAGGAAGTCCTAAACATAACTAATTATTGACTTCAGGAGTCAGTTGACTTTTTTGTAGTAAAAGGAAGAAGGAATGGGTTAAGGATCTGAGAGTTAGAGCTTCAGAGGGCAAAAGATTTGTCCAGAACTGCTGTCTATCAGAGGGCTTATGGAGAGTCAGTGTGAAAAGGTCTCTGTGAACTGAGTTCTTCTTCTGACGCTGCCTGTGGAAAGAACATCATGTTCAGAAACGAAGGCCATTGGAGTTTAAAACAATATGCGAGCATTTGAAAGAAAGTTTGCTGTCCCCTGACCTTGTCTTAGACATGTTCATACACATAGACACACTGACACTCCCCTTCAGTTCTGACTTGCTTAGATGATAATGTTCTTGATATCTAGTAGATCAGTTGGTTAGAAGCTGGTAACGTGTCTAGGAAGATACAGCCAGTATGATTCAGAGCGGTTGCTTGTTCTCAGAACTGCGAGCTTGGTGCATCCTTGTGGCTCAGGTGTCTGAGGCAGCCAACGTGCAGACCCTGTAAAGCCCAAGGACCTGGGATCATGATATCTTTAGGACATCGACCCTACTTAGGATGCCCTGGACTATGGTTATTATGAATGATAAAGAGTGACAATGGATTGTTATGAGATTCAGAATATTGTAACTGAAAGGAAATTAATTGTCCAGTCCAGTGCTTAAAAAATTGTTTTTAAGTTAGAAAATCCTAATCAAAGAGAATTCTAACGTGGAAACTGATATAAAACTAAAGCGAAATGGTAACCTGTTGTTACCCTGAGATAGTTCTGTGGAACTAAGGCTCTGCAGAGCCCCCAGTTTGACAACTGTCAGTTTAGTCCAACTCCTTTATTTTTGGAGATGAAGTTGAAGTTCAGCATGCTAGAATGACTTGTCCAAGGTCACATAGCTAATTATGAGTATAGAGAAGATCCTCAAAGGCAGACACCTAACTCTCACATCTTGTTCCTCCTCCACACTCTGTAGCAACAGAGCTAAAACTTGGGTGATAATAGCAATCACAGTGCAACATATTTTCTGATGTGACAGAATTTTAGGAGCTCCTGCCCCTCGATATTCCTTCGAGGGGTCCAGCAAGGCCATGCAGCATGCACTCAGAGCTAGGTCTGGAGCAAGGATGTCTGTCTCCTGACCTGTCTCCCTACATTGGGTAGGCTGCTTGATTTCTCTCGTTTTCTCATGCGAAAAAGGATGCAACTTCATCAGTTTGCAGTGAGGATCAAATGAGAAAGTGTGTGTGAATGCCTGCCTGTGCCAGGTACGTCCTGGCTGTGTGTGGTGATGACGGAGATGGTGGCATTGGTGCTGCTTACGGTAATAGTTGAGGTGGTGCTGGTCTTCCTGCTCTTTTTCTGATGCCCCCTGGCCTGTCCCTGTGTCAACGTGATGCTCCAGCATTCACATTGGTGAAGTGGGAAAGGCCATCATTGTGGCTCATCTGGGCTCAGTAGTGCCATTCATAAATGCCCCTTTATGTCCTTGGTTGATTTAACCCCTTTTTTGTTGGTGTTCATGCCTTTCCCCAGCTCACTAGCTCTGCTTTCTGCTCCTGGAAGAGTCCTTGGATGGCGGGGGATCCTTGTGGATGTGAATGGTTCCATTCTGCCATTGGAAAGGGAAGAAGAACCTGAGACTAATCTGGGAAGCCGTGTACCCACCCCACACTCCCCCTCGTAACCCCCCTGAACTTGCACCTGTCTTTTCACTCTGCTCCCTCCCCTTGAACTTAACCCTAGTGAACTTTCACCAGCTCCTACATGTTGGCCAATTGCTGACTTTTCTTCCAGGAAGTTTCTTGGTTGATGGTTCATACACACCCTTGTACCTACTTGGGTGAGCTCTCAGGACCTGCCCAGACATGCCTTCCTGGTTGCAACTGGGAGGCAGGGCCCCCAGACTCAGAGCCCCATGCCTAATCCCACTGCATGTCTCTCACCGTGAACTCTTCAGGGGAGACACGTGGAGGCAAATGAATGATGAACAGAAGAACGTGGATGTTCTCTGAAAGTGAGCACTGAGCTCTTTCTTGCACTTATAAAACGGGCACTAATCTTGAAAGCCAGCTGTTTATGGTGGTCTCTGTAACATGGGACTGTGTGTGTGCACACACCTCCGTGGGAAACACTGGGAGCCTGTTCTTGAGACAGCAGAGCTATCTGTTAGCAATAGCTTAGTGACTGGAAATAGAAAATTAATTTCTATAGCTAAAAATACTCTCCATGGAGCATCTAAATGGCGGTTCTCAGAGTGTGGCTTCTGGATCCGGAACCTCAGTGTCACTGGGAGTTTGCTAGAAAGGCACCTTCTAGGGTCCCACTGACCTACTTGATCCTTAGGGGTCATTGAGGCTCGGGACCCTGTGTGTTTTAACTGCCCCCACCTGCAGGCAGTTCAGTTATGCGAAGCCTGAGAAACGGACCCAGAACTTGACACCCCGACCATGGCTGTGACTGGGGAGGTGTTCTGGGACTGTGACCTAGACTAGAGGCTGGCTCTTTTTAAAAACTTAACCTTGTTCTTCTTTGAGGTTTTTTAATCTATCCATGTATCACTTTTTATTTTCATTTTTTACAAGAAAGGCGCAGGCAGGCAGGAAGACGAGTAGGCAGACGGCAGGAAGAGAGAGGAAGAAGAAACACTTTATTTTATTTAGTTGTTCATATTGGTTGTACCCCTCCTCCCCCGCCCTGGGTCTTGAACCCGGGACCTTGGCATGTATATGGGACTGCTCTGAGGTGTTCTAGAATGCTAGGCCACCAGGGCGCACCTGTATGCCTTTTAATAATCTTTTTGTAATCTTTTCCAAATCTGAGTGTGTTTAGGAAAAAACTGGCAGGTTAAATCTTTTGAATGAATCTTCTGAATTATAGGAGGATTATTTTTAAAGGTAGAATATGGATTTCTTGATATTTTGCCTTCACATCATTGGCTCTGATTAAGGAAGCTTTTCTTAGTCTATTTATTTAGTAGGTGTGTTGATATTGTTACTGTGTAGATCTTAGAACTTATATGAACTGGGGTGTTAGCTGATATTTGCATTTTTCTTACAGTTGAATACTTTATTTTTTTAATGAATAATCCTATTAAATCTGAACTATTTTTCTTACAGTGACCCATATGTGAAACTTTCGTTGTATGTAGCAGATGAGAATCGAGAGCTTGCTTTGGTGCAGACAAAAACAATTAAAAAGGTAGGTGCCAATTCTCAATTAAATTGCATTTAAGTTATAATTTAATCCAATTGAATTATGTGTTTTGGCTCTATAGAAGCTTATTTTAAGATGGAAATTTTTTTTTTAATTTAAACCCTTCCCAGCATTAAATCTATAAATTCAGCATAGATCAAATGTTTCAGTATTAATCTGATATTGGTTCTAGCTCTTCGTTAAAGAGCCATAAAAACAGTATTCTTAAAATTAAGTATTATTCAAAGAGCAGTTCTTTGCCCTGCAAAGAATTTAGCAAAACAAGCATTTGTTCTTGTGGGATGTTTTTTTCATAAAGAAATTTTAAAATAACTTAAAAGGCATTTAATGAGACAGAGTGACTTATGGAATTTGTGAGCACAAAAAGGCTTAGTGTGAAACAAGAATTACCAAACGAATATTATTACTCGCTTAGCTAAGTGGAAACAAACAGTTTATTAGCAAAACTGTAAATTGGTGTGTATCTGTCTTTTCTAGATTTTGCACATGACTTCATTAAAGATTTATTTCCAAAATTGCATCTTAGTCTGTCTCCATATTTGATCTATACATATGCAATATAATAACAATGGTGAAGAACACTTGGTGATGTGTGGAGGGCAGGTGTGTTGACATATATCTGAGGAGGGGGAAACTGCATATTTGGGGAACTACGCATGTGAGTTTATTTCAATGTGCAGAATAAGTTACTACAATAAAAATGGAAAAAATGCAAATAAATATTTGCTTCATATTTGAAGACATGTTTTCTGTCAAAAGTACTGTTTGTATCTGTGCTTTCATATTATTTATGGCTCAGCTTACTTTTCTCACCGCCTTTGGTGGGCAGGTGTCTAGCCCTGTATGATGATTAGTATTTCCTGGAGAGAGTGATGGCTTTTAAAAAATGGTAGCTCTCCTGCTATTGTGTGGATGCCTGGGCCCTGCCACCAGGTCAGCAATCAGAGTGTGTCCTACACTTGGCATTCCGACTGGCATTAAAATCTATTTTGCAAACAGGAGCCGGTGTTTTGATTAGTGGGGAGGATTCCTGAGAAGGACGGAGGAGGAGGCCATTGTTCACTGTTAGACGCTATCGTTTGCTCAGTTATCAGTGGATCCCGAGGAGGCTCGCCTTGCAGGGAAGGCAGGCGGGGACCTGGTCGCCTGCTAGAGGCACTGGGGCAGACCACCCAAGCCAGCCAGCCAGCAATCTGGAATAGGGACATGTTTTTCCATCTGAGGGGAGATCCTCCGTCTCCTCCCCCTCCTCCCTGTCTCCCTCCCGCCTCCTGTTCTCCGTGGAGGGTGTAGCTCTGCTGCCGGCCGGTTGCTCTGCCTCGCTGGAAGCCAGCCTCCTGGGTTAGTATTTCTGTGCTACTCACTCGGGTTCTGAGAATCGCTTTCATCATTCCTCCTCGTGGCCATGTGCTTGGTCCTTCTTGCGTTTTGTGGTCTCGTGTTTTGTCATGCATCATTTGGCGGCTCCCCATCTGCATTTCTGGGAAGGTGTCCCCCCCACCCCAACCCCTGGCAGGCCGGGGCCAGCCCTCTCTGGCTGCGGCCACCTCTCTTCTCTCCCTTCCTCCCTCCTTGTCTTGCTCACTCATTACCATCTCTCTCACTCCATTCATCGCTGAAAGTCTGAAACCCCATTATTTAGGATTGGATTTCCTGTAGAGTTGTGGGTGGGGAAAGTGCTGATTTTTAAAAAATACCAGTTCCATGTTGTATGGATTCTGTGGTTTTTATTTTTCTGTGCCTTGTGCTCACTTTTCTTTTTTTTCCTGGCTTCTTCCTGCACTACTATGTTAAAGGAAATAGATTGATAAAGGCAAATATCATAGAATATCTGTAGCCATTGGCGAGGTGGTGATTTTTTCAGTCTAGAGTTTATACCTATAATTTTTAAAGATGTGTTTATTTAAGAGTGTTATGTGTGTGCAAATGCACAGACATGGGTATATATGTTTGTTTTTTATTGTGTGGTTTTTAGTTTATTCTCAAAGGATGTTTGGCAGTCCTTTTGTCCATGCTGAGGACATTTACAGGTCCTTGTGAGATATGTATTTAAATGGAGTGATACGGGGATGGGTGGATGGGTTGGTGGATGGGTGGAGAGAAGAAGCAAGGATAAGAAGGTGGATATTTTTAAGCATGATTATTTGGGGAATAAAAGATTCCCTTTTGTTTTTTAACTGGAAGGGTTATTTTTTTCTTGTTGTGTAATAGAATCATCAATACTCTTTATAAGTTGTTCTTTGGATTTCAATGTTTATATGAATAGTGAACACTTTCTCCCTTCCCCCACCTGCCTCCTTGCTCTTCAAAACTGATTTATAGCAGGTTGAGAGACGTGAACAAAGTTCATCTCCTTCTTGATGGAGTAACCAATTCAGTGTTAATTTCTTAAAGGATATCTTCATATTTTCACCACGATGGCTCTTTGTAGGTCTCTGACCTTTTTCCCTCTGGTTGCTAGCAGGTAATTTATGGTTCCTAGTCTATGTATCATCTGTTTCATAACCATATCCCATCCTACCTAGTTTACAGAATAATTTCAAATAATTGATTAAATGCTTTGAAAATCTCTACTTTTTTAATCAAGAAAATGTAAGTAAATATGTGGGCTGTATTGTACTAGTCACTGTTAATATTTCAAAGACTGTAAAAGATATTACAAAATAATTTCTCTTCCAGACGCTGAATCCAAAATGGAATGAAGAATTTTATTTTAGAGTAAGTTTTTCATTTTTTGTTAGTAATTGTTTTTGATAGTTGACATATCATCAAAATAGAGTCGTGTTGAGCCAAAGTTGTTTTTTAATCCTGAAATTCTTTTTAATGTGAAAAATGGTTGGGTGGCTTCCTGACATGTCCCAAATTTTCAAAGACCGTGAGTAGTGGTGGTAAATTGAGTAAATTTGCAATTATGGCTGTTTTTTATGCTGAAATCATGTAAATACTAAGCTGCTCATCTATTTAAAGACAGGAAGTCTTTCCTCTTCAAGAAGAATATATTTTAAATGCCTGTAACTGTGATATTAAAAACTGCTGGTGTCCAGAAATGCTTCAGATGAGGTCTTCTGATTAGTGTAGATTCCCAGAGAACTGTGTGACCGTTAGGCTCATTATAATTGATCCTGATGTCTTCCTTTCCAGCACAATAGTGTCATATCTTATCTGCTCCAAACTTGGATTGCTGTATATGACACTTGTTATCTGTATGTTCAGAGCTGAAATAAGGCACGAGAGTTCAACACTTGGTGACATCTGTGTATAGCCTCTACCAGGTGTATTCTAAGTGACTTCATGGAGGAAGCTACGTGGCAGTCTGCATGGCAGATAGACGTTATTGGCCCTGTTGACCAGTGGAACTTTCCGCCTGTAAAACCCCAAAACTCCGAGACTCCTTTCAGTTTAACACTTTGGCCACACATGTCAATTTTAGCACATCCCAGATTTTCTCAACTTGTCTTGGCTGTGTATATATAAACAACTAGTTCTCTCTCCTAACCTGGAGGGCGTTGCTTCCAGGCTTTCCATGTGATGATGTCAGTGAGAACACAAGCCACCGTGTCTCTTACGTGGTTGGTTGGTGCTTCTAATGCCAACGGGGTCTAGTGATGATGAGTCCACCATTTTGGTGAGGTTTTGATTAAAGATATCAAAAGAAGCAAAGAGACATTGAAAGGCCAATAGCTCTGACACTGACCCCATATTGCTGGAAAGTGGGGGCATCTTTTATTTCTCTAATGGTTCAGAGTGTGAGCTCTGAAAACAAGCAGGCCAGATGGGGTTTGGGTCCTGAGTGCCCCGCATGCAAACTGTGGGGACTCGGACAAGTGACTTCACCCTCATGGTCTCTACTCCTCATTGCAAAATTGGGGTGATAGTTGTATATCTTTGGGGTTGCTGGGAGGATTCATTAGATCACATGGCTTTGATATTGAATAAGGAGACAGCGCCTTAAAAGTGAGTACATCATAATAAATAGCTGCTTTCCACCATTTTCACTATTTTGTGTTGTAATGATTATCTTGATACTGATGCACAGTCTTTTGTGAGGGAGTAGCCTTGGTCTATAGACTTGAGGTTGCATTTTGTAGCAGAGATTTACAAATGCTTTAAAGCTAGTTAGAATTACCCATTCTTGTGTTAGAAAAGAAGTCAAAAGCATTTTCTTCTGATATGCCTAAACGTTAGGTGGAGAATAATATGCAATCAATGATAAAAGACTTATTAGATGTAGGATTTCCAAAGCATAACTTCGCGTGACACCATCAGCTGGTGCGTTATGAGTCTTCCGTTCTTTGATTTCATCCTTTGAATTATTTCTGCCCACTTTTAAAATACTGTTCATATCCTTTCTAGGTAAACCCGTCTAATCACAGACTGTTGTTTGAAGTGTTTGATGAAAACAGATTGGTAAGTAATAAGTTCTGGTTCTTGATTTTTTTGCTTCATTTTAAAAAAACTGGGTTTTAAGAGCAGTATCTTTTAAAACTCTGTATTTATGTTGTGCTTCGGAGCATATATATGCCCCCTACAAGACTGGTTTCTTGGCCCCATTGCTAGTTTAATGTTCCTATTTTAACAACTATTTGTGTGAACAAGGCTAGGCCAGGCACCATATACGTCTATTTTTATCAGAGTTAATATTAGTCACACTGGTGCTATATCATACCATATGTTTAGGCTCGCCTGTTTAGAATACAGAATAGTAGGCAAATCTGTAAAGAGACCATCAGCGTTAAAACAGGCCCTTCAGGGTTTTAAAAAGCCAGACTCTGAACAATGTGACCCATTCAACAGTGACTCTATGGTGATTCTCTTTGGGAAAACAAAAACCTAATTAGTGGTATATAGCAATAAGTGAATGTAGATTAAGCAGATAAAATTAAGCTGTATTTAAAAGTGACACTTTCTTGTGGGAAATTCTTAGTACTTTTAAGGAATCAGAGATATGCCGGCATAAAAGTGATACCAACTAACTTTTTATATAGAAATTGATGGGTAAAGATACAGTGATCTCTCTGTAGATACTAATACATGTATGTGTGTATATGTATATAATGTATGTGTATATAACTGATAGAACTAAGATTTCCTTTTAAAAATGGAATTTCACAAGCAAATCTGGCTTAAAGCATTTTGCCAGATTTAACTAAGTAGACTGTATACAATAAGTACCCAGGAATGTGTTCCAACTATGAAAATGAGTATTATTATGTAAGTTAAGTATAAGCTGTTAAGGTTGTCTCAGAAGTGGTTTATAACCCAGTATACTTCTACTCAAATTTACCTTCCTCAAAACATACTTCTGTTGTCTTTTTGGTTGAAAGGAATATTCTCCTAGGCTCGTTTTTCTGCAGAGTTCAACTGAAATGGCAAATTCATGACTATCTTGGGATTAAGAGAATATTTGCTCTGGAGAAGCCTTATGATACTACTCATTTAGCTTCTTGTCTTTGCAAGTGAGAGAACTGAGGTCTCAGAGACTCTAATTTAAACTAAGTCATTGGAAGCCCCTGGGTGGGGTGGGACCTGTGGTTTCCTCAGTCCCAGCCCAGGGGTGTGAATAGCCGGGTCAGTCACCCTCATAATAGAATTCGGGAGTGTATTTGCTCTTCTTTTCTTGATAATATTCTCAAAATTAGAAAGCCAATAAAATCTGATCTACCATTCTCTGAATCTTTTCTGTGAAAATATAAGTTCTTGTTGGCTTTTCATTGAACTCCACATTTTATACCGTGGATGATTTAGTACCAAATACTTCAGTTTTGCTGCATAAATGGTGATATTTTTTGTTGTTAAACTGAACAAGAGTCTGCTTAGGCTACAGTCCTTAGCACTGTGCCTCCACCAGCCATGACTGCGAGCAAGGCGGTGTTCTCTAGGCGAATGCTGAGTTCTTAGAGACATGGAAGCACCCAGACTGATCCGTGTCTTGTGTATCGAATATGACAGCTCATCATCAAAAATGAAGAAAAGTTCAGCTTTGAGGAAGAACTGCCTCTTGTCAGTTGTGTTTGGACTCATTCTTTAATTTTCTTCTTTTAAAAGAAATTCACCATTTAAAAAAATTTCCCACTTCCATGATCTAAAACAATGGTATTTGTTGAGATGGCCTTGCCATGGGCCTGACACTGTATTTCCAGACACAAAGGGCTTGGAACGCGGGGCTCTGAGCAGTCCTACAGTAGTGCCAACTTTATGTGGAAAATGGTGTTTTGCAGTGTACCCAGCTTTGCTCCCGGCCATCTGCCGTGCTGTTACTGTGCCGTGAATGCTGCTGCTGGTGTTCTTTTTTTTCCCCCTTGGTCAGCTCTTAATCCGGCTAAGACAATACGTGACTGTCGTGGTGCTGGACAGTTTCAGCATTAAACAAACTGGTTTCCATTTCTCTCATAGAGATCATTTTTGGCATTTAACACACATGCTTTTAGAAAACAGGTTTGGATATATGTAAACACAGGGTTAATCCTCCCAAGCCTGGACTCCAGAGCTGTTGACAAAGTCATGCTTTGCAAATTTTAAAATAAACTTTTTGTCACTCTTTGTAGCTTGGTATTTTCCCTTCCTCTCATTTGCTCCCTTCCTAAATCACTCTGTTAAATAACTGTTTCTGGATCATGGAAAATCTTAAGTTTAAAACACAGAGACTATGTCCAAGTTAGCTACATATCTGTTGACAGTTTTTTGAATGCAGACTTTTTATTTCTTAGGCTCTTTGGACCTTTGCAAAAATAGCAAGATTCCATCTTTGTATCCTAACTTGAGTCCCGTTGCGGACTATCTTATGGAAACCAGTCTGCTCCAAGGAGCAGTTTTTTTCTGTATGTTATTTAAGTTAACTTGCTTACCAAAAAACTCATGTACACCCTTTTTGGGTTTTCCTGGACATAGGGGAAAGTTGGTTTCTCCAATCTGGCATATAGGAGAAAATGTTTTCTCCAGCTGGGTTCCTTTCCCTAGGATCCCCAGTATCTGACAATCATTACACACACACACACACGCACACGCACACCATTTTACATGAAAAATATTCAAGTAGCAGGGAGACCGTTGGCTAACTGGCAGTGTTGTAAAATGTGCCCCTCCTCCACTTAGCTATTTTGTTACTTGTAGATCATGGTCTAATTATTTAGCATGAAAGGGACATGAATTCTCTGGGATGTGTAATTGTATTTATAGTACTTTTTATTAGTTTGCATTCCATCGCGGTAGTGTGGTGATATCATAAATAACAGCGAAACATAACATCATATACTTGTGAAGCACTGTCCTGCAGCCGAGGCATTTTTACCGACGGGGTGGGCGCAGGGAGAGGGCATTTGTGTGTTCCGTGCTGGGTCCTCGCGTTGGTGAGCGTGTCCCCGTGCCTGCTTGCTTCGGAAATAAGTGTCCTGTGAGTGTGATGCGGCCGAGATTTATAGCAGCATAGCTCGGAGTGTGTTTGCTGCCGTAGTCAGCTGTGAGAGCTCCGGCTGGAGCCACTCCTGTCTGATGGAAAAGCAGCAGCTGGGAAGGTGCTGTTTCAGGCTCTTGCTGTTTAAAAAAAAAAAAAAAAAAAAAAGAGCGAGCGAGGGGGGAAAACTCCACTGAGGCCACAAGCTGGCATTGGAGGGGGAGAGCGCGGTCATGTGGTTCTGGCCATCCTACCCTCTGTCACTGCGGATGAGAGCTTTTTGCTCTTACCCAATCATGCCTGGAATGCCGCTTGCCACTTGGGTTATTTCTGCTATCTGTCGCTCTTGGTGCTGCAGTGCTAACGGTTTGGCAGATGGGACACTTTTTCTTGGAGTTTGTGTCTTTGGGTTTTGACTTCTGGCCGCGCCGGGCCTGTTGTTGCCGCTCGCCCGCTCCCCCCGGCCCCCCTGGGCACCATGGCCCATCGGCTTCGGTTTCATTTTGGCTCTGGTCGCAGCAACACAGCCCCCGAATCCGAGATCCTAGACCAGGAGCGAGAAGACGACTTTTTCCTGGCATTCCACACGCTGCCGCGGAGGAGCGGCCCGCACGCCTGCGCTGCCAACGGCGCGGCGGAGGGCGGCCTGCGGGCGGGCGCGGGTGCCCTGCAGCGCAGCACGTCCATGTTCATCCCGCAGCTCCTGAGCCCGGTGGACGCGCGGCCCACCCGCAGCTCGTCCGTGCAGATCTCGCTGCAGCGCAAAGCAGCCGACGGGGCCCCCGACGGGTGCAGGTCGCCCGAGGGCCTGGACAGCGAGGCGGGGTCCCTGTCCGCCGGCGGCTGCCCGGAGCCCCCCGAGTCCAAGACCCCCGAGAGCTCCCCTCCACGGGCAGCCGGGGGCTGCGGCCCCCAGGTCAATGGCACTGGTGGCCTCCGAGCGCGGCGCCCTGCCGCTTCTGATGGCCGCGAGGAGGCCACCGAGCCTTCGGCCCCACGAGGACCGGAGAGCAGAGGCCTCCGCATCCAGCACCGCGCCTCCAGCGCCGACGTGCGCCAGGTGAGGCTCACGTCCTTCGGGGCCGACGGCCAGAGCGAGGGGCCCGAGCCCCGGCGCTGGTCCCTGCAGCACGTTCCAGATGCTTCTGGAAGCTCCGGGAAGCGGTGCTTCGTCTTCCAGCTGCAGCAGCCACCACCAGGCTCTGCGGGCACGGGCGGGGACTTCAACTTCGGCTTCACGGGCACCAAGGGAGACAGGTTGGTGAGGTACCCCCGCATCCGGCTGGAGAGAAGCACCTCGTACCCCACACCACCGCGAGCGGAGCACGGGAGCCCCACGGAGGAGCGAGGGCCCCCACGACACCCAGGGACGCCACCGCGGGGCCGAAGGGTGGCTCCCGAAATCCGCAGGACCAATTCCGTGGAAAGGACGCCACAGGGTCAGGGCTGCACGTTTAAGATCAGGCAGGATCAAAATGCAGGGCAACAGCACTTCAGAATCCTGGTGACTCGGGGGCCCGAAGAAGCGCACCAGAATCCCCAGGAGAACAACGCCACCAGCCCGGGTTCCCCGGCCACCCGCGACCCGGTAAGTAGGTTAACTGGTGTTTACGTGTGACGGCCGGTCAGAAGGGCTGATTCAACCGCAAGAGACGGATTCTGCAGCGTAATTAAAACAGACTTCATCCTCGTCCCTGGTAGGAGTTTCCCCACTTCACGTCGGTGTAGCTTCATGTCTGGCAGAGTCCTGGGACCGGAATTTGTCATCCAGTGTTCGGCAGAGGGCCCTGAAGCTAGTGCAGTTTTCAGAAAAGATTGTTTCTTGTGTTCTCAGACACCTCTGTTTTGAAAACAAAACCAAAAATCCCTCTTCTTTCGAATTCCTCTGGTGAATACAACAATTTCTAAAAGTATTGCTTTAATCCTCTGGTCCTCCAGTGTATTATTGTTGGAGAAACATGTAAAAGCTGCTGCAAATAATAACCTATGACAACATTTAAAAATAATTAGTTTTAATAAAAGTGAGATTGGGATGGGGTCGCCCTTGATTTTAGTCTCAGTGATTAAAATCAGTGCATGTAAAGATGACTAGTTCTGTCTAACTGCCGTGTGGAAGGTGGGCCCTTGTTATGTAAGTTAATGTCTTTTGCTGCGGTTGAGTCCCATTAGTAACAGTGAAGGAAAACAGTCACACTGCGGGGCACAAGAAATGTGTTTTTGAAGCAGAGTTGTGTCTGGGCCAAGGCTAGACAGAACCGGTGGGGGACTGGGTGGTGGTCGCATTGCCTGGCCCTGAAATTTAACACTGCGCACTTGAGTGTCTCGGCCGGGATGCTGTATATAGAATAGTAAGTGTCTGCCTCCAGCTGTGGACACAGACGCCTTCAAACAGATTTTGGCCTTTATTGCCCGTGTCTTCTTGCTCTCCCCCTTTCAGTGAAATGGAGTCCAGAAGGACAGCTGCTAACTCCGCCGAGCAAGTGATGAGTCTGCAGCTTGCATAGTTGATAGCGGGATGAAAAGTTTTATCAGTTAGCTTTCTTTCACTGTAGTAATCACTAGCCATTGAGTGCTCTTTAAAGGACAAGCGCCTTCTGTTTGGAATTGCATTCCCCGCCCCAGCCCCGAGTTTCATGTGGATTCTGGTTGGAAGATCCGGTCATGAAAGGTCTAGGGGACCCTGCTTTTCAGTTATGAGTTGTAGCCTCTCAAATCATTGGGTGGAGAAGTATAGCAAGATGGTCTGATCTTTTATTGTGTTGAGAAATATTTTCAGCTGCTCAGGCCAACTTGATCATTGCTCCATCATTGGTTTTCACCTTTTTGAAGGTTTAATCAGATGTTAAATGCAAAGATTCTATTTTTCTTGTTATATAACTTTTTTTTCTCTTTTTCCCCTTCTCTGAACTCTATTGATTAGGAAACAACTGAGTGTTTGTCTTGTTTGGCACTAACACCATTTTTTTTCCTTACACAATGGTACACATTTCAGTAGAATTTTGATACCATAATAGCTTTTATGTTTGTCCCCAAGAAAGTACCGTCACAACAGTTGTGGGCTTCCTTTGGCAGCAAAATTCCATGCTGAACTTGAAGCATCTCCTGCCACAAGATGACCCACAAAATGTATTTGTTTAAAGTTTTGATAACTTGAATCATATCACCCAAACAATATCATTGTGCAGTTTGATACCGAGGACAATTGGATTTATATAATTAATGTCTTGTTTTAAAAGTTCTAATTATTATTTATAATTATTATCTAATTATTATTTCCAATATAATTAGAAAACAATAATATATACCCCCAAATGATGTGTACCTTATATACAAAGGCTAGTTAACTTGTAAGGGCTATTATAATTATTATTATAGAAAACAGTTATTCTCAAACTTAGAAATTGAACTTTTTTTGGGGAGCAAAGGTATAATACACAGTAGCTCATCTTCATGTTCATATATGTGTTTTGTACACACACATAAATGAGCATATATGCTTGGCAAGAAGCTGGTTTTCTTTTAAGCAAAAGTTTTCTTTTAAGAAGCAAAACAAAACAGGTCCCCTCACAAAACCGTCTGCTCCATTCAGCGCTCTGGACATGCCTCCTGTGGGCAGGGGTGTGAAGAGTGGCTAACAGGTGCCACATCCTTTTTTATCTGGAGAAAAAACATTTTACTTGGGTGTCTGCAGTCTGACTGCCAACAAGCTTTCTGACATTTCAAGTATTTGCTGCTTTGGTCAGAAGGGCATTTGTTTTTTGTTTACAAGGGAGATTAAGTAAAATCTATCACAGTTGAATTTTGATTGGGAAAACTGCTCTGGATTCCTCTTAGAAATGTACTCGTATTTCATAATTTATGCCTTAGACATTGTCACAAGGTTAACAGTCAAGAACTGTATTTGCGTCCTGCCACGAACAAATTGAAATACAGCATGACTCCAAAACTGTTAACCAGCTGGATTCCTAGAAAAAACCCAAGAGTCCCTTGTGATGATAGGTTTTTTAATCCAGTTCGGACACCTGAAACAAAATAGAATTGGTTCTCAATCATATTTCAGCGGTTGTAGAACTTAGCAGTTCGATTTGTTGCATTATTCATAGTCACTTTATGAACAGGTTGGTTCTTACATTGGCTTTGGTTTGCTTATGAGTTTCTTAGCTGCACTAGAATTGCTCCGTGGAAGTTCCATCACGGTCTCCCAGCATCTGTGTTCCTTCGACACTGTTTGGTGCTGACCGCCTGTTAGGGCCTGCATGTTACAAGTGTCGGGTGCCCATTTTTAATACTATTAATATCATGAAGTGTGTGAGGTCCACCATGCATAACATCACTCACGGTACCTGGAAAGTCTCGGAGACTCTGTTTCTTGCTGACATGTTTATAGTGTAAAGGGGAGGGGAGGGGGACCTTGGGGCAGAGGGTGGGAGAGAGCCTTCTTACAGCCACTTCTGCTGAAGGCTAAGGGAGTGTTCCTCCTTCCCTCCCATCCCAGAGTCTCTAACCTTTTCCCTGTATCCACTCAGTGGGCACACACACCACAAACAATGTAGCAATCCTTTATGATTAAAATTTTATTTTACTGAGCAATGATAGCCAAACTATTTTTATTAGGGAAGACTTTAGTTTGAGTTTCATTGAGAGAAGATTTTACCATCCAGAAAAATTGGGGACATTAAAATATTTGTCGGTATCTCCATTTTACTGGAAAAATAAATCTGTGAGTGACATTTGTATGAACCACTCCTCTTTTAAAACATTCTAACAGATTAAAAAGCTAACATTGCTCTCTTTGACTTTTGTTCTTTTTTTTTGGATACCCCAGCCCCTGGTCTTGACTGGAGTCCACAACTTTCATAGTCGGAGCCACAGCTTTGGGAACTTAAGTTTCTGACTGAATTCTATAAACCTTGTTCTCTCGGATAGAGTAACATGTTCTCTCTTAATGTGGTCATGTACCAGAGTCCTCCTGTATCATGTAACAAGATGTCAAGTATTTTCAGGGATGTTTTGAAAAGTATGGACAGTGAACATGTGTGTGTTGGTGCAGAAGATACGGGACTTGCCACGACAGCTCATGTTTCCCTAACATTTCACTGTTTAGCGAACGCCTTCATTCATCTCGTTTCATGTCGTCTTGGAGCTGTCCCATGGCAGAGGCACCTGCTCAGGCCCTCTGCCAGCTAGATGCGGGAGCCTGTGGTCGTCTTCTGCTTCAGAGGAACGCGTGTGATCCTGCCAGTAGGTCTGAGAACTAGTGTACTTCCATCACATTTGTCTGTGATTTGATGGGGATTTTAAAAAGACATACATCGTATGCAGTTGAAACGCCTGTGACCAAACAGCAGTTTGCTGCTGAAAAAATTGGGAACAGGGGCCTCCATTTGGCCTAACGAGACAGGAGGCAGCTTCTGAGCCCCAAGCAGCCTCTTGGAGCAGCTGGCTGACGGGTCCTGGGTGGTCAGAACCCTCAGTGCTGCCTCATCCAGGACCACAGGATAGAAATGACCTGTGCACTGGTTTAGGGCAAGGTGGATATGAGGCGGCGTATGCGGAAGTACCTGATTGGTGTTCATTTGCGTTTTGCATTAGTTTTTGTTTTTGTTTTCTTCATTGACTCTCCGTAATACGCAGATATTCCTCCGCAAGGACGGTAGGTTAACTGCGAGCAGCCGTTCTTGATCGACGGGGCATTCGACACAGGGCAGCATGCATTTGAGGCACCACGAAGTGTTTACTTTAGTGACTAGCTTTGATGACCCTTGTGCTCTCACCTCATCTTTCCTGACATTCGTCCCTTGCCTCCTCCGGGTCCCGCACTGTCACAAAGGCCTAGTTCCTACCCTGTGAGGATGCCACTTCTTGAAAAGACTCGAATTCACGTGTGAACTCTGCAGTAGAGGACGCTGTATTTGCTGGGTAGGATTTTGGTCAGTTCGCTTTGATGTGTCCAGTGGTGGAATTTACTTTTCCTCCTTATAGGCTGAGGCTTTTGAGCAGCAATATAATGTTACTCATATGAAATCTCCCTAGGCTGTTATTTACCAATGACATCAGGATTGGGAATAGGCCTTATTTAATAGACTGTGTTTCAGAGGGTGTTCTAAATACAGCAGTCATCTCTTGGCTAAGGTGAGGCAGCATTCCTCAGCATTGAAAGAAAGCTGTGATTTTATTACATATATTACTAATAAAGTGATCGTCTCTACATAAAAGTTCATAAAACCAGCAGAAATTTGTTGCATGTGAGAATTATCTTAAAATTTAATAAATGGGGGTACTCTGTAGAACTGATGGTTTTAAAACAAGTTGAGGCTAAGCTCAATAGTCATTTGTTGGCGCAGCTTGAAATAGTCTAGCAGACTTTTTAATAAAAATAATGAACTGCATTTTACTGGTGAGTTTGATGGTTGCCCTTAATACATTGACCTTTTTGACTCTGAATGAGGCTACGCAAACATTTGCAATAATGAGAGGAAAAAGCAGGAAGTCCGTGCGTGGTGCTGATTGAATGCATAATGTCAGAACATGGTGTTCGCACTATAAATGCTAGAGGAAGCTTGGGGCCCATGGATGGCTGAAAGCCTGAAGAAGAGCTGGTGTACATACAGTGCGATCCTGCTCAGCCATGAAAGGTGAAACCTTGCCACGCATGACCAAATGGAGGGAACTATAGGAGTAAAGTAAGTCAGAGGAGAAATCCTGGAATTTGAAGAATATGCCTGGAATATGAAGAAGGAACGCAAATGAATTGGTAGGATAGAGTTTGAATAAACCTTTGGATCTTGGCAGCAGAACCGAGGATTCCAGAGGACGGGAGGGTGGTGGGTAGGTTGGGAGGTTGATGTGAATTTTTGTTGTTTGCTTAGTTTTGTTTTGTTTTTAAAGGAAAAGTGCAGGCAGGAATGAAGGTGAGCAGGCAGGAAGAGAGAGAGACAGAGAAGGAACAGGCACTTATTTTTGGTTTTAGTTGTACACCTTGATTGTTCCACGCCCCCCCACCCCCCCAGCCCCGGGGCTGGTGAACCTGGGTCCTTGGGATGTTTGTGGACTGAGCTTCACCAGAGGTAATGGACCAAACTGCTACTCCACCAGGGTGTGCCTGGTCTGGGTGTTTGTTTTACTTGTTTGTTCTGGTTTAATAAAAATAAAAAACTTAAACAGAAAATTTCAACCACTGAAAGAAGCTTCGGAAGCCCAATCCGAACTGGCTGGTGACTATTCAGAGGTTTCCTGTCCCGTCCGCCTTCCTCTCGTCCCTCCGTGCAAATCAGGCAGGCAGTCCAGTAGTCGATGTCCTGCCATGCAGACCACCTGGACAGCCCACCTGCTCCAGCTTAAAGATTTTAAAAGATAATGATAAAATGTTAGTTGAGATGTATTACAGGAGGTCTGGGGGACAGGGGCACAGGAGGTTATTGGAAGATTTTTAGGCTGTCTCGACTCTGCATGTATTTTCCTCTGAATCTTTGCTTTGATCGGCTCCCTCTTACTTGGACACGATGAGCACAGAGCACTGTGAAAAAGAGGCAAATGAAGCAGGTGGTCTGGCGTGATGGGCCTGGCGGTGCCTCGTCGGGTCCTGGCCAGTCCCGTGCTGGGTCCCGAGTCACGTGGTGGCCTCTGGGCATCGCCACGTTTGCACACGAAGCTCAGCTTTCAGGATGGCGGAGCCTGAATTTCTAGAAGCCTGATCGTTGTAGAGCCATAGAGTGCGGCGGCGCTTTGGAACAAAGGGCGTGGAAGGTGGTGGCGTGAAGTCAGAGTTGCCTCCAGGAGCCGGGGAAGCCCAGCTTTCTCTTGGGCTGCTGTTGCTTCTCCTAAACTTCAGATGCCTCGTCTCGGTTCCTGAAACTTGCCGGCAGGAGCAGCTATTGTTAGAAGCCACCAGGGTTATTTTAGTGGGAGGACGGTGCCCTAAACTCAGACAGCACAAAACGAGGGAATTCGCCCACGAGGCAGACTCGGTTCCCCTCGCCAGTCCGCCTTTGGCCGGTGTCTGACATTCACGCCACCTTTGTTGTGACTTAGTTTTTATGATGCATCAAGGTGAGTCAGGTGGTTTCTCCTCGCCCCAGATGACACTTTGAGGAACTTCTCTCAACCAGTCATCTTCTGCTATGTTGCTCACCTCTCTCTGGGGGGAGCTGGGGCGTGTGTGAGGGCGTGACTGAGCGCTGTAAGTATGCGATGATGCAGCTCATCAGTAGATTTACCCTTTCTCTTCTGTATTCTCCGTAGGTTAATTCTGATTTTTCAAATCTAGGTGGTGCCCCGCATGTCAGAACACTATGTCATAACTCACCCATTTTCTTGACTTTTTAAAACTTCATAGTAAATCAAACTTGAGAATTCACTCTTTTCATAGTCTTCTAAAATTCCTGAGTAGATGTTTAGCTCTTTAAGGAGTGGGGTCAGGAAATGCCCTGGTCCGGATTTTTTAAATCAAGGTGAATAGAAAAGTTGAGGTGAAGGAGAAATACTAAAATGTGCCTTATAAGCTCCAACCCAAACTCTTAGTACTACTTCAAAGCAGGGACATTTTTAGGCTAGGAGTTGACTGCAGAACTAACACATTTTCATACCTTTCTGAAGAGTTGGATGTGAGTACTGCAGCTCACAGCATCACTATGAGAGTCTTGTTTTATCTTCTCATAAATGAAAATGCCATAAGCTTAGTGTCTATTCAGTGTGTACTTACTGATTGTGCTTTTCCATTTGAAAAAAAGATACTACATTGTAATTTAAATATTTAATGTACATTTTAAACTGAGTTGATTTCACCTCATTTCAGAATAGAAACCATGCTTTAAAAAATCCTCATGTGCTCCACAATTGCCTGTATTTTTAGGGTGTACAGGTACCATGTTAAAGGACATAGCAGTGAAAATAGTTTTTTATATAAAATAAACACAGTTTGCCTAAGGGCCTGCCAACACCCTCAGTTAAAATCATGTGAGAGATGCTGCTGTATTCCGCAGTGTTCTCCAGCTGATGCGCGCAGGAATCTTTTTCAGTTTTACATCCAGACACTTAGAAGACTGTGAGTTTCCTTGGGAATTTTGTGGGCCAGTTCCTTTCTGTTTAAAGATGAAGACACCCCCCCCCCCCCATTGGCATTTGCAGAGAATATTCTTTTTATCTCCCAAGTCTGAAATCATTGTTTTTGATTACCGTTGCCTGCAAAGCACTGCACTTGTGGTTGGACAGCCTGTTTTCTGAGGTTTGGGTTCAGCAGACAGGGCAGCGAGGTGTGTGCCTGTGAGGCCGCTGATTCACATTTGCAGGCGTTACTCATGTGCTGGTACTTGGCGCAGGAACAGTGACAGGTTGCCTACACACAGGACAGGGCACTGTGAGTAATGTTGGACAGGAATGATGTCATGTAGAACGATGACCAGGGTTTGTCTCATTGGGTCTTTGGGAAGAACCTTCTTTGGAAGACAAGTTCCAACTGCCAGTGATGTTGGTGCTAGGTTTGCCCAAGAATTTTCTTGATCACGATTAGCAAGTGTTGACTTTTTTTTTAAAGGAAAGGGGCAGGCACGGATAAAAGCAAGCAGGCAGGAAAATAGAAGAAGTCACATTTATTGTTTTTATTTAGTTGTTTATCTTGGTTGTCGCCCCTCCCCATACCCAGCCCCAGGTGGGAACCTGGGTCCTTGGGGATGTATGTGGATTGCACCAACTGGAGGTAGCGGACTTAACTGCTAAGCCACCAGGACGTGCCAACATTGGTTTTTAATGTAGTAGGTCACTGAAGAACTTAGGGGGTGGTTATCAGCATGAATTCTTCTCTTTCTCATCTCCTGTAGAATGGAAAGAATACTTGCCCACCTGCCTTCTGCAGAGCTATTTCATGAGCCCTTGACTGGGCGGATGAGGACAAAGAAACAAGGAGATATTTTCTGCTGTTGAATGATGGTAGTACCAATTAGATTTAGGTCACTGTTGTATAATAGTGTAGAGCCATAACTTTAACAGAGGTGAGCAAACTTTCTTTATGGGGTTGGACTCTGTTAACTGTTTGTTTATGCAGTGGAGAATTTATCCTGAAAACTAAAGGAATAGATATTCTAAGTACGTCTCTGTGTTGCTTTCTGTTTGAAATGACAATACCAGAAATTGCTAATCCTTACCGCATGTTACAGTATGGGAGCTGTTCCATACAACACTTAAACTTAATATTATGTGCATTTAGATTTAAGGAAAACAGCCCTCATTTCCACCACTGAAACGAACTCACTCCTTTATACGTAGGTAGAATCATTAAATAAGATTTTTAATGTTGATTAGAGCGAAAACTAAACCAAATGCTAAGCATGTTCAAGCTTTCTCCAAATCTAGATTATTTTACTTATTTCATAGAAAATGTTTCACATCACAGAATAGCATGAAGAAAAGAGTATCAGATCCATGAAGGGAGCAGAAAAGGAAATATCAGGAAAAGATGAACACATTCAGTCATATAAACGTATTACATTTCTGAAGCACAGAAAGAGTTAACTCGGAAAATCAGCAGATGTTTATTCTTAGTGATTACTAGGATTTCTCACACAGTGGTCTTTTCAGTGTATGGCTTTACTTGCCTGTTTTTGCTAATAGATTCCTATCTGTGTTGTAAAAGTTCTAGAAAAATGCTGACGTTCCCCCATGCCCTTGATTCTCACACCTTTGTCCTGCAAAGTAGATACATGTAATGAATCACAAAAAACACACATAAAATCCAGCTCTCAAGTTGCATCACGTTGTATGTTTTGCATGATAAAAATGGAAAGTAACTATAGTACATGAAATTGGAGAATTTGTGGTCGACACAGTACACTCAAGTTGCTGGTAGTCGTATCCATAGATAGGACTTTGGAATGATTTTCATGCATTTCAGTATTTAAACATGATAAGGCAAATGATAGGTACTAATAGTCTTGTATTTTGAAATACTGGAGTTAATCCAGAAATTACAAATCTAAGCAGGAGCCTTTATTATAAAGAGCTTTAAAAACAAATTTATTTTCTGCTTTTTAAATAGGTTTACTTTCATACTCTCACAGCGAACTGAAGAATGGAAAGAAATGCTTTGAAAATGACTGACTGCTATTAAAATAATTAGGTGATTGTACACTTCTAGCCAGGTGTAAGCTGTTAGACCTGTTGGCAAATGAATGCTTTCAATCTTTCCTTCATTGTATTTGTCACCCAGTTTTAAAATTTTCTTTCAGCCAGTGCATCTATAGAATAGACAAATGGAGTTTTATATATCAGCTTTTGCTTATGAAAAAAACTCTTGTCATCCGAATATGCATTCTGAAGTTACCAAACACAGAGAGTTTACATAAAGTCAGGATACCCAGATGCTTGCAAATTGCACTTTAAATCCTTTCCACAAAGTGGATGTTGAAAATCTACAGTAATATAAAATCCCTAAGTCAGAGAATAAAATCATGCCTAGTGGTAGCCTTTTGGCCTTCCTTAGATTTTATTACAAAAATTGAGGGATTTTTTTTTTTTTCAGCTTTGTAGTATAGTATAATGCTAAAACTAACATGAAGATATTAAATCACATTTAAAAAGCAGATTTTTGTTCACTTATAATTCTTACATGTAAGTTAAAATTGTTTGAAATCAAGACTTTGTTTAGCTTGAGTGATTGAGCAGAACGTGTAATCTTGCTGGTCTACACACTATGCTCTTTTAATAAAGAATTCAAAGAATTTCTCTGTATAGCGATACTAGAATCCATGTGACATTTCCCCCCTAAAAGCAATTCAGAGACCTATCTCTGTTTTAGATTATCTCACATTTTTACTTAATAATGGTGAATTGTAATATGCATCAGGTTGTTGATTGTAATTAAACATGTAAATGCCCCAGTTCTAATTTTCAGGGGTTAACCCTTGAGTTTAGATTGCAACTGAACTTCAATTTATAGAAAATTGTCCGTATTTCGTATTTTAAAATTAGGTAGCCTATAATCGTATGACTGTTCAAATCAACATCTGTTAACTGAAGAGGCAATCCTGGAGTCAGTGGTTAAAATGTAGTGGACAATTCCCAGGGAACTGAGACTTGACTCTCAAGAAAAACCACTGAACCAGTGAGGGACTCTCTTGAAAGAGATGTTTGACGTTCTTGAGAGTTTCTGGGCTAGAAGGACTAGTGCTGTTCCTCAGGAGCTAATCTCGTGTTGAGAAAAGAAGTCACACACCAAAGATAGTTCCTGAGATTAACACAGGAGTGACCCATCTCCTCTAATGGCTTATGCTCGGAGAGTTTTGCATCGGACGCAAGGGCACTGAAAAAAATCTAGGAAAAAATATTGGCCTTCTCCAGGGAGCCCTGGAATCCAGGGACCATCGCGTGGATCCCATATGCATTAATGTGGGGAACATGATGCAGCAGAAATCCTGTAAAGACCCTTCTCTGACTTTCTGGAAACCAAAGGTCGGTGTGACTGGCAGCAGGATGGCTTGTGATAAGGGATAAGTAGAAGGGAACAGACATTCATCTTGGAGATCAAAGTACCCTCGTTTGCAGGCCTTTGAAAAACACTTTTCATCTAGAAAGAAAAAATACTTAATTTTTTTGTTAAAATATAGTGCTAACCAGTTATTCTTTGGAGAAAGGTATCTTTCAAGCAAGCAACAGAAAAATCTGTGTCATGCCCACCCCCTCACTCACTGTGACCTTTGTGTTGAGGTTGGAAGATCTTGGTGAAGTTGGTCCAACTCTGCGCCCGGTGTCTGGTCCTGGGGACAGAGCAGAACTAGAGGGCTCCCTGTCTGTGACCTGTTTCACTGCCTTTGTTGTTTAGAGTATTTCAGTGAAGACTGACATTGGGAAGAAGGACATGGTTATGTGATTCTGACTCATGGAATCATAATATTTATACTTTTCTAAAGCCGCCCTATTTCTCTTAGGCGGAACATTTTGCTGTTGAATAAATGGGTGGGCCTCCCAGTGGGCTGCCTGGACAGACACATCCTTTGCGATGTTGCTAGTAGCAGGAATGATACACATTTGTTAAACACACTCACTGATCACCTTCTGTGCGCCAGGCACCATTCTGTGCTCTGGGTGTGCAGTCGTGAGCAAAACTGAGAAACCGCTGCCCTCTGGCCGCTTCCATTTTGATAGCTGGAAGGCAAATTAAATAAGTGAAAATGCAGTGTGTCAGATGATGAGTGCCCTGGAGAACAGCGAGGGAAGTGAGTATAGAGCTTTGCCAGACTCAGGTTTAGTCAGAGAAGCCGTAGGCAGCCTCCCTGAGAGGGTCCTGAGCAAGCCAGCTGCCAACAGAGGAGGAGCCAGAGACAAGGGCTTGAGAGTCAGGGGTGCCTCAGAGTCGGAAGACAGCAGCGTAGGGAAGACAGCAGCCTGGAGACAAACACAGCGGAAACGGGACCAAGTGCAGGTGGTGTGTGAATTTCAAAGCTGCTGTGGTCTCAGGTGGGCAGACCATGGAGGGCCGCCGTGAAGACGGATGGAGGGTCACAGGAAGGGTTTTTAAGAGCAGAGAAGTGATGCGATCTCACATCTTCAGGGACCAACCACGCTGGCCCCTGTGGAGACCCTGCAGGGCAAGGAGGCCTGTGTCATGGTGCATGTCACCAAGAAGGTGGCCAAGCCAGGACCCTGCTGGGCTGCCACACCTTGGCGCCTGCGGACCTGGGGCCAGGCAGCGGTTTTCTCAGAAGTTAGTTTGACTTCATGCTGAGGCTGTCATTTTCCTACTGCAGGGCCTAGAAAATGGGAAGCTTTTATTCTCCCCAGAGAGTGTTATTTCTAGATGCTTTCTGCTGCCTGTGTCACGCCAGGCCGTGGGTGGATTTATTTTTGCAGTTTTGTACCAGGGAGTCTGCTTCTGCTTCACGGATTGCATTTTTTTATAAGGCATATTGTCCATTGATGAATAATGTGTGGGCCACAAAGCAGATACACAGCTTTTTAAATAGCTCATTTATCCTGCCCGGCTCCCCTTCACCTCCATGAGGGGCCGGCCCCACACCCGTCATCCAGGAGCCCCAGGGGTTGCTCATGTGACCCCCCCCCCAGGTCGGAGGTCATTGTTTTTACCCCCTGGTTCGTCCTGTGAGGACATGGCGAGTGAGGACTTGCAGCAGGCGGACACCTGGAGAAGGCATGAGACAGGGAGAAGATAATGATTCAGAGATAGAGGCACCTTTGTCTCAACTACTGAAAATGCATCTGAACCCAGAAAGAAAAACCGGCTCCAGCCTCGCACTGCAGCCCGATGGGCCTCATACCATGGGCTTCCCCAAATGCCCACAGCCCACTTGTCCTCGCTGCTTTGACCTGACCAACTGTGTGGCTTGTGCCAAGGGTGTGGGTTTGGATGAGTGGGCCGAGGGGTCCTCTGAGAGCATAAAGCTCCTCTTGGGAACCTTCAGTCACCTCCGTGGGAGCCCCAGGCAGGGATGTGTGAAGCGCCTGGGAGCTGCCTCCCTCCCTGGAGCCCCGACTCTGATGATCTGCGCTCACAGACATGTCCCAGGAGATTGCTCTTCCTTTGGAGCAGGTTTCTTGTTTTGCCTAATATGTTGCAATCTTCTCTTGGCGGCCAGGTGGCATCTGTTGGGGTGTGTTGCCAAGCAAAACAGATGCAGGAAGATTTGCCTGAAGTGGGGGGAGGAAGAGCAGAGGAGGGAGGCTGGGGTGGGAGGGGAGGCGGTGGTTAAGGGTTGAGGGGGATTAGGCAGTATTTTTATCTAGAATGAGGTTTAATAAGCCGTGGCTCTGCAGCTCTCAAGTTCATCCTGGGTTCACTCAAGTCTTTCCAAGCCTGTTGAATGGCTCCATCCTTTCCCCTCCTGCCTTCAGAATGGCGTTTAAATGGTTCTGCACAGCAGAAAGGATTCAATATCAGCCGCCTTCCCACTGCCAAACACTGGTCCGTAGATTTCAATTTTAATTGCTATTTATAGGTTGATGCTTCACAAAACAGAATCAGCCAAGAATAATGCCGACTGGATAACAAAGAATTTCACCGATTTTGATTATCCAGCATATTACAGGGACCCGTAGCCTGTGGGTGCAGGGACAGTGGGGGACTGGGAGCGGAGCGGCACGGGGTGTCCGGTAGTTGTCATGTGCAATCGGGGTTGAGAACGACGAGTCAAAGACATTAGTGCTCGGGACCCCCAAAACCTCCATTCGGCTAGTCACGCTGGGTGTAAACACTGATTCAGTGCACCTGTTCTTAAGGTCCTTCCTTCATCGTCCCCGCAGGTTTGCTTTCTGTGTATAGGGCTGTCCTTGCAGGGGGTGGGGGTATCCTTTTGAGGCTCAGTGGTCCACACAGTGAGTTTCCATTGAGATCCGGCCGCACGATGCCTGTGCATTAAGAGCAGCGGAGCCTTCCCATTGAATATTTGCAGTGTGTATTAGGGGAAAAAGGGTTCGTCTCCCAAAATAGCTTTGAAATGAAAGGGGTAATTTTCTCCTCAGTTTCCAACTGCAAGAAGTAAGAGAAAGTGCAATTCCAGTTCTAGTCTAGCAAGACTGGTCTGTCCAGTTATAGCTTTTTTATAAGTAGCACTTTTCTCCAGGTAACTCAAGTATCGTCCTTCCGTAAATATTAACTCAGTATATTTTTGTGACTTTCGTAAACGACGCTTCTTGCAAGTGGTGATCAACAGTCAGCTGTTCATGAATTTTAGGAAAGTGTAATAGGTGGTTTCTTTCTTGTACAATTTCAAACAGTATTAAAAATGCACAGACCTATAAAGGTTGCCTGGGCCAACTGGTTGTTTTTTAAACAGGAAAGCGGTGGCTTGTCCAAGGACACACAGGAAGGTGTCAGCAGAGCCTGAATAGCAGGTGTCCTGACGCCCAAAGCGTTGGTCTTCCTGCTTCACCCCGCACAGGGGAGAATAAGCTCCAGCTAAGTCACGGCCGTCTGGAGTCTTCTGCAGATGAAGTGCCCAAGAATAGTTTACACTGTTCCACTGCACACTTCTCATGCTTTAAGTAGGACATTCCAAAAATGTCTCAACAACTTTTCAACTCACCGTTACCCTCCTGGGCAGGGAATATTGTATAATTTAGTCATTCTTGAACAAATATTTATCAACGATGCCATCAGCGCCTAATAATGTATAGAATACTTTTTTTCACCGACATTCTCAGGAAGCCCATACTTTTGAGATAAGTTTGCTGCTTATTATTAATTTCTCTTATCTCTTGCTCATTAGTGACACTTCTCCTCTCTCTGTTGCCTCCGTTCTGGTGATGACTTAGTGTTTAGAGAAGCTTGTTAGGACTGTTTACATAGTGAAATAAACAGGCTGAGAGTAGGGATTTGAGTCAATTCTTTACATAAAGTGCATGTGATCTGTCTTTCGTCTTTCTCCTCCATTTTCCTTTGGCTATTGGGTTCTCTACCTTTTGTCTGAAATCAGATAGAATTTGGTGGGCTAATATGTGCCAGTTGTTTAGCACTAGTTCGGGCATATAGTAGGGCTTGGTACATGGTATCTCTTCTTATTATTGTTCCTCTGAAGAGAATTCAAACTCTTCACAGACAAGATACTTAGGGGTTAGACATGCAACAGACCTATCAATTGAATTTATATTAGGAAACACAGTGCTAGCTTTTTTTTTTTTTTAATTACTATCTGGGTTTTGTCCTTATCCTTTTAGGATTAATGAATCTGCTGCTGGAAGAACCATGGCATAAAATCAGTAGTAGGTGTTCTTAAAAAAGATTTTACGATTTACTAACTACCAGGTGTCAGCAACTTTTATTTTTTGTGACTTTTAAGTTTAAAAGATTTTAAAGGCCCAGAAGCTTTATTCTCTGCTTTAAGGCTAGCCCAAGATCACTTTTTGATAGTAACTACCTTTCCACAAATGTCTTTCTGAAAAAGTTCTTTCTGAATTTCATCACAGCCATACACAGTTGTCATTTAAGTAACCTTCCAGTGTGCATACATTTAAGGAAACAAAATTGTAAAGCAAGATATTCAGTTGATGTACATTGATTATTTTATCAATAGTTATGTAGATACTGTGTATTTTTAGCTTTTGAGGAGGATAAAAACATAGGAATTGAGTGAATTGTTTCCTTCATTGTCATGTTTCCTTAATGGTAATTATATTTAAATTATTTTTGATATATTTTTCCTATTTCACACTGAATGGGCTTCTTTCTAATCTGAATTTCTGGAGTCTATTAATAAAGTGTCTAAAGAATTAGTTGCTAATTTTGGATGTGCTTGAAATGAGATTGTCAGCAAATTACAGCTTCAAACCTAGGATTGCAGTCACTTATGGACTGGACATATCATCTTTGACTGAGAAGATAAATTCCAAACTTAAAATATATAGAAAGCTTTATTACTTCTGAATTTTGTTTTATATGGTAGATTTTATATGCCTTTAAGATACTTAAAGTGTCATATAAGATCTTGGATAGTTTTTTCTTTCCAGATTTACTTGCATTAAGGTTTTTTTATTTTCAAACATGTTAATCAGAAATTAGGGACTAGGAAGCAAATCTTCTTGGATTAATAATTAAATACGGCACGCCCTGGTGGAGCAGTGGTCGGGTCAATTGCCTCTGAAGGAGCAAGCCCCTGGGTTTGAGTCCCAGGCCCTGGGGGAGGCAGTCAGTGTGAACAACTAAAGAAAAAAATAAATATGATTTTTCCTCCTCAAAAAAGAATTTAAATATAAATAAATATTATTAAAGGTAAGTCAGTAAGTAATAACTGTGGAATAAGTGGCAGTTCATTGGTAAATATATATATTAAGAGTGAAGGCAAGTAGGCAGGCAGAGGAGGAGAGGAGGAAAGAAGCATCTTATTTATTTGTATTTAGTTTTACGTCTTGGTGGTTCTCCCTGGCCTGGGACATGAACCTGGGTCCTTGGGGTATGTGTGGACTGTGCTTCAGCCGGTGGCAATTGACCAAACCACTGTTCCACCAGGACGAGCTAGGAAAATAATACTTAACTTTCTTCCTTTTGCCACCAAATTGCAAACGAAATCTGTCAAGGTTGTGTGATACACTGCTCTTGCTACTTTTATAAGCATGGCAGTCAGTAAGCATAAGGGACTGTCTTGAGTTCCTCTTGCATTCCTGGTCGTATTCTAGAGGTGCGAGCATGAGGAGGAAAGGCAGGGCCACAGCTCTGTGTGTTTTCTAGCTATGACAGTGATTATGAGCAGTAAGAACATACTGATCAAACGATTACTTCTTTTTGAAAGTATGCCAAAGGAAGCAAACGAGAAACTGAAATGGGAAAAAAGCAGGGGTAGGTCTTCTGTCTGAACGAGGAAGGGTGAGCGGGACGGACCGTCTCAGGAGTGACTGTAGCCTTGTGCCTGAGGAAGGGCCTGCCGTGTAGGTGACGCTGCAGGCGGGGCAGGAGCAGCAGCCCGTGCGCAGAGGCAGCGTTGGCAGAGCATCGGATGGCTGGAGGGAACTCGAGGGAACCCAGTGAGACTGGAACACGGTCGATGAAGGGAGCCGTGATCCAAGACGATTTGAAAGATGTACAAAAGGCCGGAGATCTTCCCTGTCAAAGAGTAGGCACCCCTTTGTGGTGGTCACTAGCACAGAGGCACCTTGGTAGATAGGGAACGACAATTGACTCTTCTTCTCAGTAGCCTGGGAAAATTAAGCGGCTGCTTTGAACAAGGAGAAATGATTCTACTTTCAAAACAAGTTAGTATTAAATATCCCCTGTGAGACGATAAAGGGCCCCTTCTTGTTATCGCTCTCACTGTTGACAGGAAGCTTTTGCTTCCTTTTGGAAATTCTCCGGCTTATCGGTTGCCTCTCCCGGGATCACGTCAGGAACGGCACGAGGTGAGGGCATAGAGATGGTTTACGTGTCTTTAGACTCCATCTTGACTTTTAAAACGTGTCAGAGAAGTTTGAGCTGGTTTTGTTTGGTTCGCGTTCCTTCTCTGGACACAACTGTGCAGACACCGTGTGGTTGCTGACCGTTGGGAGATGTCAGCGGGACTCTGTGACCACGTACCACGTTGGGCGAAGGACCGCTGCAGTGAGCTCACACCCCACGGGGCTAACCCTCAGACCACCTAGGCGGTGTGACTCTCAGCGCGGCTTTTAGGTGCGACCTTCCACCCTATCAGGTCACACATGCGCCTCCTCCTGAGAGTAAACCTAGGAAAGCAGTGTGGCGCGTCATCGAAAGATGGCAGCGAATGTCTCCACCCTCCGCCTGCCGAGATGGGACGTGTACTTCCCGCCTCGAGTCTGGGCCGGGCCTGGAAATGCAGGGGCCGTGACGCCGGCTCGCTCACCACGCGCACCGAAAGGACTGCGGCTTCTTCCGCTTCCTGTCTTCGCGGAACGTGTGTCTGCAGAACCCAGCAGGCTTCGAAAGGAGCTCAAGTTGGCCACTTGGAAGTTCCAGCTTCCTCGCCAGCCCACCCAAGCCCAGAAAGGTGAGCGAAGCGTCCCTCCAGCCCCGCTGACCCTCCGAGCCCAGACACGGAGCACACGCTGCCGGCCGGTCTGCACGCAGGTGAGAGCCAACGGCAGCCCTCGTGCTAGGCCCGAGGGTCAGGGCCCGAGGAACCCGGTAGCGGGAGGTGTACCCCACAGGGACAGTGTGCTGACTCAGCGGTGCTGCGGAATGTGGCTTGCAGTTCAGCAGCCTCCTCCTGAAGGGGGCTCAGCCGCGCGTGGGATGCAGGCGCTGGGACAGCTGCTTTCCCGGAAGCTGCAGGAGGGGCCGCGCACCGGGTGGGCAGACGGAAGAGTCCAGGGGGACACTTGACCGAGACAGCTGAGAAGCAACTGCAGTGCCCAAGTGAGCAGGAGGAGTGGGTGCTTTGCTATCAGGAATGGAGTTATTCGGCTTGAAAAGGGGGAAAGATGAATGGTTTAAGGAAATGCATCCTGTTCTCAGGAGTTGCAGAAAGAGAAGCGCGCTTCCCGAGGCCTGCTGCAAGATCTAGTTCTGTGTGGCTCTGGTTTAATAGGTGGCGGTGCAGGACTTCGTCTGAATAATAAAGAATGGCTTGATATGCAGAACTTTCTTCTCACCCTCAATGCTTGTGAATTTCCACGCCCCATACATTTTGTATTTGCTGTGTCCTATAGGACTTTGTAGCCATAACAGGTAGTAAAGTGTTTATTTTTATGTAGTAGATGGTCAATAATTGGGATCAGTTTAGTTTCTGTAGTAGTTTGATTCCTGTTACATATGATAAAAGTTTGTAAATGTAAGCTAAAGCAAAATCTGTTACTGTGTTTAAAATCACAACAGTGTCAGTTTGCAAATCAAATCTACTTTAGTGGATTTTTCTGTCATGTGATTACACATACACAGACACACCTCTCATCTGAGACCAAAAAACCCAAATGTTGACAAACAGACTTTTCAGTATCCTAAGTAATTCAAAAGATGCAAAGCTCAGATTCTGTATAGTTAGCTGGAAGGAGTATGAAGTCCCGGGCAGCGCGTGCTGTCTTCATTCCGAAGACAGTAAATCTGGTCCCTCTCCTTGTCAAGGCCTACTGACCTGCACAGCTTCTGTCCATGACTAGCCTTTGTCACTGCATCCTAGGTAACCTGGGGGCCACACTCCTCACCTGTTCCCTGACCCAGACTTGTGAATTGGAGGTATTTCATTTGGAGAAGGATGGAATGAACGAGGGCAGCACAGTTTTAAAGAGCAGGGACTCACCACCCTGGCTGCACATTAGAGTTAGGCTGACCATACTTCCTTGAGACCAAAACTGGACATGGGGACGGCAAAAACAGGACAGAGTTTTGCACTGGCAGCTAGGGGGAGGTGGAGCAATCCAAGCAGGAGCAGAGCAGCCAGGCCAGCAACAAGTACATGCTATGTGACGCTGTTTGGTAATCACATAGCAATGCAGACTTCATACAAGGCCAGTGCAAAGAATTTTGGCACCTAGATGAAAACTATATTTCATACCCCTAAGCTCTGCACTAAATGTCCTGCCTAAAACGCACGCCACTTTAACCATCTCAGTGCCAGATGCCCACTAACCCCCACAGTGGCTCGAACTCACTGCCGTACCACAATCGTTGAAGAAACAAGTACGTGGAGGGGTTGGGGGGCACATTTCTGCAGCTCCTATTTCCCGACGGGGCTGGAACAGCAGTAGCAGCCAGAGCCCACCGCAGTCAGCGCCGACAAGGGTCGTCTTTAATACGGTGCTGCTTTTGGGCACCCTCAACAGACTGGGCGTGAGCAACTCAGCTGTCTCTTTTGCCCTGCATTAAGACAGAGCTGGTTTATTTAAAATAGGACAAAATTGAGACTTATATGAAAACGATGGGACAGTCAGGAAATATGAAAAACAGTGCTGTCCTGTTTAAACTGGTACGTATGGTCAGCCTAGTTAGTCTCTGGTGTGTAGCTGACGTCGACAGTGGTGGGGTCTCTCATCTTTTTGGTGCTGTGTGCGCCAGTGAAGGACCAGTGGCTTAGTTTAAGTCTTTGGCCCCTTTGGATACTGAATGCCACTAATGTTTTGCTAAACACTTTCAACTTAAAACAAGAAGTTAGCACTGACTTTGTTTTGGTTTTCTTTGCCGTTTTTGCTTGAGTGTATTAAATAAAACACTCAGTTCCAGGTCCTTTTTCTGCCACTGACAGGTTTCGTGACCCCGGTCATTTAACTTTCCGGAGTCACATCCTTATTTGTGAAGTGACAACACTTGCATTAGTCTCAGCACAGAATAAAGGAGATAACTTTAAGAGCTGTGTAAATGCTAATGTGTTAACAAACATGGTCGATTGTATTGATAGTAATAAAATACATACTAGAAAAAGGTTAATAATTCTTTTTCCCTGTGATGACTTGAGAAAGACGTTAGGTGTGAGCACTTAAAGGAAGATCATGAGCCGTCATGAAGAAACTTAGGATTGGAACTGTGTGTGCTGCTGGGCCGGGGTCTGTAAGATGGAAAAGCAGTGGGTGTCTGTCCCTGGTCACCCACTCGGATACGGTCAAGTGGACAGTGTCCTGCTTGCTCCTGTATGTCTGTACGGAGAGACTATTTTTCCCTGGAGAGTGTTTGGTGCCCTGTGCCAGGCTCCAGGCTGGCTGTGCTTGCCTTGGCGTTTGTTTGCTGGACAGGCAGCCAGGTTGGAAGGTGGAACGATGGCCGGTCTCAGGGAGAAGAGGGACTTGGCTGTTGAAGAGATCATGTTGGCCTTGGCTTCTCTGGGCCCCCTTTGCCCCTGTTTGTGCACTGTATCAGTCCCTGTATTAGTCCCTGGAGGCTAAAGGGAGGAGGAGGAAGAGGAAAGAAAAAATGCTTTGGTGAAAATAGAAGCAGCAAATAAAACAGAGAATGGTAATTCTCGAATCATCCCAGAGGCTGCAGGGAGAGGCACGCTCTAGCCTGGATGCCAGTAGCTCACTTCCTGGGGTTGGAGGTGGGGAGGGTGCCTGGGCGGATGGTATCTTCCAGAAGAAAAACATTCCAGGCTGCTTACGGGAGCCTGGTAGTTGTGTAAAAGACGGCCATTGCCCAGGTGTCTTGTTACCATGGTAGCTCTCGACTGTTCTGGGTGACAGTCCCTCCTACTAGGTTGTTGCTTCATATTAATTGCTGGCACTTTTGTTTGCATGTGCGGCTTGCTTCTCGGTGGGTATAAATGGGGTCATTAAAATTGTTGGTTTTCCAACCTTGTCTGCAAATCCACTTCTAAGGCTTACAAACATTGACCTAAATTTCATTTTTTATTATTTTTAAACTTTAACGACCATGAAGATAGGTATGAAATTTAAATACATAAAATGTATAATGATGAAACATCCTAAGAGTAGGTATATTTTATATATTGGGATTCTGTATATGATATTTCAAAAAAAGATGGTTGAAATCCATTGGTGTATTCTGTTAGCTTATTTTTAACTACTTTGATTAGCTGTAATATCTTCACTGGTAGGGTTGGTGAGGTAGGCTGTGGTCCAATACTTTAGCTTTTATAAATTGGTGATTCCAGTGCAGGTGCCCCATAATACACTTTGGGAAAACTTAGTCTCAGGGATGTTGAACAGTGCCTCATAAAAACTGACAATCTTGGAAAGATTTTTCTCCCAAATTCAGTTATTTTCAGCAGTAACTGTCATTGTTTGAGAAATTAAAAAAAAAAATTTTCTTTTTTATGACCCAAAAATGGAGTGTAGTCATAATCTCTTCTCATTCTTTGATAATGTTGAACCTCACTCGTAGTCCTAAAAACTCCAGAGAGGCTTTCTCTTCACTGGAAATCCATATATTTCAAAATTAACAGTCTTTTCTGGAATCCCAGGTCTCATCTCAATATGGCCACATCATTTTAAATAAAACCATAAAAGCATCTTTTTCTGTATTCACCTGGTGGTCAAGCCTTGCCTGTCTGCCTGTCAGTGGCCTTGATGGGGCTCTGGGCTCCTGACCCGATGCCCTTCTCCGCACTGGTATTCACCATTCCCCTCAGTGGAGGACACCCTCCCGAACTGCCTGTCAGCCGCTCGTCAGCCAGTGTACCTTTATCTGTTTACACCTGTCTTCTCTCCAACGTGGGACATTGTTATATTTGAAAACAAGTTTCATAATGATACCTATTCACTACTGAGGACATATTTGCCTTCTTTTACTTTAAAAATGTTCAGTTAAGGGAATGGAAGGTGATATGGCCCCTACCCTCAGAGAGCTTATAGTCTAGGGAGAAAGGCTTTTTAAAAAAGAAGTGGTTCGTACAGGACAGTGTCTTGATTATCTTCCAAGAGGAAGATAGGAATGAGTGAAAGCTACACATTTTCACAATGGAAGAAGCTAAAAGGCTACAAAGAAAGAGTTGTGAGTGGGGTCTGGAAAAGGTCATGGGTTCCACTCAGCGGGTCAGTCGGGTGGGGGCGTTTCTAACAAGATTGGAGATAAAATAATCTCAGGTGAATAGAACGGTGTTGGGATTTAGATGCCTGAGGGAATAGGGAGGAGGCGTGAATGGACAAGAAGGTTGAAGCAAGTACATTGATGTTATTCATAAGGCAGTGGGAAGTTAGTAGAAGTTCTTGAGAGTTTGGGAGAACCCTGTACCCCTCCAGGGCTGGACTTGTTCTGTTGCTCATGATGCATCTCATGGCTGATGCTGCTTTTGACAAGGATTTGTTTTATGCTCTAAATCGGGAGTCAGTGCACTTTTCTATGAAGGGCCTGATATGTTAGCCGTCTCTCTCTCTAGGACAGACCGCTGATACCCACGAGGCATGAAACACAGTTGGGAGCAGAGCGAAAGCCTCTGGTCGTGTTGGTCTCTGCTCTGAGCTCTGCGGAGTGTTCTTGGCAGGAGGCCGGCGCCCGCTTCCCTGAAGCACACTCTTGCTCTTGGACAGTCTGCACTGTTCTAGGAAGGACTGTCATAAGGCCTCTAACTGGCTTTCGTGACGTGTGCCTGTTTACAGTGTGGTCGTCGCGTGTTCCCATGAGCCATGAAGACGAGGCTCACAGGGCTGGTCTGGGTGGGAAAGCCTTCTTGCCAGACGGGGTGTGACTGGAGAGGAAGTGAGCCCTTCCTCGCGAGAGCTGGGCCCCCGGGGAGCAGTTCATTGGCGTCTGGAGGAGCGGAAAGGCACTCCAGAGGCGGGTTACACGGGGTCTGGGAGGCCTCCCTCAGCAGCCGCCTGTGGGCTTGGCAGGTAGTTTTGATGTATCGTTTGGGCAGGCTAAATCACTAGAGATTTCCAGAAACCTCCTGGTTGCTCCGTGGAGAGGAACCCAGCACGAGTGGAAGTGCGGCCTCACGGGGAACCAGAAGTGAGGCCTGAACCAGGTGTCATTCTTTTACCGGTTCTTGTCGATTCCCAACCAAAATTACTATATGTTCGTTGTAGAAAAAATTCTAAGAAAACCAGAATTCCTCATAGACCAAGTGAATACCCCTTTCTGCTACCGATGTGAGAAGCATTTTAATGAAAAACAGTGGACTTTAATCAAAGACGAATCCAAAATGACTTACCTACATTCTACATATGAGACACAGCCCAGCTCGGCTCCATTATTAGCTCCCTCTGGTTTTAACCTGAGAAGGACAGACCCCAGTGGAACAATGCAACCACGTTTCTGATGCAGACTGTAAAACTTCCCGAGGTGGCCTTTGCTTCTTGTTCTGTGACTACCTGGGTCTGTGATACTCTTCGTGGTGTTTTTCTCTCCACTTCCACCACCTGGTTCCCTTGTTTATATTATGAAATCTCCCTTAATCATTAGGTAATTATCCCTCCTCCTACCTCTCCATGCCTGCAAAGAATGGTAAGATAAGCAATGCATCATGTAAACATGTCAATAAAATTTCCCCTGATCTTTGGGAAATTATTTTGAAGGGAAAAATATGCTTTAAAAAAAAAAAAAAAGACAAGCTAAAAAACTCTCAGTACATTCCAACTGACCTGTTGGGAACAATTAGGAAATTAAAGTTTAAGGAAAAATTTTTAAATAAAAAGATAAAGTTGGTAGAAGACTCTACTTAACCATTTCAAGTGAGTAGTACTTAATTTCTGCTTGCTTACTCTTCCAGTCTCTCCTGCACATTCTGGCAGGCAGGGATGTTTTCTGATCTGGTTAGAATGCTGTTCTTTTAAGAGATCATTCCAGCTCTGCCACCTCAGCGGAAGGCCCAGAGCTTGTTCTAAAGAGGAAGACTGAACAGCTGCTCTGGATTCTATGCACTCTGTTTATTCAGCCATCTGATTTTAAAATGCCAATACAAGTTTTACTCCAAGAAAGTTAATATTATTTGCAGTGATTGAAACGAAATAAAAGGAAAGTCCACATGGATGGAACTAGAGGAGATGATGCTAGTGGAATACATGGGAAGAAGAAAAGCAAACAGGCTGATGCCACTCATCTGGAATGTACACAAACAAAGCAGGCACGCCTAGGTAGAGTAGAGGTTGGGTCAGCTGCCTCCAGCTGAAGTGCAGGCCACACACATTCCAGTGCTCGGGTTCGTGTTCCGGATCAGCTAGAACAGCCAAGATGTACAACTAAATGCAAATAAAGTGCTGCTTCCTCCTCTCCCTGCCTGCCTGCTCACCTTCATCCCTACCTGCACCTTTCCTTAAAAAAAAAAAAAAAAAAAATGATAACCTAGGCAAAGGAACAGACTAGACCAAAAGCAACCCTTGGACATGAATTGGCAATGGCTCTGGGGTTACCCGTAGGGAGCAGGCTGGGAGGAGGAGCAAATAGTGTCCAGTGGACAGTGGGGAGGAGCTCTTGGCCATTTGGTGGAGGGCAGGGAGTATTGTCACATGTCCTGCACAGGGGGCCTTACATTGTTTGGTAAAGCAAAGTTACCTCAGTACATAGGAAGTGAATTTAAAAAGGGAAATCTGTGCATCTTTGAGCGCTTTGATTGGTTAAAAGTCTTTAAGACTCGCATGCCTACTGAAGAACTGAACCAACAGTGAATGTCGCTGCTGCGGCTCATCTTGGGGAGCTCGTCTGGCTGTGGCCGGACCTGTGTAGTGTCCTGCAGGTTCTGATGCCTCCGCGGAGCTGGACTGTCCTTAGTGAAGGGGACAAAGTGGCTCCAGCAGGCATCCGGCAGCCCGTCAGTCCTGTATCTTGCTGTGAGCTCATTCTCTTTCCTGATTAGATGTGAAAAAGAGAAACCCAAGGATAGAGAGAGCAGTCGAAGGAGGGAATTCTCACCAGTCTCCGCCTAGGCTGTGCTGCAGAAATACACAAAATCTCAGCATATTCGGCCACAAAGACTTTGTCTTGCTTGTATATCAATCCAGCGTGTGTTAGCAGGGGGACTGTGCTTGCTGGGTCCCAGAGGGGCCCCAGGCTGACAGCTAACTCCCAGGGGACGTCTGCCATCACTGCGGTCTGGGACAGAGAGGAGCGTGGCTGAAACGCTCCTTGTTCTTGAAGGCTTCTGCCTGAAAGTGGAGATGGCACTGCACTCGCATCTCATTGGCCCAGACAAATCAGTGCGACCGTGCCTGCCTTCCGATGGGAGAGACACAGCTCTCCCATTGCCAGAGGAGGAGAAGCAGGGTGTTTGAGAACAGTCTATGCTACAGCACTGCCCCTCATCACCCATGATGACATGAGTCTCTCACACAGTAAACACCCTCCCTTACCTGACCACTTCACCGCTGTTCATTGTTAAAGCTTGAATTGTGTCCACAAACTAGCTGTGTTCGAGTCCTAACCCCAAGAACATCAGAATATGGCCTTATTTGGAAATACATGGCAGATATAGACAAGGTGATTAAAATGGGCCCAATTCAGGATGCCTGTGCCTTATGACAAGGAGATGAGGACAGACACACACATACACAGCTCTGTGAATGGATGAAGGCAGAGGTCGGATGATGAAACAAGGGACACCTAAGGTTGCCAGCAAAACCTCCAGATTCTCCCAGCACTGCCCTCCCCCATCTCCATCTTGCACCCATAGCCCTACAGTTGCGAGACAGTGCATGTCTGTTGTTTGTTACCCAGCAAAAATCAAAACAATGGCCCCCTTGGGAAAGTGAGGAATCCTGGCCATGTGGATGTGGAATGCTGCTTGAGGAGGATTTCTTTTTGCTTAATTGTGATTCTCCCCTACCCCTCCTCCCCATCCTCCCCCCACCTCCCTGCAAGTACTTTTAGCATGTTTCTCATGTCCTGGAAGGGAGGAGCACGCAAGCAGAATATAGTGACTGCCAGCAATAGGAATTACCTGTATTTTACTGCTGCAGGTGAGTGGAAACGTTTCCATGGGCTAGAGGGGTAAAGGAACAGGAAGGGAAGTGTGGTAGCCTCCTCAGTGATTATCTTCATGGTTGTGACAGCATGCGGGGCAGGTCGAATTTGCATCACTTGTTTTCAGTGAAAACAGTTCGTCAAGTAAGTTAATTTCGTTGCCTTGAGAAACTGTTATGTAATTGATGCTTACAGATTAAACTGTTTTGCTAAGCCCTGTGTCTGGATACCTTTTCCCTGTTGTCATAGAGGATAACTGGTGCGCATCCCTTCATTGAACCTCCAGGTTATGTGCTTCCCCTTGGGAATCGCTGCTGCTGCTGGTCAGGGACCAGGCTGCCATGTCCCACTGCAGGTGACCGTCGGTGCTTTTCAGTGTGGGTCTTGCCACAGGTGTTGCTGGGCTGCCCTCAGTGCATCAGCACACTGCTCTGGCACACGTGCTAATGCAGTTCAGAGCCAAGGTCTAGTTCATTTCATAAGTTCAAGTGGATGCTTTATGCAAAGAATTTCTTAGCTGACCAACCCGGGGGGAGAAATGCTGGGTGGTTACCAAGTTCTCCTTCCCCCCAAGTGAAATCCTCCCTTCCTACTGAGTGTGAACCCCAGATTCGTGTCTCGGCCTGCCACACACTCCCGGAGCTGAGATTGGTGGGAAAGTGATCCAGTCAGAGCTCCCATAACTGGGCCATTCCTGAAAGTCACTGAGAAGCCAGCTCACCGAGAAAAGTGGTGACACGTGTATTTTGAAACACAAAAAATCCACCTGACTCTTAGGTATTCTTGCTCCTCTTCCTCACAGATTGGGTGTGCTGTGAAATTAAAAATTTGAAGTGGCAAGATTCTAGCAGATGTAGTCAAGTCCAGATGTTTTCTAATGGTGCCTTGCTTTTATTTATTTTTTTTTTTGCTAAAAATTTGTATTTATTTCTTTACTGAGTTTTAAGTAAGACAGGTTGTATCTGATTATGCTGGCACATCATGGTAAATGCCTTTTAAAGTTACTAATGTCTGTTCTGTGAGTAATGATTTAACAGCCTTAGTCAATTAGGAAACTTTGGTTCTTGCTGTAGATACCTGGGCTGTCCTGAAATTACCTACTGATCAACTGTTGTAGAAGTACTTTATTTGTTTTAATGGACTCCATCCTATAGACGTCATTTATAGTCCCCAAAGAAGTGAATAGATAGCAAAAGGACCTTTAAAAAATGCTCTTCTCCAGGGGAGAAGTAGATGCTACACTTTGGTTCATCTTTTGCTGGAGAGCGGTAATCATAGAAATTGAGCTCATTGGAAGAGCAGTGTCGGCAAACATAATCGCCCAGCTTTCCAAACGTAATTGCAAAGCATCCCTTGGTTGTAATGTGGCGGAAACCGATTAAAGAGTCAGTGTGAGATCTGAAGTGGCAGGATGATAGCTGAAAGAATCCGTGAGGCATTTCTTTGTAATTTGGGATCATCTTTTATAGTTTCTTTTAATAGGTCAAATGAAAATTGATCTGCAGATTAGCCTGCAACGAGGTGGTTTTCAACATGAAACCTCAGTAGACAGGACGATGGGCCCTTTCCTCATTCCAGCTCTGACTTAATCAGGGGGTTGTGACAGGGAGAGGGAAGACACATTTTAAGGATTCGAAAATCGGTTTGAGAAACCCAGAACTTACCATTCTTACAACGTTGAAGCATCTCAGGAGCGGTTGTTTGGAATATTTTTAAAAGTCTTCACGTTTCGTGTTACCACCGGGCATGTGTGTCCACTACTGGTCCTGTGAAATCACATCACCCCTTTAGTTTCACGGGAATTGGACGGTTGTCCCTGAAATCAGGTTCCACGTAGCCTGGACTTCTGCTCCACGTGTCTAGAGGATTCTTGGTGTGTGGGGTTTGCTCTTTTAGACTACATGGCGCCTGTGTTTCTCTCTTCTCGCTCTGCTCCCAGTGTGACAAGCTGCTCTACTCAGGTAGCCCTGGGCACGGCCTCAGGTGGAGAGTTTCACTGCCGTGATGAGTGTCTTCATCGTCACTCGTGTTTCTCCTCTGGATGCTTGTTCAGAGAACTGCGACTTGTTCCTGGAGTGTTCATTTCTATGTAATTTCGCTCTTGGTTTTTATTTCGTGTAGATATTCTCTAAGTTCTAGCCTGGATCACAATATAGTAAGGAAAGCAACTTACAAAGCATAAACCGTCAGCAAGTCAGTCTTGGATGCGATGTGGCCTAGCAGTGAGCGCTTCCTGTACTCTGCGCAGGGGTCACCAGCAGTTGACTCCTAGGCGCCGTTGTTTCTACACATCCCTTCCGTGTGGCCCTGCTTCAACCTGAGATGGGGAATTTAAGTTAAACAAATGACCTGTGCATTCAAGAAGTGCACAGGATGTTTAGAAGAACAAGCCTAGCATGCTAAACGTTAGATAACATGTCTTCCTTTGGGGAACTTATTCAGTGTTAAGGCTTTATGTTGTGCGTCCCATGTTGAAAAGCAGTATGTGAAGACAGATTCTGTAAATGTTTTGCCTTAGCAATGAGAGTAAGCATTGCTCTCAAATCTAGCCTCAACTCTGTTGTTTACATAAAATGAAAACACTCAGACACACACACACACGATCCCAATTCGTAGTGCAATAACTTACCAAAGATATACACATAGTATTTGACAGCTATTGGATTTGATTTTTTGAGTTTATTCTGATTGTCTTTTTCCCTTTCCAATAAGCCTGTGCAAGTTTCCTTAGGATTCGATTGTAGCAAAATTGCTCAGTAACTTTTTATTGTATGTAGAAATAACTTTTAAGATGTGATATCCCTGAATGCTGAACCTATTGCTATATTAAATCCCCACCTGTAGTTTTCATACTAATTTTTGGTCTTAGTAGAAGTCCAGAAAAAGTCCTAAGAGGAGGGTGACTTGGGATGCCTTGAATTAATTTTTCTTTAGCTGAATTTCTTTTTTTTTTTTTAACCAACTTCAATGCTTACTCCCTCATTGTCCTAGATAACTGAGCGTTAAGGTACATACAATTTCTTTGGATTTATCTTAAGTTCATCATGATTTTTAATAATGCTTCTTGCTTTTGTTTTTGTTTTTTCCATCTAATTCTGTGCACTTTCAAATCTCCTTGATCCAACTATGGTCACATTATTGCTTTATGATCTGGCGGAGTCTTCTGGTGAAAACCAACTGGTTTGGTATGGCTGGAGACATAGACACATTTCTGTTGCATTATTCTACCTTACATATTGAAGTGAAAACAGTGTTCGTGAAGATGCCCAGTAATTTTCTGGACTATATATTGGTTTTTTTCTTGAATTTTCTTTGTATCATTTTCAAACTTTTTTTAAGAATTTCATCACTTCCTACCTAGTATTATATATTGAAGGTAATAGACAAGAAATGTGTTGACTGGGTGGATGAAATAAATTAGGCCCAAAGTACACAACAGAAAAACCGAAGTCCTCATATCTGTCAGTTCCAGAAAAAATTAGCTATCGAGTTTTTCTGTGAAGCCCTGTTACAGGAGTCTGTGTAAGCTGTTCCTATTGTTTTCTTTTCAGGAAGGTCAGAATTTGGAGCACCTCTTTGGCTAAGATGGTGTTCACTCTTCTAAATTTAGGGGATTATTTCAGAAATACACCATGCACATTTATATACTATTTCATAGTCCAGACTTTTCTAACACTGTGTTCCTCCCCTGCCTTCTGAGATGGAACCCTAGTACTAATCAGTGAGGGTAGAAATTGGTAGCAGAGATTTTGACTAATAAAAATTGCAGAACAGGTAATCAGCTCTCACCCAGTCAGACTGTTTCTAACTCCTAAGAGAAATTCTGGATTAGTTCAGTTGGTAAAACTAACTTACCCCTCAAACACAGATATTAAAACCTACCCTTTTTCAAATATTGGCTCTTCCTGAGAATCAAGCTATTTTAATCTACATTTCGTGGGAGCAGGATATGGAAATTAAAATACTAGATGACTGTATTTCTAGTGGGCTCTTTCTTTATCAGCGCTTTACCCCGTGAGTCGTATTCAAATAATGTGTTTAATAAACTGTTGCCTTGCTTATACAATAAACAGAACATTGTCTAAAAGGTGTCATCTTCTCACCTCTGAAATTTTTTTTGTTTTTCTTTTCTAAGTAGCCGGACAGAACTTCTGTATCCTAAGTTCTTAATGATTTATTTGCATTCCAGAAATACTGGCGCATTTTGCATATAAGTGCATATTCTTAACCCATATCAATAAATAAGTCAATGTGTAGAGATTGTCATACTTAGGCCTCGGTCGGTAAAGAAATTCTCTTCGTTAAAGTTTTGTGTAGCCAAGTCTGAATTATTTTGCTAATTTAAATATATAAAACGAGCTCCAGAAACATTACTGAATATGATGTCCATAGAAGTACTGTGTGCTCCATAATGTTCAGGGGGACCCCTCAGCGTTCTTCAGTGTTCCAACGACATGGTCAGAACTCTGGTAAAGACGCCTTTTTTTGGTATATTAACTTGACATTTGCAAAATCATGCTGTGCTTTTTAGAAAACCGTGTTTTATATAAAGTATTTATAAAATGCCTTATGCATCATATAAAATGTCATGTTCTTTTTGATTTGGGTGACTTTGCTAGCTTTTAATTAAGTTACAAACTTCTGTCAATGAATGGTGTGCTGAAGATGAAAGAAGATAAGTTACCCTTCTGCAGTCTGTGCTCTAGCCTATTGATAGTGTCCCCTAGCAGAAAACAAGCTTCAGGATGTGGAAGAGCGAGGCCCAGCACACGCAGGTTTCATAAAGGGACAGATGACCCTTGCAGCCTGAGCTGTCACATTGCTGGCCGGTCCCTAGCACACAGCACACAGCAGTGCCAGTTGGGGTGGTCGGTTGGATAAGCGGTCATAGAAGAAATGCTTACTGAGTGTGTGTTGGACTTTGGGGGTGGCAGTGAATGTCCCTCGTGTGCACTGCTTGCCGCAGGGAATGCCCATGATCTGATGCCATATAAGGAGACCAGTAGACATTTTTCCAGAAGGCCAGGAATGGGAACTGCTGATTGTTCTCTGACTATAATTAACTACCCTTTTCATCTGCCTAGAATGAGCAGGTGTAGGCTAGTGTTTAACGAACTGATTTTTTAGTGTATCGATAATATTCAAGAAATGAGATTATTTTAAAACATTTCTTTAACTTTTTTTACTGGGCTCATATTTGATACGGTTCCAGTTCAGCTTTGTCCTTAACTGTATCCTAGGATGCTCACCTGCAGTGGCTTACTGAAGATCAACCTGATTGAAAAGGCACTTAACCCACGTCAAATTCCAGTTCATTTATTTCTGTTTGCCACGAGTGCTTGAGGACAAAGCTGTGGTCAGTAGTTGTGTCTGACACCTGGACCTGAAATAACTTCAGGAATAGACCATTTCTCTTCTAGAAAGTGCTCTCTGCCTTTGGGGTCCATACAGTGGAATTGTAGCCATCCCACAAGAGTGACAGGGTGACATTTGTCCTCAGGATCATGAATTTGCTTCCAGACTACAAGACACTTCTGAACACATCACAGTAACTGGGTTCTGACTCCGTATAGCAGAATCCAAATGCTTGTCCACACTCCTTTTTATGTTCTCAGGCTACCCATAAACCTTGGATATATAAATACTTCTGCAAAATGGGGTCTAAAGGAGTTGGAGTCCATAATCCCTTTGTTTACTTCGGCATCTTGTTTTGTCCAGCAGGAAACAGCAAACTGCTTAGACAGTTGAGTCAGAGTGTGGAGGGTGTCATGCCCCTGAGTGTCCTTTTGTGAGTTGTGTGTGTGCACATTCCGTGTGGTGCTGGGAAGAACAATGAGTAAACTAAGGACTGAGCTCATTCGCTCTTTCTGACACACGGTGGGGAGAATTCTGTTGGAACCACATTTGTAAAAGGAAATAGCGATTCCCATGTGCTTGAATTCACTCTCTAGATTCATTTGCAACTGAGCCCGATTTCGAAAATTACAAGGAAATAAGCTTTAAATAGGCTTTAAAATCAAATTACTGTACAACTTTGCTAATTCATGCCTGACTAATTTGCCCACCCAGTAGTGTTCCCTGAAACCGTGCTATTCTTCTCCTAACTGAGAAAAATCAACTAGTAGGCTGTTAAGAAGGCTCATGTTTCTTATTTCAAGGTTCCTTGTGAAAAATGCAGTGAAATGCCTTAAGGTATCCTAAACAAGTAAGAGAGAACACGAATGGAGAGAGAAAACAGCTGCTAAAGGCTGCATTCTATTTTATTTTAATTGTGGGGTGTTTTTCTTTAGACCTCAAATATAAATGTGAATCATTGTAAGGAGTCTCCTAGTTTAAGAAAGCCTACTCAAAAATCTCACATTGTAAAATAAAATTATAAAAGCACTAAATTGTGGAGATAAGTACCGGTCGGTATTTGTAATACTTGATGGAATTTTGTTTTATAAGGAAAGAAGGAAGATGAATGACTTAACTATATTTTATAGTTTGCTGTGTTGTCTAGAGCAGTCTTTGATCGGCTGTTCGCCAAGTGAGAAAGTTTGATTAAATATTGACTATTTCTAAACCCTATGGTAGAGACTGATGATCGGTGTCCCAACAGCTCCATTTAAAATGTGCTTTAAATCTTGAGCATTCATTGTGTACCTTTCTATGTGGTATACATAAATATTACTGACTTGGTTCCCCCAAACTAAAAGACTCAAATACTAAAGATTTGTACCCACTCCAGTTAGAAAATAGAAATATCAGCAAAACAAGGCGTTTTGGTTATGTCAAGTTCTCAGTAGAGATCCTACCTGATTCCTTTCCCCACATCCAAAGGCATAAATGTCCTGTGCACAGACACAAAAGAAGGCCCAGAATTAAGCACCAAATCCTGAGTGTCAGTATAATCATAATGTAAAGTTTTGTTTGATATCCTATTCTGATCATCTAAACATTTCTACCAGAGCACCACACAGTTAATCTGCCTGTTCATTTATCTAGATTAATTGTAAAAATAAGTGACTAAGTACTGCCTCGCCACACGGATGACAGTGCCAGGTCTGTGAATGCTCTGGCAGGTAAATTTGATCACAAGTTGCTAATGTTTACAGATGACTACTCTGTGGACAAATTACCCCTGAAGGAGTTTGCTCTGATTCGTCTCTCTCAGCTGTGTCTCCCAAAGTGCTGCGGAGAGAGAGCCTGGCGGGTAGCAGGAGGGAGGGACAGCTTTCTGTCTCAGGGAATTGCCGAGAACCCTGGGTTTTCCTACTTTGTTTCCTTGGGGTTCATGGCCAACGAGAATGGCATGTCTGGATAGGAAAGAAAAGTTAAGACCCAATGAGCCAACACATTTCATTGATTGAATTCTTAATATTTTGATCATGAGAATCTGCTTTTTAAAGTGCTTGTCACGTAAGATTGTGAACAGAAGTGTGTTTTGCACAGAGTCTGGGAAGAGCCTGCCTCTGGGAGGTAAAACGAGTCAGCCACACACTTTCAGGCCCACGTCTCCAGCTGCAGTAGCTGCGAAGGGACAGCAGCTGAAGCAAGAGAAGCCTTCAGTAGTGAGGGAAGGGAAACCTCCACTGCACACCTTGTCACTGACACTTATTCACGGTGTGCCTTTCGTGTCCAAGGTAGAGGACGTGTTCTGTGGATGTTACGCCTTGTAGGGTCTCCAGAGCTCTACAGTCTTGAACTGTAGATGTGCATCATCTGTGCAGATCGTCCCAGTTTTCAAATCCAGCCTTAATTGCTCTCATGAAGCTGAGCTCTCTAACTCATTATGGTCTACCATTGGCATTCATAATTTCCTTAGTACAATGAATGGAGTTAACATTCAGGAATGCCATTCCTTATTCAAGTTCCCCTGTAACAAATGGGACACATTTAGTATCCATTTGTGTGTACTGTGAAAACAGAATGTCCTTAACTGCCAACTCTCTAGTGATCCGTGAGAGATTTTATTATAAAATTTATATTATAAATCATAGTGCTCAGAGCCCCTTGCGTGCTTGGCACAAAGCAGGCACTAGATAAATACTGAATGAATGAAGAAGCAAAGAAATGACTAACGGACCAACCATTATCCTACAGTTTAGTGAGAGGAAGTTCAACAGGAAGTACAGCGACTGGCTTGGTTTTGCTAATCTCATGTGAGGGCAAAGTATTTGTAGCAAAAGTTCTTATATGAAGCAAGCTTATTAGAAGTGAAGTGTGAGAAAAGGGTGCCCGCAATGCCCTTGATAATTGCGTATGAGAAAACGCAGTAATGGGACTTCAGCACAGGACGCGTGAGGACTGTGGGATGGTGGCCTGAAAGGGCAGCCAGTTTCTCTTCGATGAAGAGTCTTGATAGAGACATAGAACTTTCCGTCTCAGAGACCCATTTTCTGGTCATAAGGTAGCACCCTGTTTTTCTGCTGGGTGTCTACTGAGAAATCTCTGGTGATGGTCGTTGAAAAGGGAGGTCTGCGAGGGCTCCCAGACTTTAGAGGGAGCACAGAGGCAGTCTCATTTCGCATGTATATGTGCATGTGTGTATTATATGTGTACACATACATGCATACACATACATGCCAGCAAGGGCCAGCACACGAGACCCATGTGCCCACACGGACACCCAAGCAACCAAGTCATGAAGAAGATTTTCAACTCAGAGGTGACACAGGCCACTCCTTCTCAGAATGCCCTGCCCGGCTTCTGGAAAGTGTCTCCTGTGCCCAGGGAGAAGAGAGAACTGCAGAGCAGTGAGCAGTGTTTTCATCGGTAAGGAATAGTTCGATAGTAAGTCCATTAGGAGAGCGTGGTCTAGTCAAGCCAACCCCATAGACTCCATTCCACGTGGACTAAATTCATCTGATGTCTGTTGACTTTTTCTAAACCCTGAGAGGAAGAGGCTAAAGTGCTCACTCACCAGCTTCCTGGCTCACAGCGGATGAGTCTCCACCTGCTACTGTCTTGGCCTAGGAAAGAGCTCTCATTTTCATATTTGATATTTTCCAAGAAGCTAATCTATCAGCTTTTAAACTGAGTATAGTTGGGTGAAACTGGGGTCGGGGGGCGGGGAAATTCACCTGTTGAAAGTGTAATTCTTCATCAGTGAAAGGGGGATTTCCCCCCACGATTCCTGTGAACCTCTGTTGTGACTCGTAAGATGGGTTTAGTTTTTCCCTTCCCCCTTCCCCTTCCACCACCACCACACTCTTATTTAAAAAGAAACAACCCAACTTACCGTCTGTGACCTGGGATATACCTCAGATGCTGGAATGAACTAGCTCTGCCTTGAGCAACCCCTGACTCAAGTGCATAAAGGCGCGTGAGTGCACATGGTTCTGGGGACTCGGAGGAATGTTCATCTCATCTCTGAAGGGAGAGAGAGAAGTTGGGCACAGATCTTAGTGTCCGTTGCATTTTTCCTGGGCTTCAGCTGCAAGAGTACAAGGAATTTCAGTCATCTACCCCTCTCGTTCCCCGTGGCCGCTGGGACTTCTCAGGGCGCTGACCTCCAGCACCTTTCCTCTCTGCCACCCATTCTTGCTGGTGCCTGTGACTTCCCATTTCCCTAAACTGGAGTCTGGATGTCCCGCGGCCTTCCTTGGTCAAGTTACCATGCCCAGGGGTGATATTTTCCCTTTGACTCTCCTGGGTTTTCTTCATGCTGCAGGACCTTTCTGGGAAGAGGCCTCCTGTCTGCTTTCCTGGAGCCCTGCCTCCTCTACCCCCACAAGCCAGACTCCTCTGTCCAGACCCTCTTCGTTCTGGGGGCTCCCTCAGGCTCATATGACCAGCCCAACCCAAGTCTGCTGTCTCTACTGTCCATAGTACTTCACTTTTACCTTGCTCGTGGGTCATACTCTCTTCTACTTAGAGATATTTCTACAATGTCTCCTTTCACATCCTTTTCTCTAAGCCCCTCTGAAGCCAAGGATTGTACTTTTTCATACTCTTACTATCTAGCATAATAATGCTTTTGTGATTAATATTCATTAAATGTTGAATGAATGTATTATACATTACTCTTCAAAAAGTACATGCACTGTAAGCTCCCCAGTATTAATACTTTGGGGTACATAGATGGCATGCAATGTCCTTAGCAAATGGATGCCTGTGGAATAATTCACTCTGGAGTGCTCTTTTGTCCTTTAGAATACTTATCATAAAAACACTTGAATCAACCCCATAGTTTTTTACTCTCCTAAGTTTAGCTTATTGGAAGCTGAAAATATATTTACCTGTCTTGAAGTGGGATGTACCTAAAATAATACTTTCTCACAAATTCTTTTGCCGAGTTTTATATCCAGCTGGGTAATGTCCAGGAAATTTGAGGCATGTGGTTCAGAGAAACTTGTTAGACAAGACAAGAGAGACTGTACTTGATCAGAGCAAAATTGGTTTTGCCAATCACCTGGTATGTACCACATATGGATTTGTTTTTCAGCTGGGGGATAATTGCACCCCTGGACTCTTCAGCAAGTGTCGGAAATGTCTCTTAATAAAATGACTTTGCAAAGCTAAGATGAGGAGTGGTTTGTTCTCAGCAATGTCAGTGCCGGTGCGGTTAGTGCAGAATTGAGCCGGATTTTCATCTAAGCAGCAAATCTTCTTTTAAACATTCAATACCCCCTTTTGGGATAGCATGAAGATGTCTGCTGTTGCATATGGGCTAATTATCCTGTGCTTTGATGTCATTAAAGACATAGTATGTTTACTAACACAGGTTGTATACAATGAAGCTCTTAAGAATACATCAACCATGTGCTAAGATCATGGTATAATAAACTATTTTATTTACCCATTTATTTTATTATGCAAATTTTTCAACATGTTCATTAACATAACCAGAGTTTTGCAAAACAGCCTTGAATCAGATATTCTTAACATTTTATATAACAGGTGTTGCCTGGATTCATATATTCTTCAACAGTGTATTGAAACAATAACTAGAACGCAGCAACCACAGCAAAACTGTCAAGGATTTGGAGGTCCCATGGAGCTTGATTTTGAAAGACACCAGAGATCAAATAAAATTTAAATCATGTATTGAATTTAAATACTTGAGAACTTAAACTGTCTCAGTTAACCTGTATGACCTCAGAAAACACAGCTAAGTAAACTCAGTCATGATGCACAGTATAGTGTTTTCTTTTGTGCTTATGTCTAATACTATGAGGAAAGATGATTATAACAGACTCATCCATTCTCTGTACCTGGGCTCTCAGGACTGGCAGGTAAAAGGGGGAGGATTTTGGGTGTTGAGAGAGGAAATAACTGCCATATTCCTTTGTGTTTCCCAAATGAAAACTACTCCTGATGTGTGACCACCAACCAAAACGGGGCAGGAGAGGAGATGAAGATTGTGTGTATGTCTCGGTCTGATCATCGAGTCACCTGTAAAATAGTACTGGGAGAACACCTGCAGATGTCTCCTGCTCTCTCTCTCTCTGAATTTTGAGTTTGGCCCACGAAGAGCATTGTGAACTTTAGTGGTGCCCAGGATAGACCTTCATGTGGAATTTGACAACTCTGTTAGGAAGTTCTGTGGACTCAAGCAGGATTCCTCTGTGCAGTCCAGGCTCTGCTGGATTCATAGCACTCCCTGACCAGCTGAAGGGTTTCCTTCTAAAACCTGGTGTTGGACTGGTCTTTGCACACGTCTGGATTCCCTGTTTCTTCTCTCACGATTCTGGAAGCCAGAAGTTCAAAATCGGTATTGCTGGACTTCACTCCCTCCAAAGACTCTAGGGGAGAATCTGTCCCTTGCCTTCTCCTGGCTTCTGGTGGCTGCCAGTATTCCCTGACTCATGGCCACATCCTCCAGTCTGCCTCCATGGTCACACTGCTGCCCCCTCTTCTGTCTCAGTCAAATCTGCATTTCTGTTGTAAGGACATTTGTGACACCATTGAGGGCCTACCTGGGATAATCCAGGATAATCTCCCCATCTCAAAAGCCTTAATTTAGTCATGCCTACAAGACATGTTTGTCCCTATAAGGTGACATTTACAGATTCCAGGGATTAGGACCTGATGTGTTTGTGAACCATTATTCAGCCCACTGCACTCCATTTTCAACTACTGTGAAGGTTTACGGCGAGCCAGAGAATTCACATCTTAGCCTACAAGGAGTCATTCTACTCAGAAGTTAAATTGGTGCTGTTGCTAAGCGCTGTGGAAGATACAGGGACTATAAAACTGTGCCTGCTGGTCCTGAGGGGGCTTGTACTTTGCTGGAAGAAGAGTCCACTACATGTAAAATGAGGTCCATAGAGAGCCAGAAAGTGGTGTTGTGTTGACAGCAGTGACCCGAGCCCCAAACCTGTGCACCAGGCCTGTGAGGGTTTGCGTGCTGGGCCAGGGAGAGACTTCGGAGATCTTCACCCACCCACAGCGGACCATTTCCCACCCCTCGTTTCTCTGCTGTCTCTGGGTCTTTTCCCAAGCATCGCCTCCTGCAGTGCACCCCCTCTGGGTATGACTCTTGCCCTGTGTATTTTCAGGGTGCCACTGGCCACAATTTGATTTCTCTGTCACCAATAGAATAGTTCAGATTCTTGAAGGAAAACAAGATCATGCCTCTCCGCTAACAAGTACAAAGGGAATCGTGTAATTCAGTGGTAGAGAATCGTATCGAGGAAATGCAGATTTCCATGGACCTAGTACAGTATCATGTTAGATCATTTTGGTTAACTTGAATCTATCCTGCTCAGTCTGTCCTCATGGATGTCACATATCTTAATGCAAACTGGAAACGTCTCTCTAAAAGGGAAAAATAATTATTTTTTGGTATGTGCTTTAAGGGAATTTGAGTTTCTCTGCGCTGTGGTACAGGATACTGATGCAGGGAGCTGTGGCCGATGTTCCTTACCTCTGGAGTGTTGCTTATCTTAGTTTTAAACCTGCAGTGACAATGTAGAAAGATTGCACAAGCCTGAACTTGAACCCTCATCCACTGCCCGCTGGATCCCAGCCCTGCTTAACTTTTGTAAACCACATTTTTCTCATCTTCAAAAGAGTTAATAATAGTACCTACTACTTCAGGGTTATTGGCATAATTAGGTGAGGTCATGCATATAAATTGTTGCGAACATTTTCTTAAAGCTTGTCTTTTCCTTTTTCTCCCTTGTTTTTCCTCTAAGGTGTGTGGGCAACGCGAGTTTTCTGTCTCTCTCGTGCGCTGCTTGGCTCAGCCTGGCCCCTTCCATGCTCATGATGACAAATCCACCATTTCTTGAAGACACTTGCCCCTTAGACAGAGTCCAAGCTTCTAAATTGCATTTTATATAACATTGTCACTCTGAATTTCTGTCCCTTACACTTCTTGAATCACAGCATAGTGTGTGTCTTCTAGTAAAGAGTAAAAATGGCAAAGTCATGGAAGGAGGTTCTGACAGCGCCAGGACTGAGTGTGACTGAGGTGACGCATTGTTGGTGGCAGTGGCCTTCTAAATGTCATCGTTAATCAGTGGCTTGAGTGTTTGTGCCTACATTTGTTTCTAAACCAGTGTGAGTGAGTGTGTGTGTCGCCATGCCCCTTAGCCCATCCCCACATGAGAAGGCTCAGGAAAAAGTCTGTGGTCGCACACAATCTGGTCTGGTTTGAGCAATAAGCATTCTGTAGTTGATGACTTGGTTTTGTTAAAATTTTTCCTTGAATTATAAGAATAAAAGGATTCCTCCCACACAGAGCGAGTAATTATTCACATGCCACGTGGACCCTGTGTGATGGGAAGTGGGTGACATCAGTGCCTTTGTTCAGATGTCACCTTTTGTCTGTGGTCCCCGAGGCTGAGCTTGACTGAAAAGAATAATGGTGTTAGATTTCTTGGCTGACACCAAGATTTTTTTTTTTTGACAGATTGATGGCTAAAAAAAAAAAGGCAGCAGGGACTGATGAATCAAAAATGCTTTTCAATACTTTTATAGGCATGGAATATGTTTTAGTTTTGAGTTTGGGTTGTTGGGTTGTTTTTTTTTTGGTTTTTTTTTTAAGATCTGACTCTGAAGCAAGTCCCCATCACGGTGGCTTTGACATCTTCTCTGTCACTTTCTTTGGGTGGTTGGCTCCCAGTGGCAGCTCTTGCAGCAGCACCTGAAACAGGTGCAGGTAGGTTGCATTTCGCACACAAACGGAAGCAGTTTCCTCCGTGGGCCTCTTAGCAGATGGGTTGGGATCAGGGCCACGGAGAGGTTGAAGAAGTCTCGGGTTTTTATTAGATTTTAGGAGTTTTCCTAGTTCACTCTGCTCAGATTTTCTCGAGACCCAACGTGTGAGGCTCGAGTCTGTAATTTATTCTCAAAGTGTCTTTAAATATCCATTTGTGATCTGCATGTCCCGTCGGAGCAGGCTGGAATGTGCTGGCATCTGGGTAAGATTTATATCCAGGAAGAAAACAACAGGGAGACTTAAGAATTAGAGTTGGTGACTTTGCATATAGGTAGGGCAGCGTCCTTAACTATTGAAAGTCTATACGTGTGGTCATGACGAAGGTCAACTGTGCTGCTTATCAGCACTCTGACTTTGGACACTTGACAGCCTTTCTGTGCTGCTTGTCTGCGACACACTCGTCAGGAGGGTTGAGAGAGGAGTTAAGTTCAGCAAAAGACTGAAAGGGCACAGAGCGAGTGTCCCATCTACCCTAGTTGTTGATTTATAGCTTAAAATTGTGTCATGAAATATTTAGGAAGGAACCTACCTTTCCATGAAAGTTTTTAACTGCACTTTGCATTCTTGTGAGATGCACTGAATGCTCTGCTGCTTCGAATGGCCTAACGTTCCTCTCCCAGGTTCTTCCCATCCACAAGTTAGTGCTCCTCCTCACCACCTCCTCTCACAGTTCTTCTTACCCCCACTTTGCAGATGAGGAAACTGAGCCTCAGCCAGGTCAAGGAAGTGCGTTAAGTCAGGGTTTAACTGGGTGCAGGCCTGGGGACTAGAACCTAAGTCAGACAACAGAGCCTACCAGGGCCCACAGGGTCATTCAGGAAAAGAAGAAAGGAGTTCTGTCTGGGGAGGTCAGGCAGGTAGTTTTGGGGACCTGTAGTCCAAACATCTCAGCTCCATTCAGCGTCATCAACGTCACCGACTTTGCACATGCGGGGTCAGTGTGCCCGGTCCAGTGGGCAAATTTGCACTGTGTGTTCCTGCTAGGTTCTCCTAAATTGGAAGTTACATGCACAGTGCTTGATGTACAGTCTACAGAAGCTTTTTAAAGTGAACTTTTTGTCCAAAATTGACACTAGGGGCAAGAGAAACCGATATTATAGGGAAGTCTAGCTCCCGAGTTCTGACAGTGCCGCACCTGTAACTCTCACCTCCCATATTCTACAGTGGAGATAACAGGGCACAGAGAATGAAGTGCTTCTCTCTGGACTTCATGGAAAGGGGTTCTGTTCAACCCGCTCTCTGTTTTGAATGATGGGATGACAGCTCAAATAAGGAAATGGATAGAGTGACCATTTAAACTCATATCAGTGTTCTAGATACTTCTGAGAATATTTGAACTCCTGGGCTCTTGGTATAGGCTCGCACCCAGCGGTTATTAACCAGCGGTTAATATCGAGCCTATGACTGTGGTCATGAGTCGTTTAATTTTAAGGAAATCAGATCAAAATCAGCGAGAAAGCTAGGAATTACGTGGGGATGTGACTGACTGTTCATGTGTCCTTTGTTACAGCAACTACGGTGAACGACTGATCACGTAGATCAGCTCCCAAGTGCAGTCTGCAGTTGGTGACTCTTTGCGGGTATCATCCTCTTTTTCAGACTGTTTTTAAGGAAAGGAGCCAGCAGGCAGGAAAAATGGAGAAGGAAGCATTTTATTTTATTTTATTTTATTTTGTTCATCTTCTGGTTTCCCCAGGCCCCAGGTCTTGAACCGGGGACCTTGTGTATCCGCGACTCACTGAGCCACTAGGTCACCAAGGCGCGCCTCGGCGTGTCCTTTTGAGGAAATGCTCTGTAGAATGACAATAACTGGATTTCCTCGTCAGGCATCTCTCTTATCCAGGGTCTCGCACTGGTTTCTGACAGCTGTTTTCACAACTGAGCTGCAGCAGCACCACATGGTTATGTACTATATTCCCTCCTTGAGGTGCTCAGAGGGCCCAGGGAACTTGCTCAGGGTCCCTGCAGTCATACCTCTTTTACAAACATGATAAAACCTTCCTGAGACCTGCCTTTTCAGTTGAAGATTGTTGTGGAAAGATTATAGCTCTTAAATTAAAATAAGTCATGAAGTATCAGAGAGTCGATTGTAGAATGCTCAGTAACATTTAGGATGAGCAAGAACTTTGCCCTGGACCCATGCCCAGCTCTATGCTGACTCGCTCTGCCAGCAGTGATTGTCCCATGTTGACTGTTCTGTGCAAGTGACCGAGAGGTGCCTCTCGGTGTGCAGTTGGAGGTGACATGATGGTGATGTTGACAGATGTCATGTCCACCTGCTGCCCCAGCTGGTGGGAGCGTCAGCTTAGAAACTCAGTGTGGTGAGCGCCACTGAAGCCCCAGGTTAGAGCTGCCTCATTACTGTCACTTCATAGATGCAGAGGCGCCGTAGACCAGTCTGGGAATTACAGTGTATGATGCAGTTTTGTTTAGGATTGTTATTCTCATGTTCAGATAAAAACCTAACATGTGCATACATGGACTTGGGTGTGGCTCTTGTTTATAAGTTGATGAATAATCTCTCAACAGATTATTTTCAAACAAAAAGGAAAAAGGAAAAAGAGGCCATTTCTGAGCATTGACTAAGCTTTTTAGGATTGACTTGCCATCTTCATCCTTGACATTATATTTTTTATTTCCATGCCCTTATTTCAGGGGTAATTAACTTTATAACATTTAAAAATTTTTCATGTGTTTTTCCTTCGCAGAATGGAGCAGGGTTTCTCAAACAGTATATACTGAACTCTTGGCAACATAAGAGAATTTTTTTAACAAGATGGAGAAGCTTGGGTCTATGCTTAGAAATGGCCTTTTTTTTTTTTTTTTTTTTTTTTTTTTTTTTTTTTTTTTTTTTTTTTTTTTTTTTTTTTTTTTTTTTTTTTTTTTTTTTTTTTTTTTTTTTTTGTAAGAGTAATCTGTTGTGAGATTATTCATCAACTCAAACAAGTTACACTCGAGCTTGTCATTTTAGCATGCTTCATTTATGCTCACCACTGCACTGAGCATCTAAGACAATACCCTGAGAGTCAGATTGAACTATCAGTTTTCTGAAAATAGCTGTTTTCTTTCCAATTGACTAGCATCAGCAAGGACCCCTCTCCTCCCACTTCTCAGTCCTGCATTTTAAAAGTTCGCTCTAATGATAATAGCATCATCATTAACATTTTGTTAACTTGCTCAAACCTTTGCAGGTAGTGACATTCGAGATGCCTAACTTTTTATGACAGAGGAGGTAGAGACGTGCCCAGCCCCAGGTTCCCCTGAGGAGCCTGGTCCAGGGAGGCTTGATGCCCGTCTGTCTGGTTATTCCTGAGCCAGGACTCACCGCCAAGGCGGTGTCCCCAGGCCTGTGAAGGCTGCTCGCCCTGACATTCTTCAGGCCCGCACCTGTCGTGACCTTGTTAGAACTCACACTAGACAGTCTTTCTCGAGGACACTACTTCCCTCCTCTTTGAGTCGTTCGCGCGGGGCTTGCACTGCAGCAGGCCTAGGTGTCAGGGCGGAGGCACGAGAGAGAGTTTCTCTGGGTCCGAATTTAAGAAGGGCCCCTGTCAGCAGCGGGCAGCCCAGAGCTGTGCTGGCCGCGTGCCTGTGCTGGTGGCTTTCACAGACGGCTGGGCCTGCGTGCCCTTCGCGCACAGCGTAGGGGCGGTGAGTATAAGCCCAGGGATGCTTAGAAAAGTCGCAACTTCCCTCTCCCAGCTTTACCTTGCGTGTGGAGGCATCAGTGACTGCAGCTGAGTCTCAACAGCCCAGGGACTCGGGCTGCCAGTCCCTGCGCAGCCGAGAGTCCGTGCAGCACTTACCGCGGCCCTCTGCACCCGCAGATTCCGCACCCACGGACTCCGCATTCGGGCAGCCGTCCGTTTGACTGACCCGTGAGCGCCGCACCGAGGACTGGAAGCAGCCCTGCGCACGTGGCCCCTCGAAGTTCAGGCTGTGTGTTCCCAGGTTAACGGGACTGTGGCGCCTGGCGTGCGAGTTCTGTGTCTGGTGGTTTGATTGTCGAGTCTTGATTCCTATCATTTTTCTCCTGGGGGATCGTTATGTGAAGTGTGCCCTCCTCCCGCTCCCCTGTTCCTGGGCCTTCCTGGCCTTGACGTGGCCCCTGGTAGGCTCTAGGGTCCAGCCCTGGACAAGACCTTGCTGCCTCGTCGGGAAGTGTTGTTGGCCCAGAGTCTCGCTCTGGCCTGATAACCACGTTGTTTTCGCTGTTGGTTTTAAACACCGATCAGTCAGGCAAGGAGCTTAGTCTTCAACTTTCGCTCCTCGGGGGGTTTCCTGGCAGCCACATGGTGAGCTCTGACTGCTCTC
>RJWH01000802.1:0-240408 GCA_004363575.1 Solenodon paradoxus | reverse complement strand
AATTGTGCCCGAAGATGGCACCAACTCCTTACCGAGTCTAGGGGAGGAAACTTGATTTGGGCTGGTTTTGTTGACATTCTCCACCACCACCACCACCACCCACCACCCCCGACCCCCCATCCCCACCACCACCCCCCCTCCGCCCCAAACTGTGACTGTATCCTGATTGGCTGTCACACGGGGCAGGGAGGGGGCGGGGGTGGGGGGGGTCCTTGCTTTATATAGTAGGTAAAGCCAGAGGTGCTTCTAAGAGCCTACAGAGAGCGCGCCCACCGCGGAGGATTAGCAGTCCCAATGCCGGTGGTGCCGAGGCCAAGGAACACAGGTTAGGCTAACACCTGTTGACCCTGATCGTCCCATTTACTGTCCAGTGGCTGTGCAAAATAAATGTTTTTATCCCCATTTTACAATGAGGTGATTGACTTTTGATGGTAATTAAGAACTTTACTGGTTAGTCATCTACTTCTGGGCTAGCCTGGGGTTTTAAATGAGGCACGTAATCTGAAGCCACACTCTCACTGCTGAGCAGGCCAGTGGTGAGCGCCCATCACCAGTCCTGAGGCTGCAGTGAGCAGCCGCTGGAAAGGGCTGGCGTCTCAGTATTTTTTGAGGTTCCTCCTCAAGGTCACATTCTGACTGTTCTGAAATGGGTTTTTGTCTTTTAGTTGAGTATCAGAAGGGCAGGCAGGTGTTCTTTGGTGTGGCCAGTGGCATCCCTGTACTTTGTGCCCCTCGGAGTCTTACTCCTGTTAACATCCAAGCCCCACCAGGCCAGAGGGTTGGTTTCGAACGGGGGCAGCTAGAGTGCACCCCCGCCCCCACCTCGCCCAAATTCCAGGCCCTGGCTTTCATTTTCACTAATGTGTATGGGCCCCTCTAGTTCTCATTTTGGGAAGACAGTTGCGACAGACACCCAGGCACAGAAGTCAGGGAGCAAACTGGTTTATGTTTTCAGAGATTGCCATTTAGTATTAGTTTGCTACTCAGTGTCATTTACCTGTTCATTTTTTTTTAAAGGAAAGATACAGTTAGGAAAGAAGTTAGACAGACAGGCAGGAAGACAGAGTAGGAAGAAGCACTTTATATCTATTTAGTTGTGTATCTTGGTGGTTCCCTCCGGCCCTGGAACATGAACCCAGGTCCCTGGGATATGTGTGGACTCTACTAAGGCTGGAGGTGGTGGGCCCAACTACTACTCCACCCGGGCAAAACCATTCAACCAGTTCCAGCAGTCGATCATGGTTGAGTGTGAGCTTCACTACTTAGCGGGTGTCAATCCTGCCACAGGTGTAAAAGAACAAGCTTTAGAACCTTTAAAGTGCACCTGCACCTGAGCCCTTACTTTGCAGTTCAAGGCAGAGCTGAGGGCCCCGTGTGTCTGGAAATTCCCAAGAAAATTTAATGTCCAGCCAGACTGGACAACCTCAGTCCTGCACAGCTCCTCAGAAAGACTCCAACTCAGCACCTGTGGGTGTTATTCTAACTTAGACAAGAAGACGGAGGAGGTGGGTCCTTTTCCAGTGTGTCCCCAGAAGATGGCAGGGAGTGAAGAAGGCCCCCGCTCGATCTTAAATTCACACTGCTAGGCTCTTAATGTCTGTTTCTCCGCATCCTTCCAATTCCTTATTTTAAATAGTTTACTCCTAAACTGTGTGTCATCTTTTGCTAGTTTTTCACAAAGCTTTGATGTTTTCTTCTCTAGACTATTTTTTCTCACCACCATTGTAGATAGAAAGGAGGAGTGTTTTGTTTTCATTGTTCCCATCTAAAAATCCTGTACCCTGAAGTAAGACGCTTTAAACAGGTGATGCGTTTTGAGGGAAACTTTTTACCAACAATCCAGTTAGTGATCTGACTTTTTGCTAGATCATAGGCTTTACGGTTCCAGGTAGTTTTGCACTGGGAACCATGGAAAGAATTTTGGAGAACTGTTTTCACACATTTTGTATTAATAACTCATGCTATTAATCCAGCCATTGCAAAAGATGTCATTTCTCGTATATTGAGTATTGCAATATTTCATAAAATATTCAGTACTTGTTTTTTATCTTGTGATTGCTGGTATGACTCATTATGTGGACAATATCTGCCATAAAATTGAATTAACAAGCAAAACACTGTCCTTCTTGCTCAGAGCAGACTTACTTTCCATTATTAACAAGCCTGACTTCGTTTTCTAAATCCAATAAACAAGGAAACTAGACGGATGCATGGTATCTGCAGGACGCTGTCGTACCACGTGCCTGTACCTGGACAAAGTAACACAGTGTCTCCTTCACGTTCCTTCAGCTCTCTGCTCCCTCAGGAGCCATGCATTTTCAAACGGTTCCTTTGTTTTGTGTTCCAGAGGTTTTCATACCCAGCAGAATACACTGTGGTAAGCCATAGCGCGGCTTGGGAGGAATACACCTCTCTTTGTTAGGAGGAGAAGAAAGAAGGTTGTGATTTAGGTGGGAAAGGAGACATTGGAAGACAGATGCTGTGCTTAGGCAGATTGGTTTAGGGAAGAGGACATATGGAAGAATCTAGAAAATGGTTTCCTTAAAACTCCCCATGGCCATGGCCCCTGGCAAGTCTGTGTCAGTCCCCAGGGTTGGGCTTTCTCCAGGCTGAAGAGCTCTGCGTTAAATGATCTGGGGCCGGGAGGAAGGGTCAGAAGCGAATCAAAAATATCAGCTCCATTTCTTCTGCCTTTCAAGCTTCTACTTGACTCATTCCATTTTTGATTTAACACATAGATAAGGAAAGGACATGAACGAACATGCATATGATGACTCATGTGAAAGTTAGGCTCCTGCGAAGTTCCCAGGTTGCAAAAATTGCCTGTGACTAGTGTGAGCCCCAAAGGGACGTGGCAGTGGGGATACAGCACAGCAAACTCGGGTCTTCTAGCAGGGCAGCCTCTGAGGGTTTCCCTTCAGGCCTGCGTGAAGGTGCAGGTTCCTTGTCACGGGGTGAAAGCCTGGACTCGGCGCCCACTGCCAGATTCACATCCTGGCTCCCACTTCCTCGCCCTTGACCTTGGGCAAGCATCTTAACCAGTTCGTAACAGTTTCTGGCATGTGATAGGTGAGCCATGTGTTGGCTGTTTATTCTTTGCAGTGTTGAAGTTCTCATTAGAGTGTGACTAGAGCTGCCCCCTCCCATCTGTTCCCAGCACAGTTGATGGAGTTCATTGGCCCAAGATGGGATTTCAGCCAGAGTATTTCCAGTGTGAAAAAAGAGATGCACTGGGATACCTGAAATGCCAGAGCTCATGTCGAGACCGTTGGGGTGGAACCTTTCTGAAAAGCCCATGTAAGCCTGTAGCACTGCAGCTGACGATGGTCACTCACTGGAATTCCAGGAAGACCTCACTGCAGCTGTTACATGGATCGGTCATTGCTGGATGTCCGTCCCGCACATCCAACTGTCGGCCAGGCCAGTGTGTGACTGCTAGTTTCAGCAGCTCAAGATACACGAGGAAGAACTTTGAGCAGTAAACATGTTCATGAAATCAAATTGTAGGAATGACTTTGAACACCTGGTGTACTTAAGTTCACTTTCCCCATTTCTGCATCATTCATGTGTCTGTCATGAATGAATTCAGGTCTTGAAGGTCTATTCTGAGTTCAGAAAGAAAGCGCAGACGCTAAAAGCATCTTTGCTTTCTTTTTCTTTCTTTTTTTTTCATTGTACACATAATGTATTATAAAAATTGCAGAAAATTTGGCTTGAAAACTTCTCCAGAGAAGAAATGAGACATCCTGGCTCACCCCGGTGGCGCAGTGGTTTGGTCAGTCACCTCTGAAGGACATAGGCCACCTACCCCTGAGTAGTCCCAGGCCTGGGGCCAGCAAACAGTGTCAACAACTCAGTGAAAAAGAAAATGCTTCTCACTCCCCTCTCTTCCTGCCTGCCTCCTACTGCCTTCATTTCTGCTTGTACCTTTCCTTTAAATTTTTTTTAAAAAAAGAAATGAGACATCCTGAAATCTGGAAAAAGTAAAACAGTTCTGTGATAAAATAAGGAGCAATAGTATGTCATTAAATGAACCCAGTGGTGCATTTTCCCTTTAAATTAACGTTGACGTCCAATCTCAGGCTCATTTGCTTTATCCCTGTGATCTAAGTGAGTTTTTTTTTATTCTTAGCAGATTTTATTCTTTAAACTACGTAGTTTATATTTATATATTATTTAAACTACTTAGCAAATAAATTCAGCATCCCTTTCACAAAGAGTGACAGTGATACCTGAGATTTTTCTAGGTTGGCATTTTGTATACAGAGAAACTGGCCTCAGAAGACACAGTGTCATTCTCACGGGTGCGTGTGTGCAGCTGGGCGGCCTTAGAACATGATGGTGATGCCAGGTCACACCCCAGACTCTGGGCATGACAGGTGGGACCTATCCCATCCTCTGGAAAGATGCTTGATCTTACTTAACAGTTACTTCTCCTGGATGTGCCACCAGTCATGTCTGAGCTAACAGAGAAACTCCCCTTTACAAACAGGAAAGCAGGAGATGAACCCCAGGTGACCCGGTGGGGCTGATGAGACTCGGTCCTGGATGGGGCGGCCTGGCCACACTTCACTCCACCATCCTCTGCATTTCTCTGTCACTTTCATGTCATTGGCCTTGCTGTCTCGTGGCTGCTTCACTCGGAGATCCCTCCAGCTCTCCTGGCACTGGGAGGACTCACGTCATCGTGGTGTCACTTGCTCCTTCATCCCGCAGGGAGCGAGGAGGGAGAGGCCGGAACTTCTGGAGGACATGGCCTTCCACTCTTGCGTGCGGTCCAGCCTGTCATGGCGCCTCATCTGAACAACTTAACCCTCCCACCAGCGCACCTTTTCTTCCTCTTCCCCTCCAGTAAATTCCTCCTTTCTGAAGTCCAGTCCTGCCGCTTGTTCCTGCTTAGTGGCTTCACATCACGTCTGTTCCGCTCAGGCTCATCCTCCTCTGCTGGCAAGATGGAGCTCCCCTCTTCCCACCCCTTCCCCAGACCTGTGCCCCCAACCAGGCCCCTCTCGGACCTCAGAGCATTAGCCTGATGCCTCCGCTGCTGTCCCTCTCCCTCCACCCCGATCCGTCCTGCTGTTTCACCACCCTCGCTGAGGTCCTGTCCTTCATAAGAGCAGCTCTGCCCATGACACTTGGCACAACTGTGACTCCCCCATGGTGTCCCAGCAGCAACCTGTTCACGCCTGTCATACGTGGCGGCTGCCATGTTGCGTGGTGACTGTCCGTCCAGTGGCAGACAGACCAGCTGTGCTGAGAGTGCGTGAAACACAGTTGAACTGAACGTGAGAAATTCACGCCGATTTCAAGCCGGAGTAGGAAAAGGAGAACATGAAATATTTTAGTAACACTATTGATTACACATTGAAATGCTAATGTGTGGGCTGCATGGGGTCAGCTGACACAGGGTTAGAATTCATTTCTTGGTTTTTACTTGTTAAATGTGACAGTTGAGTTTTTTTCCAAATGTTCCATGTGGCCCACCTGCCGCATAGGACTGGTTAGCATAGCTCCCCAGGGGTAAGGGCGCCTGGCCTCTGCACCTGTGGGCCTGGCCCAAGGGGCACAGCTGGTCTGGGGACAGGGAGCTCGCAGTGCAGCGATCCCTTGTCTGGCTCCCAGGTTTGCACCCCTGAATCTTGCATTCAGATTGTCAAGTGGCTCCCAGTGCCCAGAGCTGTGAGTCCTAAGGCCCTCATTTGACCCCTGGCCTGGTGTAGGCTGGAGTGGACAGAGGATCGAGTATTCCTGAGCCACCTCCACCCCAGAGGGAGGCAGGGACAGAGAGCACTTCTCAGCCCTGCTGTGACAGCTGGGACCTGCAGCAGCGGGCAGAGCATTAGAGTCCACAGAGCCGTGGCTTCTGGAAGTCTGGTCTGCACAGATCCCTTAATGCACCTGGAGGAAAGCCGACTGCTGTGCTTTCATCTCAGCCTTCCCAGTGCCTCCTGCCCATCTGCCCCTTCTGGTTTTGTCTTGCAAATTCCAGGACACGTGTCCCTTAAATGTGCAGTGGCCTTCATGATCACAGATTCAGCCCACATGCCCTGCTCTGCCTGCCTTCCCAGCCTCATTTTGCTGAGGACTGTGCAGTCCTGTGAGCTTGCGCAGACGTCTTGTTAACGTGGAGACCTCGTGCTGGGCCGGAGTCAGCGTCTCCAGCGCACACCTGCCTCTTTTAGGGAACGGCTGGAGGCTCGTTCCTGACCTTGAAACACTCAGTGACAGAGGCTGGCAGTGTTAAAGCTGCGTGTGTTTTCACCTCCCGAATCTTGACTTGTTGGGGTTCGTGTCCTTTGCACATCGAGTGCATCTGAGGGATGACGTGCGTCATCACCGCACCCTTTTCTGTATTCTTAGCAAAATACCATTGCCTCTTTAAGGGAGCTTTGACCGAGCTATTTTGAAACGATTCACCTTGAAAGCAGGACTGTGCAGTGCACAGCGGGGCTGGAGGCCACTCGGCCTCTTGACGAGCCCCAGTGGCTCTGTTGTCGTCATGACAGAGACCGATGTGTGTGACAGGTGGAAGCAGAAACGAGAACCTTCTTCCTTCCTTTTGTCTATGACTTGGCGCTGCAGTGAGGAGGAAACAGCACCTGAAAAGCAAAGGCCTCTTGATGTGCGGGTGACTGCAGACAGTGAGCTCTTGGAGAGTCGCTGTAACATTTTGTCTCAGCGCAGCTGTAAAAGTTCCTCAAGCCTTTTGTTATTTAGATAATTCAGAGCCTGCTTCCCCAGTCACGCTTAAAACAGACTTGGTCCCGCATCCGTGAGTGCAGGTGCAGTGAGGAGCAGCGGGCTGGGAAGTTGCAGTGAATGGCTCCGCCAGAAAGTCGAATTCTCTTTGTGACCGAGTGTCAGAGCTGGAGTGTTTCCTGGGACCTTTAATAATGCAGAGATGGAAGCCCACCCTGTTTTGACTCTTCGCTTTTTCCAGAACTCATATTCTGATGGTGTTTGCTTTTCTTTCTTTCGTCTTCAGCAATTCTAAATAGAATTTTCTGAAAGTAACCACTGAATGACTTCTGGGCTCAGACCCCAGGTCACTGGTAGTTCTGATGGCTTCATTTGCTGTAGTTGAATGACTTTTCCACTTTTGATGGTGGGCTTTCCAGAAGCTCATTTTAGATCCCAGCTTAGTACATGCGTTCATCTAGGCGTGCTGCTGAAGCAAGTCTCTTGAAGTGGCCCTTACTCATAGCCCATGGGAGACACTGATGTTTTCTATCTCATTGTATCTGTGTTTTTTAAGATTCTTGTGTATTGGTAGAACAACTCAACAGCATCAATAGTAGTTCCTTCATAACTCCTATGTGACAAGTGGGCCATTGCACCATCTGACAATGGCCATCCCTTTTTGCTGTGCCTTTCCTCATGGTATTTACATAGCTCTATGACCCCCAGCTTCAGCGGCAGGCATCCCTCGCTTGCATCTGGTCCTGTTGTTTGTTTCTCCCGTTCAGTCCCCCTGTTCTCCCTTCCAGCCTCCATGTGAAACCCAGGGTCCTCACCTTGTTCTCACCACTCGCTTGGGACCTCAGGATGCAGTGCAGGTTCAGGTCACATCTGCCAGGACAGTTCTCACGTAAAGATCAGAAGCCCGCGTTGTTTCTTGAACACATTCTTGGAGAGATTGAGTCTCATGTTGCGCGCTGTCTGCCCACGTGCGCACAGGGTGCCTGGCGAGACGTTCCAGGGCCATCGTCGCTGTCACTGGAACTGGTGTGAGGGCCCCCAGGCTTCAGGGCTGCCTGCCTCTCTATGACCCGGCCCCACTTGCTCCTTCCTTTTTACCTGAAAGGGAATAGTTTAATGTACTATATGCAGGTGAGAACTCACAGCAAGGCACACCTTCGGCCTGTGTTGTGTTATAGCTAATTATTCTAAAAAAGGGAATAGTTACCTCTCAAGGGGGGTGGGCAGTTCTGAGTGTAGTCAGTCACCACTTAGCGGACAAAGTCCAAGACAATGTTTGGTTTCATATATTTTCCAGTGATGGAATATAGATTGTTTCACATATTCCAGGAAGTCTGTTTCACATTGTCATTGCACGGAAAATTTTGCGATGGCTTGTTAGAAACATTTATCATTTTTGTAACTGGCCTGCCTATTTTCAGCCCTCAGAATACAAATAATTGAAGTTGAAATTGGCCATATGTTACCACTGTGAAAGAAGCATAAGAAATGCCAGCATTCACAGTATAACTTGAAGCTAATTTGGGTTTTGTAGTTAACCCAGTGTCCGATGGAAATAATTTCGTAATGGAAATCAATTACTAACATCGGATTCATGGAGTGTGGTGCTACTGGTGCGAGACGGCGTCCAGTGGCTGTGACGACCTGAGGATGTTGTGACGGCCTCAGACATTGTCTCTGGGGCGCACAGGTGGTGATTCCACTGTACCCACACTCCCCGTCTGATTTTTCTTAGCAGCCTGTGTGTCCTTGAGACCCCTGCTTCTCATCTTGGCGTAAAGACCCCTAGTAGGCTCTCGGATCCTCTCCTAAATCCTCCTGTGGTATTGAAGACAAGTTTTAAAATCGGTGTAGTGTCATTAACCTAAATATTTTACGTTGCCTGACATTTCTATAGTTTTCTTAATAGCAATGTCTATGATTTCTGTAGTTTGACAACAGCGGTGGGATGTTTGGAAGCGTAGCTCTGAACTAACAGCACGCTTCATCGTTTCACCCATTTGGTGAAATATTTAGGCCAATTTCTTTGGATCCTGTGTTGTTTTTTATCCCACTTTATTTAGAAAATTATTTTATTCCAACCACCGTTGGTATAAACCAAAGAATAAGAGCCTTGTGTTTGCGGGTGAGGTAGCTGCTGCTTTGACTATTTTAGAAATTGTTTTCTTTAATGTAATGGGAGAACTTGCTAAGGCATAAAGGAGCTTCCTAGCTTTATAGAGAAGGCTCTGGGGATTCAGCAGATCGTGTCCTGTGAGGAGAGGAATAGAGTCGGAGGAAGAAGCAGTGCCAAAGATAACATAGCCAGTGGGCCTTCAGCAGCACCGCTTCAGAAAACTCTGTTCTCCTCTGAGTCGCTTCTCACCCACACTGCTTAGACCAGCATCCAATGAGAAGCCCAAAGCTGGTAAACTACACGTTTTCTTGCCAATTGGTGAGATCTGTGCTGCAGAGGATTAATCAGAGGACCAGCCTGCCCAGTTAGAAATCACTTCCCTGGCACCCAGGCCCCCCATCTGCCAAACGGACTTACTAACAGTGCCCACCTCCTACAATTGCTGGGAGGATTAGAGGTGGCCTTGACGTGGTACCCACTCTAGCCCTTGGTGACAGATACCTGTCTTTGGGAGTCTGGGCAAAGCTGAACTCCTGCAGTCAGTTAAGAACTCTAGAATCTCGCTAGCAAAACAACAAGCTAGATGGATGCTTTGTGGGGTTTTTTTGTGTTTTTTTTTTTTTTTTTTAGTACAGTTAGGTTAGCAGCTGCTGAGCCACCTTTCAAAGACACCATGTTATGAAACAGTGGAACAGAGCTTTCGGGAAGACTGTCGCCCCCTGTTTGCACTCCACATCCTCCCCCTGCTCTGCTACAGCCCAGGAGCAGGGAGGGAGGGGCAGGTGACAGCACTTGAGTCACATCGGGTAGAAGATGCTCACAATTATGGTCAGTAGTCAACCCAACTCTGCGTTTTGGATGGTGGGTGAGTGACATGCTCTGTGAGTACGCGCCCAAACTCCTCAGACAGTAAAGGTCTCTGCGCTTTTGCTCAGAGGGATGGCACGTATTGGCACGTATTGGCATCCCATCTCCTGTGCCGGATGAGACGTCACTGGGCGGTGGCAGACCGCTGAGAGACGAGTGTCTCGTTGTAAAGATGGTGGCTGCCAGGCTCGTGCTGTCGCACACCTGACCGGTGTCTTTGACTTTCATTATCCTTCATGTGTTGTTTTGAGTAGACATGTATCTTTCTTGTGAACCAGTGTCTTCCAGTTACCTGAAAGGAAACCTTAAGCCTGGAGCACATCATCTCATTCATATGTATTTGCCTGCAGTTGCTTTTTTATTTTTTTTCCAAGTATCTTTGGAAAGTAGTTTCTGTCAAGTTGAAAATTCCATGGGAGACTGGCCAAGAGTGAAAAGAAGAGCCCAGGATTCAGAGTTCGGAGGTGCGGATTCTCTTAGGGGGCATTTCCATGAGCTCGCCTTGGGGCTCGGCCTGGTGCCATCTAAAAGCTGGCCAGCTTGCAGGCGTTCTGAGCGCAGTAGCAGCGACTGCGTGTTTTCCAGGAGGGTGGGTGAAGCCACTGTGTCTGACTCACACCTCAGCACGTTGGGAGCTCGGTCTGTTATGTAATCCCTATAACAGAAGACATTGCAAAAACAAGACCGGCCACACACCTGCACTCAGCCGGTGACCTCTGAACCTGAGTGATGACTGTCCAGGTGGCTCCAGAGTCACACAGGGACGCGCGAGCCTCTGCATAGCGTCTCCTCCAAGTCGCTAAGTCTGCAGGATGCTCGCCGTGCGGGAGACGGAGGAGGAGGCAGTGTGTCCAGTGAGCCAACACCTAGGCTGTGAACTTGGATTTGGTAGTTGTGTCCATACTAGATTGAAAGTTTGTGTCTCCCCCTTTTTTTTTAATAATAAGTAATTATATGCTTTATTAAGAACTAGGCTCTATACTCTTTCCCTGAATTCTCAACTCTCGGGGTGCACTTCTATTTCTGGCACTCATCAAATAATATCTTTAAATGTTGCCAACATCTCTTTACTGTCTCCCCTTTATAGTGGGCCAGCTGTGCTCCTGAGCCCTCCGGGGTCCCCTGTCCCTTCCCCTGCCGCTCGCATGTGCTCCGGGTCCAAGAGAGTATTTGTTTCCATTCTCTTGGGCGCCAGGTGCTGACAGCCTCCGGCAGCTGATGACCAGGTGTTCGAGGCCGTGGGCTCGGCCTCCTCTGATCTGTCCCCACCCATCCCCACTGCACTCCAGGGTCTGGTCCTGACCTTTGTCTCCATTTGTAAAGAAACACTTTTTAAAGCTGCCACTCCGTGACTGCAGGGAAGCATTGACTCTTTGTTCTCTTCTTGACAGACACGAGACGACTTCCTGGGACAGGTGGACGTGCCCCTTAGTCATCTCCCGGTAAGTGCAGCCACCTGCTTTCTGTCACAGCGTGAGTGGTGGGTTCTGATTGTTTGGTGGGGTCTGTCTTCAGGGCACTGTTTCCTCAATAGTGTGGAGCAGGCTGAAAGGCAAAGCATGAACTCCAGCCTCTCTGTTCTGGGAATGCTCCTCAGGGAGAGGAGAGAGCACCATCCGTTCAGAGACAGTTGTGCCGGCTCCTGTCTCTTCTGCTCTGTGTCTTTCTTTCTTTGTCACATCAGACAAAATGTCACCTTCTTCCGTCGAACTCCTCCTCGTCCCTGGAATGCCTTTGCTTTCAAATTCCCCCGTCGGGCCTCATCAGAGGCTGCCCTGTTTGTTTAGAATTGCACATCCAGTTTCTCTTGGGCTCCATCGAGGCACACTCAGGTCCCCCCAGATTTCGGTGAACGGTTTTCTTAGCCCTGAAACAATGGAAGAGTGCTGGTGGTTCCAGGAGAACCCGTCAGCTGGGAACATCCACCGTAGCTTGAGAAGGTGTCCTAAGCAGCGTGTGTGACGCTGCGCCACCATCTCGTCTGCTAAGACAAGGAGCAAACCGCTGGGACTGTTGACTCTTTCCTGAGGTTCGAGGTCCCCCGTCTTGTTCCAGACAGCAGTAGAGATGGACTGTGGGGACAAATGCTGGAGGCCGTAGTGAGAGGTGGTGGGTCATCTCACAGTCCCGCTTCACACTTCCAGAATGTTCCTGCTCTCAAGCAGCCCTTCTCTCCCTGAGGAGTCCAGTGTCACCCGAAGTCACTGCTAAATAGTCTAGCACAGCAGAGTTGCAAGTAGCACAGCGGCTACCAGCCAAAATGACTGCAACCGCCTGGCAAGCTAGCTGTTGGGCTGACATTGTGCCATTAGCAAAACCCAAGAAAAGACCATGTCTTAGCCGGGAAGCTTTAAACATGCTGTGAAGGGATGTGATAGTGAGCATTTATCTTATTTACTCAGGGGAGCTATTGAGGCAGAAAGATTTCAAATGCATTCCCTTCCAGAAGATTGGAAGCAAAAGTGGTTCTATCAAAATATTTTTGTTTCCGGGCACTCCCTGGTGGAGCAGCAGTTAGGTCCGTCACTTCTGAAGGAGCAGGCCACATACATCCCCCTGGGTTCGAGTCCCGCGACTCGGGGCAAACAACCAGTGAGCAACTAAATAAAAATAAAATAAAATCTTCTTCCTCCTCAGTCTCCCTGCCTGCCTGACTACTTGCTTTCATTCCTGTTTGCACCTTACTTAAAAAAGAAATACACACACACACACACCCCACACCCCCGTTTGTTTCACTATAAAATCCTGAAGCTCCAAGGTACTGCAGATTGTTAGGAAGTTATTTTTAATAATTTAATGGTTATTTTGTGTGTTTTTTATGTGTGTGCTTTTGAGAAAGACTTTAGACCTAGTAATTGATGTTTATCCCTTGCAGCAATTCTTGAGGCCTAGTGAGGCGTTGCTGGAGGATATTGGTGTTTGCCGTGTAAACCCTGCCTTTAAATTAGTCTCAGGGATGCATCCTCCAAGCCGTTCTCACTCGCAGCTATCGCGTCCCTGCCCCGCAAAGCCAGCCAGGAAGCCTAGAGGTCGAGCGGCCCCCTCGTCTCGGGTGATCCCTCGAGAAGCAGACCCTCCGGGCGCCCGCTTCCGAGAGCCGCACGTGGGCATCTGGGGCCTGCTACATTGCATGTGGATCTTGGGTGCCTGGGTTAGCGCTGGGCCCTGTGGGCCCTGTGGGTCATGGGGCAAGTTCACGAATCTCTGCCAGAGAGACGGAGGGAAGATTCCAGAAGCCGGGGCTCAGGCTGTGTGTAGAGTCGCAGCTCAGTTATCCATCACGGGGCCAGCAGAGGCCAGTGTCAGCCCTGTCAGTGTCCCCTCAGCAGATAGGAAGAAAATCCGCTTTCTTTTTCTCTTCTGATCATGGATTCCTCAGCGACCACCCAGGGCTCCCAGATGAAAGAAAACTGTAGACTTGAGCTGCTCTCATTCTTGGACTGCAAACTCAATTCTTCCAGTTAATTTGGGGGGCAGGCAAGGAGGGCGATAGGAAATAAGACCAAGGTGTCTGGAATGGTAGGGATCTCTGTCGTATGGGCTTTTGTTCCATATTTGCCACTCAGCTTTAATATTTTTTATTTATTTTGAGTGAATAAAAGAAAAGGGAGCAGGGACTGAGTAAGCAGGGTTAGAAGTGTGACCCTTCAGGCAGGTCCAAGTATTAGAAAAAATATAAATTGATGTTCACATACGTCTGAAGGTCGCACTCTCTCAGGAATCATTGGCTTCTATCTGGGCGGTAGGTGAGAATTGCCTCACTAACTTTAATTTAAAGTTAGAGTTCCAGTACTCCCTGGTGGGGAGTAATGGTTAGGTCAGTTGCCTCTGAAGGAGCAAGCCACATACGCCTGGGTTTGAGTCCTGGGTTTGGGGGCTAAGCAAGCAGTCTGACATCTAAATAAAAATAAAGATGCTTCCTCCTCTCTCTGCCTCTCTGCCTGCCTACTCACCTTCATTCCTGCCTGCACCTCTCCTTAAAAAATTGTCTCTTGCTGGGCCTCTGTTTTCCCACCTGTAAAATGGGCACGTGGGCATAGAAGACCCCCATTTCCATCCAGCTCTGTGGTCAGCATCTTCACTGTTCACTCAGCAGTGGCACCATCAGCTCTGATGACACTCGTGTCTCCTGGGACACTTGGGCGATGTGTCACTGGAGGCATGTGGAGGAGACGAGAGACTAGAATGTACGAAAGTGGTTGTTGCCTCACCGTCCTGACATCTGTCTGTCCCTGTGGCCAAAACACAGCAACTCTTTCTTAATCTTTCACTTTGGGGCACCAAGAGCAAACTTGACTGTAACTGTTGTCTTGTTGGGTTTTATTGTTTTAACCACCATTTTCACATTTGTTCAGTTCAGTGTGCTGCTGTCTAAAAGCTCCTGCGGCATTTTATGGCTTGTCTTGCAGTAATTTAGAGACAATGAGAACTCCAAGACTGGTCTGAACAGCAGCGTGACATTTCTGGCAGGTGTCTGCTGTTATAGCCGCTGGGATTTTTCTTGCTTCTTCTGTCCGTTGGCTTCCTGCCCATGGAACCCCGATCCTCCACCCCTGCCCAGGCACCACATCTCTGCAATCGTGGGAAAGGCACTGGGGTAGAGAGAGCTGTTTTAAAAGAATGAATAGTTTCTCCTATTCCCATAGGGCTACTCCAGGCAATGCGGGTATCTTCCAAGCCTTCGCCCTTCCTAGAGGAAGATATTGTCGCTGCTGCTGCTGATGGTGCTGGTGGTGCCCTGATGCACTAGAGGGTGACCCCGAGGATGAGCACCCTTTCACAGTTAGAGATGGGGGCAGGGTAGTCCCCTCACACATGTACAGAATTCATCATCAAAAACGACTTTGTGACCCTTTGTCCACTCCCCATGTCTTACCGGTGAGGATACCTAGGTCCTCACCAGACAGGTGACTTGCCCCACATTCAGCAAGCTGGTGGCAGTGCTGGGCCGGATGCTGGATCTCCAGCATCGACCTGTGATGGAGTCAGGGGCCCGGGACAGGGAGTGGGTTGGGGAGCCAGCCTAAGGATTGGGTCCTTGGTGGCTGCATCCAGGTTTAGAAACTAAAACCCTGGGGAGGTCGGTCCCCATCATTTGTGTCAAACTCTTTATCTCACTCTGTGTTACAGTAACTGCAGTTCTTCTGACTTTCTAAGATGAAAGTACTTGGTATCCAAAAGATTTTCTTTTCAATTCTCATGCTCTGGGTCAGGAGGCAACCATTTTGACCAGTAAGACTATTGGCATCTATCTGTTAAAGGTGCTTTCCAGCAGGAACATTCTCAGTACCCTCTTGAGAGTCCCCACTGGGCTTCTGTCCAGAGAATCTGATCAAGTTGGAACCTGGTAATGCTCAGACAAATCCTGGAGCCATCTGCAAGATCACCAGCTTGTTCAGGCCAGAGATTTCCATCGAGGTGACTTTTCACTGGTGAATGCCCTGCCTTCTTTGCACAGCATTGGGTAGACTGTTCCTCGTAAGTGACGTGAAATGTAGACTTGGCTGGTGAGGATGATGGCTGGTGTTCGTTAAGTGTTCCAAACATCCCATGAGCACTTTGTTTATACCAACTCAATTGATTTAATCCTCACAACAGTCCCGTGAGTAAGACACTGTTATGCCATTTTACAGACGAAGGGAACGGTCCTGGACCACTTTGCTCTGTAACTAATGGAGCCGTCACAGAGACCTCGGAGAGCTGCCTCTTGTTCTGTGTGGTATTGTCATTTCGAATAGACAGTACATGCAAAGTTTCATTGTTTGAGTCTCTAAGCAATGTGATCTTATCTATTTACTATCTCTTGCACTTTCTGCTGCTCCTAGATTCCTCTTGTCTGCAAATGACCCTATAACTTCGCTGTTTGCATTCTTAAGCTTAAACTAGCCTCCCTCCTGATTCTCCACCCATCCAAATTGTCCCATTCATCTCAGATTTTACTACACATCCAAAAAAACACTGATCCCCAAGTCAGAGTGAATCTTTCTTCCATCCAGATCTCTTCACATGTGTCCGCTGCATGTTAGTGAATTTGTTCTAGTTATTTGTTGATTTCATGGCGACCCCTACAGAGCTTGCAACCCTAGAGGAAGATGCTATGTGTATTCTCATGTCTATCACCGAGACATTCTTCTAAAATTATTTTTTGTTAAAAAAAAAACAGCAATAATATTCTTGATTAATAAATTTTCCATTATAAGTGATTATATTTTTGGAAACTCTACGTGCATTTCCACAATGTCTGAATTTACTGCTTTAGTGAGAACAGTCTAGAGATCATTGACTTTCTTCACTGATGGTGGATTTTCATGGCCTCCATAGTTTTCTGTCAATCCGATGAATTAATTGAGCAGCCTTCTTTGTGTAATGTTCTTGGTACCAAGGATGATGAGCGAAACAAAGTCACTGTTCTTATGAGCTTACATTCTAGAAGAGGATGGAGGGCAAACTAGTGAATGAAAAAACAAGTTTGTTTCAGAGGTGACAGGGGAGGAGATAAATCAGGATGCATGATGGAGGGTGGTTTAGGTGGGATGCCTGAGATCGCGCATATATGACCTGGGACCTCAAACCTGGATGGCACGTGGAGACCATGGCCATTTGGAGGAAGGCAGGACTCGTTGTGATGTGCTCACAGGACAGACGAGGGCAGGATGGTGGTGGAGTCAGGAGAGAATAGAGAGACTACTGCAGGTGAGATTAAAGGCCATGAAGAGGCCTGGGAAAGAAGTTTCCATTTATTAGAAGCCGAGTAAAGAATCTACTGGCGTTTAGAGAAGGAAAGTCAAAGAGTTAATGTTCAATACAAATGCATCATCACAGAGCCCTCTGATACAATACATCATTATACTGTGGTTTGCCTCTCTTGCTACAAATGTAAATAGTTTTAAGTTGTGTTTAGCGCAAGGGTCTGGTATTTGAGATTTTCCTACTTAGGGCATATGAAAATCACAAAATAGTAACTTCTTTGTCCAATTCTCCACTTTGATTGCCTGCTTTCGCACAGCAAAATGAATAAAATCACAGTTACACCCTGGCTTCATGAATTGATCACCAGCAAAGGGTGATTGATGACTGCTGAGAATGATCTCCGTGGAAGAAATCATCTCTGTTCTCTTAGGCTGATGACATGATATTTTGATATTAAAAAGAAAGTAAAATTGCCTTCACAGATCAGCTCGCACATATTTTCCTGAAAACTGCACTTTTAGGATTCTCGAGTCCCAGGGACGAAAAGACACAGTGACCACTGGTTCCCACAGTTAATCAGTGGTGTGAGACTGAGGCGGGCACCCTGCAGTTAGAAATTACACTTGGCAGTGATGACTATAATTTTGTCATTTGTCTAAGCCTGGGATTGGCTCCTAAAAACGGATGTTGATAGTGACATCTAGTGGTTCTTGAGTAACTGAAGATCCATGACCTATAAACTGTGTAAGTGTCAAACGCCGAGGCGGCACTGACTTGACATTTGTCATCCCCGCATTCTTCACACAGCCATGTGTGCTCCGCGATCTGGTTCGGGTGTCTCAACCACGGAGCCATCAGGAGTATTGAAACCTAATTTCCTTTTCCTCCCTGCAGACAGAAGATCCGACCATGGAGCGACCCTATACGTTTAAGGATTTTCTCCTCAGACCAAGAAGGTGAGCTCAGAGTGTGAGTTCTCCCTCCGTTTGGGTCGTTGGTCTTCTCTGAGGGAGATTTCAGCTTCTCTTCCAACTTCATCCTTTTTAAAAAGTCACCCTAAATATGAAAGACGGAGTACCAAGTCCTAGCCTTTCTAACCAATTTTCTTCCATTCTTGCAGTCACAAATCTCGAGTTAAGGGATTTTTGCGACTGAAAATGGCCTATCTGCCAAAAAATGGAGGTCAGGATGAAGAGAACAGTGAGCAGAGGGACGACATGGAGGTGAGTTCGGGGCTCTCGGCCCTGCGTCGCCCTTGTCCCCGGCCACAGTATTATTTGCTGTCAGACTTTATCATTTGAGAAAAGTAGTTTTTTCAAGCTGAAAAATGAAAAACATTTACATGTGCCCGTGAGTCCATCTTTGATAATCTACCAATAGGTTTATTTTCCTGAAAATAAAAAGGATAAACTCTTCTTATGTGATGCTACTTATTAACAAGATTTCGTTATAAACCACGTTTTATTGAGAGTCCTGCCCTCATGAGGAATTTGCACATATTTCCTTCTCTCCTTGCTTTGGACTTCTCCACCCTTTGCTAATTCCATTTCGTGTTTGGCATTGTTTCAAAGCAATCACATGCTTTAGAGAAATCTCTTTTCAAGTTCTTTTCTCACCTGGTCCATAGGGTGGTAGCATGTGTTAGGAACAGCCCTCTCCAGAAGTGCCCTTGTGCAATTGGCTATTCAAAGGACCTTTTGTCCCCTGTCTTGGCAGAGTCCCACACCACTGCCGTGGTCAGTAGGCAGCTCAGCCAGCACTGTTCTGTCAGGCACATTCTCGTATGGTTCTGAAAACATCCCCTGAACAAGGTCTGTCTCAGGCGGACTCGCACATCTGTTTGCAGCTGTTGAGTATACGTGATACGTGAATAATGTGTGATGGGCACACTGACCGAAACCCCCCCTCCCACCCTCCCCGACCACCAGGTCATGTTTCCCGGCAATATTTCCCTTGTGAGCTTTCATCTCTGAATGCAAGAGGGGAGAAGTGGGTGGTAGCCAGCGATGAATGTTAAGATTTCATAAAGCTTATCAAGAGATTTTTATCTCCCATCCAAGGAATTTTTTACACTCTTCTAGCCCTCCAACTGCAGTTACCAGTGAATTACTGGATTTTCCAGTGACTTTGCTAGAGGATGTTAGGAAGGAATACTTAATGCCTAAAATATGTGTTACAAGACTAACTCTAGCTCCGGTACCATGAAGTCTGTTGACGTGGCGGCCACAAGTGGGGAATGCAGAGAGTCATTTCCAGGCTTCTTCTGGCTCCTTTGATTGTTCTAGAAGTAAAGTGGGAGCTTCACCTCCTCCTAGAGCCAGTGTTGGGGGGCCTTGCACCGGCCTTGGGCACTCATGCCTTGACTTCCGTTAGGACAGACACACTTGAGGCTCATCTTCCCAGTTCCCTTTTTTACCTTATGGGGATTTGAAAACAAGACATCACTGTAACATGAGCCGTGTCACTGACGTGGCTTTGTAAAGCCCTGGAGGCCTGCAGGTCCAGGCAGACTGTGCATATCCAGATCTGAGTTGTCCCTCCAGCCAATCCTTCCAGAAGGCAGCACAGTCCCTTGCCCGTGGCTCAGAATATTTTCGAGACTCCTCTAGAACTGTGTTTTTGCCCTTGGCAAGAGGAGGATGTCTTTCAGCCACTGCAAGCCTCCGGGTGCAAAGAGCCAGGGGCGGGGGCGGGGACGCAGACCCAACTGTGTTTTCTCACATCCAAGGCTGCAGCTCACGTCTTCCCTTGGGTTTGCCCCGCAGCATGGCTGGGAAGTGGTTGACTCCAATGACTCGGCTTCTCAGCACCAGGAGGAGCTGCCTCCACCTCCCCTGCCCGCCGGCTGGGAAGAGAAAGTGGACAATCTGGGCCGGACCTACTATGTCAACCACAACAACCGGACCACTCAGTGGCACCGCCCGAGCCTCATGTGAGTACTGGGCGTGGTGGACACGCGCCCCGCGGACAAGGCTTGCAAGTGACTGTCATCAGTAAAGCACGTGTTGGTGCCGCATATCTGGGTGCTCAGCCTTTATGTCACGTTCTGCTGTTTTAAATAAGCCGTTTTCTCTATCTCCCTTATCGACATGCATGAACTATAAAGCCGAGGTTCTTTCTCCCTCCATTTATCTGATGTACGGTCTCACGCCACCCTCCTCCTCCAGCTTCCTCTCCCGACTCACGCACAGTGGAGCTCAGCAAGCACATTGGCTGTGCAGTTTTCTCCTGTACGTTTTTGAATTTGTATCCCCTTTAATTATTTGATTTAGAAACTCCCTCAAAAACTTTTTTTCCTTATTTTTGGGAGTTTATATATCACTCCCTTGATATAATTAGAGACACATGACAGAGTTGCAAACTGAGAATTAGTAATTTCTGTTTATTCTGTTCCCTCGCCAGCCTCAGGGACGTGGGGAACTGAGGACCGTCTTGTTCTCTCGTCAGTGTTTGGGTTGATGACCACACATAAACAGTCCTTCCACCTCTACTACTGTTTTTTTTTTAAAAAAAAAAAAGATTTTGCACAGCTTGTTTGTAAATGATGGTAGACAGCAAGAAATAAAACTTTTAATGTACAGTCAAAGGCAAAAACCAAAGTGTTTAAGAAAAGGAAAAGGCATGCTAGAAATCATAAGCTCCCTAGCAGCCAAGAGGCAGTTGTCAACAGATGATGTCATTTTCAGTGTGTAACCCAAGCATAGGTCAGGTGAATTAATTTTCTCTTTAACCCAGACTCCGAATGAAATTAGCTAATGAGGGCTTTTAAGCAATGGTATCCGCACTGATACATGGTGCTGTCAGCCCGCAGGTTGTCTTTAGAGACTGCAGAGAGAGCCTGCATGTGCCTGTGGGTGGGGAAGGTGGCCAGAAGTCTGATACGGGTTTTTTTCATTTAGAAAGACAAGTGTAGAATTGGCATCAACCAATAGCTAATCCCTCCTCAGCCCCCAAGTCGGTTCTCTGAGCATCGACTGTCCTGGGTCCACCTAGCATGGACGCCAGCTCCTTGTTCCCAGGGCAGCATCAGTGTCCAAACATTTGGGTGATGCTGAGTTGCTCTTTGCTGGATTTGTTCCCACAGAAATACACATGGAAATGGTTTTGTCGGTGCTGTTAATTTTAATTTTCCTATTTCCCTTTGATGAATAACCGTACCTATCAACGCTACCATAAAGCACTTGCATCTTTTTGGTATTTGGAGTAAACAAAATTTGGACCCACTTTGGACTTGGCTACAAGTAGTGATTGGAACAGTCTCAATCGCAGTAGCCTAACGAAAGCAAGGCACTGTTATCTGCCTTTGAGGAGCATCCAAAGAAAGGAGTCCCGAAAAACATAGCACTTTGTGGGGCGCAAACTGCCACATGGCCTCTGCCAAGAAGCGGTCGCTGCAGCTCACAAGGGAAGAGACATAATGTCCACTGCATCTGTGGGAGGAGTTCTCTCTCGTTCATCATCATCATGCAGCTTAAAGGCACACTTGGGGGGTAAATGGGGCCATTGCTATTTCCTCTACCTCCCAGAGTTGTGAAACACTGAGGGAATTCCTGAGAAAACACTTCATGCTTTTTTTACAACAGGCCATTTTGGCAGCAGTGTTCTGAAAACTAAGCCAAAACAAAAGATACCACTTATATAATGCTGACTCACTGGTACTCCAGAAGCAAGATGGGAAAAATGCAGCGCTTAATCCAAGTTCAGGCTCACTGGTACAGGCCGAAGTCAGTGGCATGGCTCTCCCCAGAGCTCTGGGTAGATCTGGGTGGGCCCCCTTTCTCAGGGTGTGACCTCAAGAGAAAAGCTAAAGAGGGAGTCATCTTTTTCCACGGTAACCTCTTCACCCCACCTGCACCGTTTGACCATTTAGGAGTCTTTCTCAATGTTTACTCGGCTTGGCCAGAAGCCGTCAAGCCTTCCAGAATTATTTAAAGAGTTGTTTGAACTGAAAACGTTCTTTCATGATGCAATGTTTCACAGAATACTGCAGTACTCTTTGGGGGAAAGTGATATGAAGAAGTGTCTTGGGGTTGCTGTGTGACTCAGGCGGCTGAGACAGCTGGGGTGCAGACCACCTAAAGCCCACAGACCTGATTTGAGACCCAGTGCCTGGGGGAGACCAAAAATAACTAACTGTATAAAAGGGCTTCTTCTTCTAAAAAAAAAGGAGTGTTTTTATTACAAAGGCCATATGCAAGGAAATCGGCTAGTAAAGCAATTACCACGCCCCTGGCGACTCACATTTCTTAATCAGTTGACTGCAAACTTGAGCCCCAAACTCTAGCCCCCTGAAAAATCTTGGTTGCCACCTCGTTGCCCTCCTCGGACTGTTCTGACAAGGCCCTTCGCCCTGTCTCCTGACTGGTCACCCACATCACAAATGGGCAGTGCTTTCAGGGACTGCTGTCTGCTGCTTCTTCGTTGGCCCCAGGGAATTGCTAGTTTCCTCTTCCCTTCAAAAAGCATAAAGAACTAGCAGGCGCATCCCCTGGCTCCCTCCCTTCAGGTCTTAGCCTCACACGCCTCTGGAGCCGGGCCTCTGTTAGGTCTCCTCTTCCCTCTGTCCAGGTGCCTGGAATGTCATCTGCTTGTTGCCTCATTGAGTAGGACAGGGTTTGCTCATTCACAGACCCACCCCAGCACTGGTGTAAAGTGAGAGCTTGGCTGAATACCTTTGCACTGAATGAATGGCTGTGGATGAATTGCCCCTGAAAGTGATGTCAGGCACATGATTTAGTGGATTTTCTAGCCGGCCTTGTCCTGGATGTGGACCTTTAGAACGGAAGGTGACTGAAAGACACCCCAACTCTCAAGTCTGACAGTGACCTTTGAACACCCCATGCTTAGATTTTCCCTTACTCATTGCAGTGTAAACTCAGTGTATTACTATAAAACAAACACAATTTTAAAAAATGATGAAAGGATTAAGACTGGAAATGAAGATGAATATTTTAAACACTTGGTACAGCTATCTTACTAGCTTTTTCTAAAACACCTTTTTCTGTCTTCTTAGTAGTCATTTGATTGTGGAACTCAGTTCATCATTACAGTCAGGAAGGGTGTGAATATGCATCATCTGACCCACTGATCTCAACTGATCTAACTTTGATGAATATATGGTTATACTTGTCCTTATTCATTTGTGTATTTCCCATGAAAGTAAAATGAAAAATCCGTATATAAATTAATGACTGAAGAAAATTAAAATACCCATTTCTTAGATTTTTGTCTTGCTTTTTTGTTTTAATTTTTCAGCTCAGTAATTTTTTCTAAAGGAAAGTTACAGGTAGGAATGAGGTGAGTAGGTAGGCAGTCAGGAAGAGAGGAGAGCATTTTATTTATTTCATTTAGTTATTCATCTTCATTGTTCCTCCCTGCACCCAGGATGTGAACTCAGTTCCTCGGAATGTGTGTGAACCGCGCCAGCCAGAGGCAGGGACTTAACTGCTCGGCCATCAGAGTTCACCATAGTAACATTTTTAAGTGTTCGTCCTCCTGTTCATGGCCATTACACGTCCAGTCAGTTTTAACAGTCCTCTCATTTAACTGCTTAATTACATGTAAAAGGCTTTCTCTTGTGTGAGCATTTTCATTTTATCACTGAAGACCATAAAACCTGGTTAGATTTTCAGAATCATGTTTCTTACATCTTTATGCTATTTAGTTGTTTCTGGTTTACACTGATTACTAATTATTTGAGTATATCGGATAGGGAGATCGGCATGGTTGATGTGAAATAACCTCTTATTTAAACATCAGTCCTTCCAGTAAAATGGAATTTTACATACTTTTGAGAAATGCAGTATCCCCAAATCTGCATAAAACCTTGTTTTTCTCAATCTCAGAAACTCCTGTAATAATTCAAGTCTGCCGTACCCTGGTGTAGTAGTGGTTAGGTCCGCTGCCTCCAGCCAGAACAGTCCACATACATCCCAAGGATCCGATTCACGTCCTGGGAGTAGGGAGACGACAAAGATGAACAACAAAAATAATTAAAATGAATGCTGCTTCTTCCTCTCTCTTCTTGCCTGCCTGCAGCTTCCTTTAAAAAAAAATGTCATTTTAATTCAAGTCTGTGTCAGGATCTGGCACAAGGTCAGCATGCCAGCAGTGGTCACTTCAGCCTTGACCAAACAAATGACCACTGACATTTCAAGTGAAGATCTGAAACTATATCATATATAAAGTATTAAGTTGGGGCTGATAGTACAGTGAAATTGCTTTCATCTTTAATGAAAAGAGAAAAGGTAGTAATATCAAGTTCCTTATGCCTTCTTAGACACTAAAGGACTATTTTCCATGTTTCATAAAGGTATTCTGTTCATTTTCCTAGGATTTTTTCTGTTTTGTAGTAGCTTATCATTGCTTTTTATAATCATTTTGTACTTAAGAACTGAGTGTCACAGGAAAATGACTGCAGCAATATAAAATCATCAAAACAAGATGACATTTTTAACATATCCAGACAGAATGTCATTTTTTTTATCTCTTACATGGTTTTGTAAATCTTATTAGTATACTTAGGTGTCCCTTGATTTAAATTCTTTTCTCCATGACCATAATTATGTCAGCTTTTCTGAATGTACCTCTGTTGAGTGGACTGTTTTTAATCTAGTTATGATTTAATAGAACTGAAAAATACATGGAATATGTATTTCTGTTAGGATGCAGAAGTTTGTCTAGACAGTGTGCAGTTAACAGTGCAATTTCATTAATCCAGTTTTTAATAATAAGAAATTACCATTGTAATGTGAATTAAATGGAAGCTAGCCTTCACAGTACCTAGTAAATCATCATGTAAAGATATTCAGTGGAAGGACTTGAACTCTCTTGAAAACTGGCCCTAAGGAGGCTCCTGTTTGTTTGCAGTGCTGCTAACAGGCCATTCATTGTTACAAAGAACCCCACGAACTCTTAGTTAGAATAGAATGTGTTTTAAGAAGAATCTATAGTGAGGGTCCTTGATTAATATACTGTGTTTCAATTAGTCGGAAATAATGTTTTCAAACATATTTGAAGTATTAACTTATCACATATTTATTAGCTGAATATGGTGTCTTATTGAAATAGACTGTTTTCTATGAAAAACACTTTTTTAAAGGAAAGGTGCAGGCAGGAATGAAGGCAAGTAAACAGGCAGGAAGAGGAAGGAGAAAGAAGCATCTTATTAATTTTCATTTAGTTGTTCACACTGGTTGTTTGCCCCGGACCTGGGACTCGAACTCGGGTCCGTGGCCTCTGTCCTTCAGTCCTTCAGGGACGATTGACCTCACCACTGCTCCGCCAGGGCACACCTGAAAAACATTTCAGCATTTAAGCTCCTACTCTGAAGAGCCTCCAGGTTCTCTTTCTCCCAGGGGTGGGTGATTGCCTGTAATTGACGGCAGAAATCTTCAAGATTGGATTGACGCTTCAGGTCCCGAGTGAAGAGTAGTGCTGTGACAGAAAGAAAAGGAGTGTAACGCTGCAGTGAACTTCAGATCCACTGATTCGGGGGCTCTTGGCCTGATGCTTATTTGAATTTTTAGAAGCAGCTGGATGGGGAGAAATGCAGTATCATGTTGGGTCTGTCAGAATGAGCTCTGCAGCTGCCACAGTTCACGATGGATCAGGAGGAGCACTTGCCTCTGATCCCCGCTTTGCATTTGTACTATTTTTCTACTCCTTGGTCTCTTGTTAATGACCAAAAGTTGCTGCCTTGTCATTGTGAGACTCCTAGAAGGGTGGCCACTGATCGGCCGTGTGCGCGTGCATGCGTGTGCGTGTGTGTGTGTGAGAGAGAACTTACCTATCACCTCTCCATAGAGAGCCCCAACTTGTCAGTGAGGCAGAGGGAAAGGACTTCGATGTTCCTCCTTTCTTAAATAGGAAAGTGTATTTTAAGGTGCATTCTGAAAGACCCTCAGAATGTCACGACCAGTGCCTTGAGAGGCTGTCTTTATGTAACTGCAGCGAACCCAGCCCTGTAGTTTGGCCGAGACACGGTGGAAGAATTCCCCCTCGTAACGGCCAGCTGGTTGTCAGTGTCTGATGGCGCTGACATTCTCCTGAGTAGAAGGCCCACGGTGAGTGTTGGACTATTGAAGCCAGTCATTAATACCAGCCTTCCTGTCTCCTGTCCCCTCACGCGCGCTCAGGGATGTGTCCTCGGAGTCGGACAGTAACATCAGGCAGATCAACCAGGAGGCCGCGCACCGGCGCTTCCGCTCTCGCAGGCACATCAGCGAGGACCTGGAGCCCGAACCCACCGAGGGTGGGGGAGATGGCCCTGAGGTAGGACCCCACCTGCTCCCCGGCCACCTGCCCTGCAGCTCCTCCATGCTGATTGTCCCTCTCGGGAAATGTCTGAAAGTAAAGATTAAGGGTCTCGTAGTCAACTGATGACCATCGGTATGGTAATGAATTTAGGAAGTGTTTATAATAAAAGACATGTTTGATGAATGCATCTGTCTGATTACAAAGGGAAATGGCATGATATTTGGTATGGAAGTCTTGCTCTTATTTTTTCCCCAGTCTCATCTTGGCTTATTCCATGGGAGCATGGTTATCATAGTTGAGCCATTGGATAAACCCTTGACCTTGTTTGGGTCCCAGATAGAAGTTTTCATCCTGAATATTGTTTTGACAGCATGTAAGAGTTTTATTGCTCAACAGATGCAAGTTTGGGTGACTAGAAATGTTTGTTTAGTTTACCCTGAAATGTTTGTGGTTAATTAATAGGGGAAAATTTTGCTTGAACCACCAGTTAGCAATTATAACAACTCCCATGCTACCTTAACACATCTGTTTATTTACTAGAAACCCACTTTTTAGAGTGTGTTAGGATGAGCATTCACAAAATTTCCTAGTGATAAAAATGGACAAATTATGTTGTAAATTCACTGAAATGTTTTATACCGGTTTTTAATTGTACCTTGTCTCATCTCTTCTTTTTCACTGTGAATCCTCAGTCATTAGAGTAAAAGAAAATCCATGAAAACCATGACTGAATTCCCAAGAATATTAACCCACCCTCTTCCTAACAGGAGACAAGCCAGTCACAGAGAGGTGGTGTCATCAATATTCCAGAACACAGCTGCTGGGACCAGGTGTCCTTTGACCGAGTGCTGGCCCTGCCAGTCCCTAGCTCTGTTTACTTTGGTCTACTCTCTGCCTCAGTTTCCTCATCTGTTAATTGGGGTAGTAGTCATACCTTCCTCATGGTTACTAAGAAGATTGTTGCCTCCTAAGTGCTCAGCAGATGTTAATTATAGTTATCACAATGGTGGTGTTTGCATGTTTTTGTTGGGAGAATGATGCTAGGATCCCTGGTTTCTAGCTTTTATTCCTGTGTCTCATTCCTTGGCAGCCTTGGGAGACCATTTCAGAAGAAGTGAATCTCACTGGAGACTCCCTCAATCTGGCTCTGCCCCCACCGCCAGCCTCCCCAGTGTCTCGGACCAGCCCTCAGGAGTTGTCTGAGGAATTGAGCAGAAGGCTTCAGATCACTCCAGACTCCAATGGGGAACAGTTCGGTTCTTTGATTGTAAGTACTAGTTGTGTTTGAATGGGAAGTGGAGCAAATGTTTTATCATTTTTGTTTGCTTTAAGAGAATTGTGTATGCAGATAATGAATAAGGGTGTTCCAGCATGCAGAGAACGCTGATGTTTTCCAAAGTTCCTTCTCCCATAGGAGAAGCCGAACTCTATGAAAGTCCAAGCAGATGAGAATCTCTATTGGTTTGTAAAGAACACAAGGAAATACGAGTTCCTGGCACACGTGATCATCTGTGTTAACCTTGTAGGATTTCTTTTCCCAGCCCCAGGCTCTTAAGTAGTGCCTTCATCACAAAGGTGGTATTTCACTGGGGCTGGGAGAGTCTGGGCCTCCTCGGCAGTCCTCTTAAGTTATACTTGGCAATCTTTATCCCTCTCATTTCCCAGAGGAGGTCATGTTGTTAAGTGACCCAAGACAAGGTTAGAGATAGAAAATGTCTCCTAAGTCCCCAAGTATGATTTCTTGAGAAAAGTGGTGAAAGTGGCACTGACACTGAGGTGGCATTTGAACTTGGGTTCTCAGCCATCAGGGAAACTTTTCTAGAAGCTTCCTTGTGATAGGGATAGGCCCCAACGAGAACCAGCAAAATCAGCCTTGACACCTCTTGTGTTTGACAGTTCAAAATCCAGAGAAAACTCCAGCTTGTGAATAAACTTGAGAATGTACTCTCAGCGTCTCTCAAGACATGGAGCCAGAAGATTTATGTACGCTAGTAAGTGATGGCAATCACTCCAGCAAAATGAGGACCTAGAAAGCCATTATTCCTGCCATATCAGGTGTAAATGACAGCACTACAAAAAATATAAAAGCAAGCACATGTTCGTAAAATAGTTACTCCCTCGTTATGGTGTTTTTATTGAAAAAATACCATTGGCCCATATTGTAAGATTTGTAGTGTACGCAATTAATGTGGTTTTATATTAAAATTCTATGAATGTTTTTCAAAAAGAGAAATACCACTGAGATGAAAATTTAGTACTTAGAGAGCCGGGGGGAAAAAAAGATTTTGCATATAAGGGCTATTAGAATTGGTAAAACTGTTGCTATGGGAACAGCATAACCATTGAAGCCATATACTTAAAACCTCTAAAAAGAAGTGTTTCAAGAACGTAGCAATGGAACACCTTTATTTTACCAAGTGAAAGATCATAATTTTCTTTAGTAAAAAGTCAGCATCTCTTGTTATTTATATAGGGAGCCTCCTGCATCTAATTATTATAGATGCATAAAATAGCTTTTAAAACAGGTGCAAGTATTAGCATTGTTCTCTGATGTAGTCTTTGAGTCTGGTTTACCTGTTAAATAAGAAGGCCTAGGAAAAAGATGAACACAGAAGTGTCTGCACGTTTAGCTTGTCAGAGTCAAGGACAGCAGCATGACCTCTTACTGAAAAATGAATCCTTCCAGCAAACACTGGTGGAAACTCATGAATAGCCCCGAACACTACAGAGTCTTGGACTTTATCCCATTTTACTTATCTTTGCAAAATGTCACCAATGAGTAAATGCTACAGACATGTCCCACAGATGAGTTTCTTGATAATTAGACTGCTGGCTATGGCGGGCGGCCTGCTGCTGATCTGATGGATCTGTTGAGCTTTTATTCCCAACTCCACAGATTAAAACAGTCAAGCGAGAGAAACACGATACATTGCATACTAATTTTTGTACATTACCCACTATTTTCCTTCATTCCTGTTCTGTACAACTCCAGCTCCAGTTAGAAAGTAAAATTATAAATGCCTAGCTCTTCAGAAGTCACACATAATTAGATGAGTGTTCCTTTGAATACAGAATCCAGCCGAGTCTTTGCTGTCAGTGGGGGTGATATTCAACACATCTTTAATAACGATACCGGTCATTGGTTCTATATCGGAATTCACCTGGAGGTTGCAAAGCATCACATAGACGAGCCTGCTGGCTTTTCATCTCCGTCTCGAGAGCAGCCCTCGTGTTGGGATGTCCCTACGTAGTTTGGGCTTGTTTTCTTTTTGCTATTATTTCTAATGAAAGGCCCATCAAAACCCCATTCTGCTGAGAACGGGGAGACTTGAAGTGGGGGAAACCTTGACCCACCCCTTGCAAATGTGAAAGCATGGGGTGAGGACCGCGGGAGGCAATTTCAGCCGCAAGGCCTGTTGTCAGACTGGTGTGATGCTCCTGTCCTCTCTTCCCCCTCAGCAGCGAGAGCCGGCCTCCCGACTGCGGTCCTGCAGTGTCACCGACGCCGTCGTCGAGCAGGCTCACCTACCACCGGTAACTCACTCTCACTCCCAGCCATCGCTTGGCTCCTGCAGCTTTTAGAATCATCGGGGCTCCTGAGGAAGAGTTTTTCCTGTAGACAGCTGTGTTCCATTCAGGATGATGTCCAAATCTCCTAGCAAATTGTCCAGGGATGGTGGCTGGCCAGCAGAGTTGTACTGCTCCCCAGAGACTGACACACTCGAACCTCATTGCCTAGTGTCGCACGCAGATTTAATACCCGTTTCAATGTGCTTGCTCGACCTAAACGAGTTAAAAACCCACGTAAATAATCCCTTTTCTTTTCTTTCTTTTTTTTTTAACTCGTTTAGTCACTAGAGCCATTTTCCAGACATGCGTCCTAAGGACCTGTTGCTTCCCTTTGAAACAGGAAGAACTCTTCTGGGTTGTGAGCGAGTGTTCCTTTCCCTTGCTGGTGGCCTGAGCTCTTAGCCCCCAAGGCCCCCATTCCTTCTCTTTAGAGGCAGCCCCACTGATGAAAGAATTGGCTGTCATTTGTTCCCACTCCCCCATAGTTTTCAGAACTGTCAGCAAATAGGCAAGTGTAGGGGGGTCTAAGAATATAGGACAAGTAGAAGCATGAATGTTCAGTGAAGGCAGCGCAGAACTGGAAGATGTTCGGCATACACATAAAAGGAAGGGATTTTTTTATGTCCACTTGTTTCTTCTTTTAAAGGAGAAAATATGTGATTTTAGCATGTTCAACTTGATTGACCTTGGCCAGTCTTTTTATTGCTACATATCCTTGATAAATTTTCATACTTTTTTAATGTGAAATTGAAGGGGAAAGAGCACACTTAGCATTTGTGCGATCACGGTGTCTTCCCTGTCATACATTGGTGCTTAACTTCCAAGGATTTTTTTTGCCTGGGTTTTTAGTGTTTTATGGCAACACAGTGAATTGGTGGGTACACCAGTCAAATGAAGAAACCAAACAAGAGAGTCAGTGGTGGCTTATATGGAGTGGGCTTGTGGTTAAGAAGCTTGACAAGTTTCCGAATGGCTGCAGCTCAGGCCACCCCCAAAAAGAACCATCAGCCGGGACGGACCGCTGGGTGGTCTTCATCACAGTGCTCTGTGATTTTCCTTGTTAATTAATAGCACTTTCCTTTTGAAAATCAATGTCAATTTTACTTGCCAAAGAGCTCCCTTTCCTAGAAACTTAATGATTCCTCCGTCTTCCTTGTACTCTGTGAATCGATCAACCTACTGATGACCAGTGGCCTCTTACTTGAATGTCAAGTTTGGCAGATTTAAGAATCTGCTCATTATTTAACAGTGGAACCAAAACCATGGTGGTTTTCTAATAAGACTTCTCGCCTTAGTGAGAATGTCAGTTCATTGCTCGCCCCAATCCAGGCTGTGTTCCATCCTGCTCTGGGTGGGCAGGGAACCCTGCTATTTTCCTTCTGGTCAGCAGTAGTTTTAGCTTTACCGGGACAAGGCGGATTTTCCAAGGCTTCTGATTTCCTTCACCTGCCTTACTGTGCCCCTGCAACAGTGATTCCTAATTCAGTCAGCACTGGGGGGTCTCCTCCTGCCTCTCACTGATGTGAATTATCATTTGACAGCCCAGTGCCCCAGCTAGGAGAGCGCGGTCATCAACTGTCACGGGTGGTGAGGAGCCAACGGTAATGATACCCTCTATCAGACATTAATGGCGAAACTGTGGGTGGTTTTAATAGTTTGTATTAATGGGGAATATACTTTTAAAAAAAAAAATAAGTGCAGCCTCTGTGATGCCCCCGAGGTGTGCGTGTTTGTTATTTTAAAACCTCTCGCTTCCCCATTGTTCAAAGGTATTGGGTATAACTAAGCCAGCCATTGTTAGTCCCATTTAGTTTCCTTAGGAATAGTGTCAAGTTGAGTGAAGCACCTTTAATGTGATCCTTTAGAATATATTTCTGCCTGAGAGCGTTTGTCCTCCCGGTAAGCTTTCCCTGTGTGAGGGGCTGCACTGGACTAATGTGGTTGGGGGAACATCAGGGACCAGCCAGGGGTGGCGTATGGTTGTACATGTGAGTTCACTTTCAACACTCGGTTGGATTTTCTGTATCACAGGCATGAGCCCGTGAGTGACCTTTCTCTGCTGCTAGGGACTCAACTCACAGGAATGAAAAGCACTCATATGATTTAGGGGAGGCAGAGAAGGAAGTATCATTAAGAAGTTTAAAAGTTCTAGAAAAAAGGTGGTGTTTCTCTAAGCAGAATATCTGTTATGAATATTCATTACTTTAAATTCCAGCATTTATGTTTGTGAGTAACTTGGATTTGACTCTGTATTTTAATTGCCTGTTTTACCTTCATCACTAAAGATAGGCTTGCTTATAGTTTATGCTTTAAGCAGCGGTAGCTATTTGAAGAATTTTTCCTTATTGTTCCACCTCTGTTAGGTTTGTCATAGCTGCTTATTACTTGAGAATAACTTGAAATTCCATGTATAATTGCCCATTTTCCTTCATGGTGATGACTTAAAGAAAAAGTTTCCTTATATTTTTAGAATTCAATGCCCAGCATCGTACACCCGAAAATTAGATTGGCAATCAGCAAAAAATCAGCTTCTAGTGTTAAGTTTTAAACTGCTATGACTGGTGTGACAGTCAGGCTGAGCTTCTAGGAGAATTCTAGACATTGCAAGTGAACACTTGTTCCTCTGGAGAGGAGTTGCCAGGTAGACATGATCATTTCATTTCATTTCATGAGTAATGGCACTCAGTGCCAGAGCACATTCTTTCACCCATTTTTGCACTGTGTTGGCCCTGTACCTCCTGTCAGTGCTGGGCACTCCAGTCGGTATGTCATGACAGCTGATGATACCAAGTTACAGCAGCCCTGACTCCATGCAACAGTTACCTGGTAGCATGTCTGATCCATCCCACGTGACCCTGTCCTTGCCCCCTTTTCCTCTTCTTGCCTCTGCATCCACCCTCCTCCACCAAGGAATTAAAAATAGGAGCGTGTTTTTGTTTGGTTTATTTTTTTATTTGTAAAGTTAGGGCAGGAGAGCTCCTCAGTGTTCAGCCTACTCTCATACTTCGTTTCCCTGGTAATCACTTCGGTTGTAGCAAGTCAACTTATTTTATGGCTTCCTTCAAAGCATAGAAACATTTGTCCTCTCTTTCTTTTCCACCTTCACTGTACCTTGTCTGGAGCACTCTGTCCTTAAACTCTTTCTCAGGTCTGCCTCCTGCCATGATTTTCCTGTTGCTCCTGCTCTTTCTCTCTGCATTCCAGCCCTGCTCCTGGAGCCACCCTGGGAGACGGACTCTCACAGATGCCCTGTCCACACACACACATAAAATTGCCATCTCACATGCATGTTGCTTAGCAATTTGTTGCTTTTGACTTACAGTCCTCCCTCTGGGACATGCTAATAATTATAAAATAGTCAGTGATGCAAATGTCCCACAATTTATATTGTTTTGGACATTCACCACCATCCCCCTCCTTTGCTACCACACACTTTTGGGGTGACCATTTGGGATGGCTGACTTTCCATGCTAGTGCTTTTCTTTCTAAAGTAAAATAAGTCCTGATTCTCTGCAGCAAAGCCACAACCCTTTGACTGATGAGGTTAATACACACTGGTGTCACTACCAGCTGGGTCAACCAGAGCCCTCTGTGAGATAAAGTAGGGACAGTCCTGCACCCTTGGGTCTTTACTATTTCTGTCCTAAAAATACAAATCTGGGGAACTCTCTAGTGCCAAACTCTTTCATCATCTTTAAAAATATATTGAAACTTTTATAGTTATGCAGAGTTCTTCATTTGAATGACATAAAAGGAGCCATATGAAGCAATAGTTAAATGGTTCTTTGGCATCGTGAAACACAATAGTATGTTCAGATGAGAGCTCTAAAGTGTTAAGCTAGCTCACTCTTGTTAATGTCTCTTGATTAACCTGTTTGTTGAAGCAGTGTAGAAAACGTACGCACGCACGCACGCACGCACGCAGCAGCAGCAGCAGCAGACCTCTGATTTGGGCTCCAGGGCTGAACCACGTCTGTGAGCCCTGCCCCCACCCTAAGTTGTGGTGGGAGGCAGTGTTTTGAGTTTCGAGTCACAAATGTAGTAATCATCAGCACAGGTTGTTCTCTACGGTCATTTGGAAAGAAATCTATGAAGAAACACTTTAATAGCACCATGTTGCATAAATGGAACAAGATTACAGATGGCCAGTTCAATTCTCAGTCGAAGGAAGAAGGAACATTTTTAATCAAATTCAGTGTTCTCTGCCTCTCTCTTAGTTTTCCATAAACTGATTAGTCTTTTTAACAGTGAGTCTGTAACAGTAACCAGGCCGCTGGCGTAGAATCCAATTGTGAGATTATCCACGACGCAGCCAAGTTATTTGTGTTTATCAGTCTCCTCGTAAGTATCTGTTCCAGGGATATGCTATGACTGTGAAAATATCCTCAAGTTTTCCAGAAGGGAATTTTCTCAAGACATATCTAATTTCTCCTCCCAAAAAATAGCTCAGTATAGGGGAGGAAAGTCGGCAATTCTGTTTAGTGCTCCGTTCAGCCAGCACAGTTTTGGTCATGTAAACAGTGAGCAGTGGGTCCAAGCTTGACAGCGTGTACTTTGCTGAAAACACCAATTAGACTGGTAACTTAGGTCCCAGCGCGGGTCCCGATTTAGTTCAGCAGAGCCGTTGTAGTGGTGCCCAAATAAACAGTGGCCTGGAAAACAGCACTTTCGTGTTAGTGCCACAGCCACATGAGGAGGAAGGAAGCGCTTTGGACTGCCTATAAATCCATCTGTCCTTTATACTCACAGAAGGTTCAGTCTGTGTGACATGTCTTCCCCATGCTAAATCTCCACTCTGGATCCAGGGCACTGTGTGGTCATGGTCCAGAATTACCATTATGAGGCCTTGGGGACTTAATCTGGAAAAATGTCAAGGAAGTCGTTACTGCAGATGGAGGAAAAAGTTTTCTTACACATGATGTCTCGCCTGATAAACATGTTTGAGAAATAATAATTGGTGCAGAACTTCATGGTCCCAGTTAACTTTTCTGCGGAAGATGCTGCTGAGCTCACAGTGGGGGCTGAGCCTCGTGAAGTGTACTCGTCAAGCCACCTGGCAGTTCTTTCGATCTGCTTCTCATTCGAGGTCCTGGGGTGGAGTGGGGGCTCTGTGACTGTGACCCTCTGTTGAGCCAAGGTTCTGTACACCCCCAGCCTAATATCAAAAAACTGCAGCTGGTTAAATATCTGGAGGGTCTAAAGATCCTAATTAGGGAACATGGTGCCCAAGAAGAAATGGCTTCCCTTGGTAATCTCACCTGAGATTTTCCCTGATGTTTGGCCTCTGGTTTCTGTTTTGTTCTCCCGGGAACCTTGGTAAGCAGGCTTCTTGTTGATAACCCCTTTCCTTGGAGTAACAGCCCCACCTCTTTTTCCAGCTCGAGAGCCTATGAGCAGCATCCGTACATCCCTTCCTGGGTTAGCACCAACCTCACACGTCCTTCTCATTGTCCCCAGAAACCCCTGAAACAGCCTGCTGCTCCTAGTGCTCCACCCACCCAGACCGCTTTTACAACAGGAGCGTCCTGGGAGTCCTTTTGCATCTAATTGGAATATCCAAATATAGCCACTCTGCACCGGACACGTCTCTACTCCTGGAAACTGCCTGTTCTTCTTTCAGCTTTTACAGAGACAAACTGTATGGGCAGACCAGGGAAAACCCAGCACCCTTGCTAGGCTCCCCTGGCGCTGTGACCAAGACCCAGGACTTCTGTGCTGGGCCAGTGCCAGTCAGTCCTCTTGATCACGCACTGTGCACCGCACAGCGAACAGGCTCTGTGCCACTTGCCCCAAAGCTGCAGGACCCTGAGCTGCTGAACGCAGGACTAAGTCAGGAGAGCACCCCTGTAGCAGCTGTAGAACGTATATCTGGGACATCCCTCTCATGCACAGTAACATTTGACAACTTGAGATACCTTGAAGCTCTGTGTGGGTTAGCAGTAAACTTCAGTAACTAACCCTGATGATTGTATTTCTCACTTTCCTTATGGCCACATGAGCAACTTCAGGGCCTTGGAACTGAAGTTCAGAGCCTTAAAGCTGAGTTCTGGAAGAACTTGGACCCCAGGGCTAGATGGGGCTGGTTTCACCATAGATTTTTGAAGCCATAGGAAATCTCTTGCTCTCTTGCAGACACTGATCTTTGCAGTACAGATAGAATTAACTTAGTCTGTCAACTGAAAATAATTCTCTGGATGTGCATTGCTTTATTAAGCTGATCAGAAAACAAATGCAAGCTCTTCAGTAATGATGATTTCTTACACAAACAGCCATCAGTGGCCTATGTGCACACCACGCCGGGCCTCCCTTCAGGCTGGGAAGAGAGAAAAGATGCTAAGGGACGCACATACTATGTCAATCACAACAATCGAACCACAACTTGGACTCGACCTATCATGCAGGTATGCAGTTTGCCACAGAACCAAGACCCGCAGGCAGCAAGGAGCCCGCCCTGGGAGCCGTGAACACGGTCCTGCTCTTGGTGTGTTATCAGGAGAGCCCCAGTTTCAGAAGCGTCCTCTCCTTCTCGAGGCATTGCTGTCAGCCTCATGTTTGCCCACGGAAGAACGCGATCCCCAGATTGCTGCCTAGATGCATTTTTCAAATGGGGCGTCAAAATTATTTTCCAAGAGCCTGTTACCATGTGCAGGTGTTCTCATGACCCCCCACCCACCACCACCCCACTTTATCTTTTCAGTCTAGCTTTTTCTGCAGGGCTAGTGATTGTTTATTGCCCTGGAATGTGCTGCCCCATCTGTTCCCCCATTATGAGGCCCAGTCATTTCCTTCAGGCTTCAAGTAGGCCAGCCCACTCATTACTGCCGGCCGCGTTGCTTGTGTCCGCACTCAAGCCCTCGCTTCGAGAGCTCCTTCACGAAGCTAACTTGTTTTTGCCTCCAAAATAGCTTGCAGAAGACGGTGCGTCCGGATCCGCCTCAAACGGTAACAACCACCTAGTCGAGCCCCAGATCCGCCGGCCTCGTAGCCTCAGCTCGCCAACAGTAACTCTATCTGCCCCCCTGGAGGTGAGAAGGCTGCCTCATCTGGCGGGGGTCTCGTCTGTCCTGTGGCTTCTCATTCTCTCTTCTCTCTTCACTCGGACGTCCGTCTGGCGGCCACTGCCGCGCTCTGGCCCGGCTGCGCTGCGCTGCGGCGGGCTCCGTGCTTCTCTGCCACCTCCCCGGCGCTCACGGGCTCTCGTTCTCATTGGGCGGCAGCGAGGTGGCTTCTGCTGTGTGTGGGCGCTCTCTTCCGACCCTGCTCCATTCTTGTGTTTCGCTCCCCAGTGCCTGTGACCTCGTTCGAACTGCACAGTCACTCTTTCAGATACCAGTGCTGCTGTTCAGCTGTCAAACATCGCTGTGGCTTTCTTCATTTTTGTCCTCTCGACAGCCGGGTCTTCTGCTCCGGGGGTTATGTGTTTCTGAGGCGCACTGGCATCTCCGTCATGGCCGGGACCGCCCCTGCTTGTGCTCTCCCCCATGTGTGTGAGCTCAGTGCCCTCCTTAATATCACAGATGTCAGAGCGAGAGCAGCCAGACTGTAGATGTTCGCTTTTCTAAACTCGACTGGGTTTCTCTGTGCCCTGGGTGCAAGGTGCTGATAAGAGGAAATGGGTGGTCTCGCTTCCAAAATGTGATGCAGATGACCTGGCAGCGACAACACAGCTCCAGCTGGTGGTCTCCATCGAATGCAGATTTTCCTTCCTGTGTCTAGAAGATGGCCAGTCCATTTTTCATTAGACTGTGAGCTCATTGTGAGCAGGGGCAGGCTTTTCTCCATGCTCTGGAGAGTCTCCAAAATAATAGTATAAAATAGTATTTCTAGAACGTACCAAGTAGCGATCAAAGGGTGACGGTTATCAGAACTCAATGCTGTGGTGTGTTTAACCAGGAGAAACACTTCAAGGTTAGAGCAATTTAAAAGTAGATGAATGAGAGAAGCAGGATTTTAGGAGCCTCTCCCTCGTTCCTCTCCCAGGAGGGCAGTTCCTGAGAACCAGGTCCATGCTGACACACTGGAACTGCGCCTGGTACCGGTTCTAATGTTCATTATTATTCCTTAGGGTGCCAAGGATTCACCCATACGTCGGGCTGTGAAAGATACCCTTTCCAATCCACAGTCCCCACAGCCATCACCTTACAACTCCCCCAAACCACAGCACAAAGTCACCCAGAGCTTCCTGCCCCCCGGCTGGGAAATGAGGATGGCACCCAACGGCCGGCCCTTCTTCATTGACCACAACACAAAAACCACGACATGGGTAAGGTCGCTGCGCTTACTCGGCTCCGTTTTCGTCGTGAGGGCTGCCATTCATTTTTCTTGTATTTTCATTCTCGCTGTTCATAGTTCTTACAGAGCAGTTTTCACTGACATGAACGTGGCCCCTGAGGGTCTCAGCCTGCATCCAGACTCTTCGGGAGTTGGACTGGGGGGAGTGGGTGACTCATGGGTACAGGTTGATGGCCTTCTCCAGTATCGGTGCTGGGGTGGATGCGTTTTCCTTCCTAGCACTGCAGGAAAGTTCCAGCTTAAACAGTCACTATGTCTGGAGAAAAGGTCGTGCTCGGTATTGTTGCTGTAAGGTTACTGGCTCACGTCTCATGCTGTCATTTATCGGGAATGCCCATCTTTTTTACCATCATTGTTCTTTGTCGGTTTCTTTTGTGTATGTACTGACATTGCCCATCCTCATTTGGATCATCTCTTTAGTTGTAACTGCACATCAGACTAGTCATCTTCACCTCTGTTGTAGGCTTCATCCCTTCCGTTGTGGGTTAGGCCATGCACTGAAGAACGTGAGCTGTCAGTTTGATAGCTCTTTTTTGTGAACATTGTGACCAAATTGATTTTTCTCATCACCCTGCTCTTCCACGTGCCAGAAATCATCCATGAGAAGGACTCTGTGGTGTGGTACCTGAACCAGATGAGATTAATCAGAGGTGACTGTGCATCTCTTATCTTCCTCTGTCATCTTCATCTTTCACTGAATCAGTGTTGCCTTACTTGATGCAGCACATAGTTCTTTTAAAAGTACGGTGGTATTTTTCTGCTCTACAATCTCTGGACCTATGATTAAACCAAAATTGGGTCTCTTGTTTCTGACTCTATCTGATGCAAGAGGAGGTTTGTTTTTCTCCATTTCCTGGGTTCCCATATAAGCGTCTGGTACAGAGTTTAACTCGATCCTTCAGTCATCATTTGTCTGAAAGCTGGTTGATGCTTGTGATTTGCCCCAGTTCTTGGGTTTGGGATCAACAGAGAGCACATGCTTGAAATTCCCATTTCTAGCAAAGACACGGAGTATGTTCAGTGGCCAGCAAAGCAGAATTGTGTTCAGAGGAGGCCTGGACCAAAGCAGCACCTGGACCGTAGACACTGCCCACGGTGTGAAGTTACTCCCTCCCTCGAGGGCTGTCGCTCTCAAATGCAGTGATCAGGGCACAGCATGTCAGTGTGAGCTCTCAGCATTGCGGGGTAGGACTGTGCAGACAGTTGACGCCCTTGGCTCCGGCCTTGCATGCTGTCCACCACCACCCCCTCGTCCCCATTCCCGTCACAACCGAAGGTGCCCCACAGCTCCAAGCCCCCCTTGGTGAGAAATGCTTTAGAAGTTCTCCCTGTTCTGTAGTAAAGGGACGGCCTGCCAAGAGAATCCACCCCTTGATCTGGGTCACCTTCATTTTGGTAAACGCATAATTACTTCGGAGGCAGATATAACACGCAGCTTTGTGTGACTCACCTTTCAGTCTGAAGATAATATTACAGATTCACAGGCAGAATGCGAGGAAGAGAGTCACAGAGATTGACTTTGGGGTCGTGATCTCGTGCCATAGAGCCTGTGTCCCTAGAGTGCCCGACTGGGCTGAAGACAGGGCTGCTGGGACTTCATGTCCTGAGCCTGAAACAGGAGCTCCAGGAATAGGAGGAGAGACGGTAAAAGTGGGTGGATTAGTGTGCAGAGCCACGGTGGCTTGCCGTGTAAGCCGTGATTTCAGTCATTTGAACTAGCTTAGAAATCCAGTCCCCTAACCATTGACAGCTTTGCACACCACAGGTGCAGCGCCACCACAGCTGGCGGCTTTCCTTCCAAATACCACGCGCTTTGTTTCTTGCCTGCATTGCTGCTGAACGAAGCTTTGAATTTCCAGTTGGTCCGTTTTACCCCCAGATACTTGCGATTGACTAATCCACTCACCGAAAATTTCAGTTTGTTAAAATGACATTTTGCTGTTGCTGCTGCCGTTGAAAATCTGTAATCACTGGAAATTCCACCCTGGCCCACCCTTCTTGCTGACCTCAGAAATCTCTCTGAGAAAGGCCTTTGCAGAGCTCTGCTCCAGGAAGGCGCTCAGATTGCTTGTTTTGACAACAATCAAAATGAAAAGAGGGTTGGAGGGAGCTGTGAAGATGATTTTCAAGTCTGTTTGGGTTGGAGTTTTACTTTGTTTTATCAAAGAGAGAACAGCATAGTCTTACATTTGGGCATTAGAATAGAAAAAAAGGAAGAAAAACTGGTAGAACAGGTTGAGAATCCTGAAAATAGTACTTTTTTCCCCCTTGGCTTGCCAGCAGGAAGCAAAGAATGAAGATTCCACCAAGTTCCCCTGTGTAGCTGAGAGGGGAAAATTCCCTTTCAGGTCTGTTTCTAAAGCGGGAGTAATGCGGGCAGCTGCCAACAGTCCATCTGGAAACATCACTCTGTCCCCACCTGGGTCTGGTGGGGGTGTGCAGGGGTGACTGAGGAGAGATGACAGGTGACAGCCTATTCCTGCTGCTGAGGAAGTCATTCACAGCCTGTGTGTCTTTCATAGGACAAAGCACTGGCTTATTTCTGCAGCAAGAAAGATTAGACCTTAAACAAGCTCCAGGCTTGTTATTAAGTCCAAACTAATAAACACATTGTAGCTTCAGCATGTCTCTTGAGCTCCTCCAGTGTGCAAGAAAGCATGTATTTTTCAGCCAGCTCGCCTGCCCCTATTTCATATGTTTTTGAATGAGTCTCCTTTTAAAAAAAAAAAAAAAAAAAAAAAACTTTTTAAAAGATGCGATCTTTGCCTTTTGTTGAAAAACGCTTTCTGCTGTATGAGGGAGGCAGCAGTATCTGAAAGGAGCTGTGACATCACCCGGGAGCGGTGAGCCCAGGAAAGGGAGACACAGTCACATTGCCTTGTGTCTCCTGTTCATTTGCACTCTTCCCATTTGACCCTCAGCAGTATTTCCTCCACAGTCACCCGTAAAGTTGTCGTAAGCCCTGCAGGCCCTTGGTCTCCCGCCGCCTCACCAAGGTACCAGCCGCCTCGGGATGGCAGGTTCAGTGGTGCCCACGAGACGCAGCCCTTGGACCTCAATGGATGGTACCTGCTGCCATTCTTAGAGGTTTTGTTGGAATAATAAAGTAGCATGACTCTGAAGGGCCTCTCGCCCTCATACCCCATGAGTTCTGGGTTTCCTTGTGTGGCTGAGAAGTTGAGTTCGTTTTCTATCACATGCTCCTCACCCCAGCCCCATCCCCGGCACTTTTCTGTCGTTTGAGCTTTTGAGCTGCTGCTTTTTTTTTGTTTTGTTTTGTTTCATTTTTGAAAGGAAAGGTGCGGCAGGAATGAGGTAAGTACACAGCAGGCAGGCAGAGAGAAGGAAGAAGCACTGTACTTACTTCATTAAGTTATGCATCTTGGTGCTTCCCACCAGCCCCAGGAGCTCTGCCCTATTATTTTCCCAAGGCTTATACCAATTAACTCATTTGCTTGAACTTGGAAAAATGCTGAGGCAGAAAATCTTTCAATAGTTTGACAGTGACAAAGACTTTAATATAATTAAAATAAAATTTTCTTTGAGGTCTTCAAGGATTTTAATCTTAAATCTACTTGATTGACAGTGTGTTACTCTGAGTTTTATCATCTGCTTTTTCATCTTTTGAGTTTAAAATATGAATTTTCTGCACGTGCTGGTGGAGTAGTGTTTGGGTCCCGTCTACATGTATCCTAAGAACACAAGTTTGCCTCCTGGGACTGGGGGAGCAGTCAAGATGAACAGCTAAGTAAAATGAAGTGTTTCTTCCTCCTCTCTCTTCTTACCTGCCTGCTTGCCTTCATTCCTGCCTGCACCTTTCCACATATATATATGTATGCATGTGTATGTATGTGTGTGTATACATACATGTCTGTGTGTATACATGTGTATATAAATTTCCTAACTTGTGTTGTGCTTTAACTGGGTCTATATAAGTGAAAGGCAGCTATCAGACTCTGGGTCAGACCTGTTGGCAGGTTTTCTCCATTCTCTTTGAAACTCAGTTTCCTCAGCAAAGAAGTCAGGTGCCCAACCTCCTCTGCCTGATCCAATATGCCAGAGGACATGTCTGTCCTGTGGGTTCTCTGTGACAGCTCATGAACCCCATCCCTAAAGAAGAATCTTTTGCAAGCTTTTCACTAGTAAGACATAAACAAGCATGTCCTCAGCAGAACTTGACCCAGACTCTGGGTAAAGTAGTGAGGGGGGTTATCACTTGAGGTGATGAAGTCAGTGATCTCTGGGCGAGCGCACAACTCAACCAGCCAGATTCTCTTCCTCTCAGTTCAAGAAAGAGTGAGAGCAGCAGGAGGCTCAGCTGAGCGGAGGCCCGCTGTGCTGTCCCAGAGCCCAGGTCACAGGGATGTACAAGCCACTGTCCCCATGTGTCTGGGGAGTAGAGTCTCCTCGCAGCCCAGCCATGCAGGTTCCCACAGTAACGTCACTGCTGAGACCCTCTTCCTCTGCAGCCATCATGTCTCAGGAAATTGTTACCTTTTATTTAAAGATTCTTACTTTCCTGCTTTCATCAAGGACAGAGGATGGTCAGCCAGTTTCTGTCCAAAGATGAGGTCTCCCTCACCTCCCTGTGCGGCCACAGGGTGGTCCCTTAGGCAGCCAGTGCCTTGGGACACACAGCTTCCAATGGGGAAGAGCCAGTCACTGCACACAAATAGTCACTCCTAACATCTTCTGCCTTTTATGTTTTGCTTACAGGAAGATCCACGCCTGAAATTTCCGGTACATATGCGGTCAAAGGCATCTTTAAACCCCAATGACCTTGGTCCTCTCCCTGTGAGTAGTCTGAAAGCATCTGTTCCCTCTGCCTACTGCTGATGCAGAGGCCTTGTAACCTTCTCCCTCTGCAGGCCTTTGGGTTCCGTTGTTCTGTAATTCAGAAGTGTGTGTAGGGCTGGATTCTGCTAGTTCATACAACACCCAGTGCTTGCGAAGGAGGCTTCTGAATGGCTGGGTGGTAGTGGAAGACAGACCTGAAACTAGCGTGGGGACGCGCCAGGCGGTGATTGAGTGGCACGCGTTTCTCTGTACAGTAGCCCCTCTAGGCTGCAGCCAGTGCCTGGACTTAGTCTCAGGAGCCAACACACTCGATACGGTGGGCGAAAAAAATGTAAGTGATCGTAGAAGGTATATCTAAGTTAGGTAGGCTGCAGGTATTTTAAGTATTTCTCCCTTGTGGATGTTGTTATAAGTCTAACTTATTTTTTTAGTGTGTTCTCTTTGGGGGCCTGAGAGCTGTTTGTGTTGCTTGGATTTTGAATGAAGCTTCCACCACCCCTCATCCTTGCCCCTCTCTTAATTTTCAAAAGCCTTTAAGGCTATTTACAAATGGAAGGTTGCTGGGGATTTGGGGTGGCAGTGCTTTAACAGTAAGAACCTTTCTGTTGCTTTGTATCTCGTGGCAAAATGTGAAGCCAGAAAGCTTAGGGCTCAGTTTCTGCCCACTGGGTGGTCCACACGCATCGCTCACTCTCCAGCTCTGCGTGGACTCCTGGAAGTCGCCGGACAGAGCCCAGGATCTGGAGAGTGAGTTTAGAAAGTGAGAGATGCGTGTTGCCTGACCTGTCGGCTCCTGAGTCTCAGAAAACAAGTAAGGGCACCACTCGGGTGATGAGGGTTGACCTTACCTCGAAAAGATGACGCAAATCTCTTTGGTTCCCAAGTCTGAATAGTAAGAACTGACGGTTGAGATTACCTGTATTAGACTGTTTCACCCCCAATGAACATGAGTCAGGCAACTGGCTCTAACATTTTGATATGAACCTTCCTCCATTAGCACTCAGTAAACTCTTAATCCAACACTGCCGCAGCTCTAAGCCCCACGGTTGTGTGGTACGACAAACTGCCTCTCGAAGCTTTTGAACTGTCCATCCGAAGGGGAAGGCATCTGAGAGTTGACCATGTGAAGAACCGTGTCACTAGATGTGGCCCAGGCTTACCTGGAAATGTGTGGGGTTGGTTTTTCCTGAACGTCAAAACGCGCCCTGGGAGGGGAGAGTGACAAAGCGGGCTGGGGTCTTCAAGTCTGACTTTGGAATTTCAGGCTAATGTCTGTTTCTCTCTCTCTCTCTCTCTCTCTCTCTCTCTCTCTCCCCCTCCCTCCCCCCCTCCCTCCCTCCCTCCCTCTCCTCCCTCTCTCTCTTCCCCCTGATAATAGCCTGGTTGGGAAGAAAGAATTCACCTGGACGGCCGAACATTTTACATCGACCATAGTAAGTTGGCACGGGCGTGGGCGCAGAGGCATCACAGTGACGGGGAGAGTCCTTCAGACTCTGTAGTGAAAGTTCTGTCATTTCACTCTTCGTCTAGGCAGCCCCGTGTTATGTGGAGAGAGCGCTGCCAGAGACTCAGTGCCCTCGTCCGGTACTGTGCACCCCCGAGTTCGCATTCAGTAGCCCACCAAGCTTTCACCCAATACGATCTTGTGCCCTATTAACTTTTCTTTCATTAAAAACGTTTATTTTTGGTTGATGACCCCTGACTCTTGCGCTTTGAATAAATACAGTCTGGTAATAGAAAATAAGATTAGAAGTGACGACTGAATCCAAAATCTATGCGTGAGCAGTGCTTGAAGCGGCCAATGACGTTCTGTAAACACTACCTTCTAAGGTCTTAAATTAGGCCAGACCCATTCTGACTTATTTTCTATTCGTAGCATGTTCCCTGCTCCCGACACACTAATATGTCTTTCTTTTTTTTGAAACTGTAGTATTTTTGCTGTAAACATTTGCCCCGGCACCTATGAATAAATGTGTGGTTTTTCATTTCAACTAAAAGTTAAACTAATAAAGGTTTGCTTTTAGCTAGTGTTTTTGGTTTTTGTGTCCGCCCTCCCACTCCTTTTTTGAGATGGACGTGTTCTCCATGGAATTTGCATATCCCTTAACATTTCTGAAAAAGTCTTTTAGGAAGAAGTCTTCAAGAGATTTAATGTTCAAGTCGTGTGTGTGGTTTGGTAGGAGTTTGATCTTTATTTTCATGTGGTGCATAATAGTGCGTCTGCCCCAGCTTGCCTCCAGTTCACATGTTCCTCGTGGCTGAGATTCCGTTTATTAGATACTTTGTTAGGTATTTTCAAAGTGCTCTAGGCCATTCTGTGATAGACATACTTTTTTCCCTTGCCCAGCCTTAAATTTTGAACCCAGGTCCTTGGACTTTACATGGTTTGCACCTTAGCTTCTGAGCACAGGGGCACACTGCATTTGCTTAACTAAACAAAAATCTGCTTTCCAGAATTTTACAGTAAGCCTACAATTGCTGCCCTAAATGCTTTGAAATACATTGTGCAAGCCTTCTTTTTCTCTCTGTGGACCAAAATCTATCCTTTCCCCCCTCAACAAAATTCCTTTTCAGTTTTTTTTATGCTTTGCAATTCTAGTTTTCATACATAGGTATGAATAATAGTGGATACTTTATTAAAACAGGGCCTTAACCAGTGACACAACCTTGGTCAGCTACGCGCATTTCACACAACTACGACCCACTGCGACCATATTCTGATAGGGGATCTGATGTTGAGGTCAACCAAAGAGAACTTCATGAATGTTTTTAATGCACTGCAAGAACTCAAAACAAGGTGTACGCTTTGCAAAGGGTCATCCTTGTATCTGTTAGAAAAAAAAGTCAGATAACATTTCTAGCGGCGTGCAGAGACCCAGTATAATGTGGTAGAGGCTTGGCAAGTGTTGACTCAGATCGGTGCGTGGAAGGTCATGGCGAAGGAGTAAGGAAGGTGAGGTCCTTGGTCCAAAAGTGGAGGGAGCGTGCTTTGGAAATGGCAGCAGTGCCTCTAGCGGGGGCTTGCCCACTCTGGTGGCCTGGGGCCAGAAGAGGAGCCTGAATGCCTGGACAGCTCTTTGTTCCTGACCGCCTGACACCGCAGTCCTTGGTCTTTTCACTGGAAGAGTGCACAGGCTCCTGGAATCTGTTCTCCTGGAAATCAGTTGGGGTATAAGGCACAAACAGAGCCTGGCCCAGCTGAGCCAGAGAAGGGATCCTGGTGGCTTACATGGACAAAGATTTCCTCTGCTCAGCAAACTGAAAACTTTTCTAACCCCAGGTAGAGTAGATTCATTGACCAGAAACTAAAAAAGTGATCAATTTCTGAGAACCTCGTCAGCTACCAGGCAATATTTCTGCCCTTTCTTCCTAATCTGTTAAGGTTTATTCAATGGAAAACAATAAAGGCATACATGTTGGCAAAGTAGTCAAATCCTAAGTCTTTTCACCGAGATCCATTGTGTGGAAAACGCAGAATACCTGTGCTTTTTTAAGAAGATTTGTCATGCTGTCACATACACTTATGGTGGATGGCAGTTAGGGACAGTCCGACCTTCCAAATAAGCTTCTCCCTCTCAACAGCTTGTCTGCATCTGATTTCTAGCAAAATTTGGCATCTCCTGGTACCTGAGGGACAGAAAGCAGGTCAGCCCTCCCTGGGCCCTTTTACTGTCACCAAATGTCAAAGATAGTGTCTTTTAAATCATTAGGTTATTCATTTTCTGTTTCACCCATTCTTGAGAAGTTGGACATTTAAAGATAAAAATGTTCCACCATCTTGAAGGTTTGGTTTCAGAAACGATGAAGGCCCACGTTAGCCTCCTCTTTGGACTCGATGCATTTGGCTCGATTCACTGACTAGACCCTGTGTCCTGAGCCTGGAAGAAGGGCCTAAGGGATCCCTGGAAGTGAAGCGTTCTCTCTCCTATGAAGCTTCTACCTCTCAAAACCCAGATACGCCGAGCATCTGAATAACTGACCATAGATGCCTACTTTTCCAACCTAGATACAGTATCCCGGCCATGTTCTAAAACCCGGGTTTAGCCCGTCTTGCCAACAGTCTTACCTAAAGCTACAGTGACTGAGTTTCTCATTCTTTTCCTTCATTCTCGTGCTTTGTTTGAAATACAAGGTCTTGAACGTGAAAGGCAGGAGAGTTAAATGTGTTAGGAGATAAGTAACGACCACTGTCTATTTATTGACAAGCATTAGGTGCAAAATTGATTTTTGTTGTAACCAGTCAAAAACTTGTATGGTTCTGAAAACTTGGACTATTATAAAGGGACTTTGTTTTTTACCAGGGGCTACATTTGACCACTTAAAAAATTACATGTTAGGCTCTCTGTTGCTTGCTAGGAATTGTTAAATGGTGGCGAGCAGGCTAGAGAGAAGACTGTCACACAGTCTCTGTCCTTCAGGGGTTTGTGCTAGTGGGGGTTACCAGGACGTATTGTTAAGTGTGTGCTGGAGGACTGGATTCATTGTTAGGTAGATGCATAAGAAACAAAGACACCAGTTTGCTAAGTGCTTGGGCTCCAGGGGTGGTGGGGAGGCCTTACAGGCTGTATTACTTTTCAGGTGGAGTCAGATGAGCAGTAAGATTCAGCCAGCCCGGTGAAGAGCAGTTCCAGGCAGAAAAGATGCGCAGGTGGATGAATCTGGCAGGTTGTGACGCAGTCAGAGAAATTCACAAATGACTGGCATGCAGAGGAGGCAGGCCCAACACATAGGTCAAGTCAAAGGGGCGTGGGAACTCAGATCCCAGCTCCTGAAGGGGATTTTCTAGAAGGGATTTATGCTTTTGAAAGATTCTCTGGCAGAGCTATAAAGGAAGCTGGAGTGGGATGAGTGAGACTGAGGCCATGGAGACCTAGAGGGTCGTTCAGAGAGGCACTCCTCTTCCTCTCAGTAAGAGGTGGCGATGTGGTACCCACCAGAGGTGATGGCATAGAAGCTGGAGGATGTGGCCAGTTTTCAGATTAGTCAGGAGTTTAGGATTCTGTGGGCAGTTTGGGGTGTTGGGAGGTTATGGCTTCCATTTTGGCAGAGTTGGGCTAGAGGTACCCATGGTAAATCCATTGGATGCCAGGGATGGAGGTCGAAGTTCGGGGTGTGCTCAAGATTTGGGAGTTGTCCTGTGTCGGCAGTAGGAATTGATTTTCTGCTGTGAGGATGACACCCAGTTGACTGGTTATGTTCTAGCACAGGTTTCACCCGGCTGTATTCTGCGTTCTCTACCTGGTAGTTTTTCCTCTTGCTCTTCATCACAAGAGCAACTTTAGCTTTCCGTAGCCTCTGTTCAGAGCAGGAGCCCTCTAATGCCTTCTGCATCCACCAGCTCAAGCACCTCATGTAAATTTTCTATCAGCATGAATCTAGAATCTTCCTGTTCAGTTGGCTTTGGTAGCTTTATTTTTAAACTTCACTTCCTCTTTATTAAAATTATTAGAAGACTTCGAAAATTCCTGGTGTATCGTTAAAACTGAATTCATTAGTTATTATGATCAGTCCTCTTACAGAGTATGCAGGAAATAAACCATCGGTGTTCTTCCCAAATGGTTTCCTCTTTTGGCACCAACTTAGCAGGCCTGTCTCCCCGAGTCTGCCCTCCTCATAGCTTTTGTGTGAGTCCATCCCTGCCCCCACAGCACATGGTAACCCGTAGTCTTCTTAATGCTGCCGTCACACATCGGGCCAGCTATGATGTGTTACTGAAGTAGTGGAATAGACGGTATTGAAGAATTTTGTTGATGTGGACTCATTTGGAAGAAAGCAAGCCACTTCTCGCCAGCTTGGCCGAAAGGGAGACCTTTCTCTGGAATCTTCCTCGGCTGTATCTAATTCAGATTTTCTAGACTGTCTTAGTCGCTTTGATTTTTTTGTGCATATGAGTGACACATGTAATGGATTATTCACTTGTTCAGTGTAGGATTCTTAATTGAAAACAGTTTTCCCAGATCAGAGGCAAAGACAAAAAGCATTTGAAATGAGAAAAAAGTGATGTGTGTTTATTAACTCTTAGCAACTAAGACTTTTTATGCCTTTTTTCAATTAAATGAAAATCAAGATCAAGTTATAAATCCTTGAAAGAACAGGGGTTTATAACTGAAATGGTGGCATACTGCTTGCCAAAACAGTGTGAATAGATGGTTTTACGTTAGTTTTGCATTTTTGAATGAGTGTGGGGGAGAATTAGTATAATTCTCTTCTAACCCGGGAATTCTGAGTTATTTATCCTCGGGGGCCAGAGTGGGGCACTCGACAGCTTTTGGAAGTCCAGGAAAAATTCTAAGTAATTCTGAGACATTAAACATAAAATAAATATGAACTAATATGCTGTTGTTTTTGAACATTACCTTTCAGATAGCAAAATCACTCAGTGGGAAGACCCAAGACTGCAAAACCCAGCTATTACTGGTCCGGTTAGTATTTTCAAGTTCTGAATTTTCATTATAACATCTTAGTTGCATGTAAACACACATTCCTTGTATATTCGTACCTTGGTGCCACCAACCTTTATGACTGAGTAACATTATCCCATCTCTTCCTCTCTGGAATTTCTGGGGGAGGGACAGCTGCTGTGGCCTTTTCTTGGGATGTTCATTATAAAGGGAAAAAAATGATTTGTAATCATAGCAACACTAAACACTTTGTTATATTTTTAATTCGCCCTTTGAGATGAGAAAATAGGAAAATGTCCCTCTTCCTTTTTATATGACGCCGAGTCCAAAATATGTAGTTTTGTCATTTGTTTGAGCCTCGTTTATTACCTGTTGTTAAAATGAACAAATTTAAACTGTTCTCTGAATCTCTTCCAGCTTTAAAACTCTGTAAAAGTTTGGGGAAGATTGTAGCTAACCTTCGGAGCTGGCAGAGTTAAGAATCTTTAACTCTGCTGACCCACTGACTTTCTCAGTCTAGATCGAAAAAGAATCTGCCGTAAGTGTGGGAACCTCTTAAAATCCTGGCACCCACTGCGTTCAGAGAAGAGGGAGACAGCCCCACACCCTGCATTCAGAGCGCGACCCTGGGTGTTGGGACCTGTGAGGGTGACACCGCGCTCCTTGGCAGAGAGAACACAGCAGCCTCTCTGGCCAGTGGTTAATCAGTGCGAGGAGCTCTTCAGAATGACAGGAAATAGCCTGGCGTCAGCAGAAGAGGGCAAACCTAGGAATCTTAAACACTGCAGAAGCAAAAAGAAGTTAATGTGTTATATTGAGGGCTGAGCTGAGACCCATCGATATGTTTAAAATACTGCCTCCATGACTTTAACTTGGTTCTGTTCAAATTATGTTTTCAATTATAAAACTAAGTCTGTTTGCCAATTCTAAAAGATACTACAATGCGAGCACACCTGGATAGTTACCTGTTCAATTTATTGACTGTTCTGCTGCTTTGATTCTGTTTAATGCAGACTGCCCCCTCAGCCCTGGGTTAAAACAGTCAGCTCCCTTTCCCCTTTATAGTGGAGCAGACACCTCCTTTGCCCCCAGGGCTTCCCTTGGATATACAAAGTCACACTAAGAATTGTGTTTTCCTTCCCCATCATGAGAAGCGAGGTTAATTCAAGGAATGAGATGCTCTTTTTAACCAGTAGAGAACTTTTCACAGGTTCATTCTAAAGCTTTTCCAGCTCTTTCTATGCTTTATTGATGTCTGACTTTACTTAAACTACTGCCTTGTTAATTTTGAAAATCATTTAGTATCATAAATCCAGGTAGATTTGCCCACAAGAAAAATCTCTATTTCTTTGTTTTCTAGAAGAGCCTTGTTTGTTTTTATTGTTATGAGTGATGTTTCTTTTAATACAAATGTGTATATTTAGGTCATTATCAAGTCAACCTCTGTTACCATTCAGTTCTTAATATTTGGTCATTTCCATAATGATCTCTCTTCTGCCTTAAGTTGTTTAGAATGTGCTTTTTTTTTTCAGTTGATAAGGGTATGGGAGAGTTTTTTGTCTATTTGTTTCTCACTGTTTTCTAATTTTATGACATGGTGGTCAGAGAATGTTACATGGAATATTGGTTATCAAATAATTAACACTTCCTTGGAGGCTTGGCCATTTTTTGTACACGTTCTTTCTTGTGTTTGAAAAGAACATGTGTTCTGTCTGTGTTGAGTTTGGAGTTTTTTCTCTGTGCGTTAGAGTAAGCCTGCAGCCATCAAGCCATCCATTTCCAGTCCTGGTCTTTTCCTGGCTGTTTTCTCTAATGAAGACAGAGACACATCAGAAGTCCCGTGCTGTTTGTGGTGCTGACAATCAATACATCTACTTTCTTTTCCTTAGTATTTGCCTCCTACATCTTTGCCGGGCTTGCTACGGTATTTTTTCTTTTCTTGCCTTCCATTAGATCAAGAGAATGCTCTTGACTTTTTCATTTTACTTAGCTGCAAGTTATCTATTCTATTTCTGTCCTTTTAGTGCTTGCAATAAAAATGTTTGCCAACAGACTTGACTTACTATCAAAATTAATCACTGTACTTTCCACCTGGATAATTAAAGGACTTCAGGGAACATTATGCTCTTCTTCCCATTCCCATTTTCTACTTTTCGGTGGAGCTTTAAAGAAATCTTGTTTTTGAACTTTCCAAATAGTCATTAATCTTGCCTTTTTTTTTTTTTTCTGAAAGTGAATGTCTGTTTAATGTTGCTTGTAGGTAAGCAAATGTCTTTGCCCGCCACTGGTCTTGCATCCACTGTGTCTAAGCTAAATTTCTTAATTGAAGTATAATCCATAGTTCTTACAGTGTGCTCAACAGGGCAGCAGATCCATATCATCCAGGACTTGTTAAAAATGCAGTATGTGGGGCCCCAACCCAGACCTACTGAATCCCAGTGACTTTGGGAGTGGGCCCAGCAATGTGTTCCCCACACCCTCCCAGGGACTCAAGTTTGAGAACCTCTGTGCTGATAGCAGCTGCAGTGAGAAAACTCTTCATCTTAGAGAGGACTTCCTTGACTTCTCTGTTGAATGATAGTCTAGCTGATTCTGGAATTATTGGGTAATACATTTTCCTTTAATATCTTGAAGATATTGTTTCATTTCTTCGGACCTCCATAAGTGATAATGAGTTTGGTGTCAGTTTAATTATTTGGGGCTGAGGGGCATGTGTCTGTGTCTATGTCTGTGTCTTTCTGACTTTTTGTAAATTTTTTTCTGATGATTTTTGAATTTTTCCTTATCTTTGATGTTCTATAGTTTGTCATGTACTATAGTGTGGATATCTATCTATTATGCTTTGGAGTCATTGTGATTCTAAAGTCTGGGGACCATGTCTTCCCTCCATTCTAGAAAATTCTCAGCAGTTACTTCTTCACACATTGCATTTCTACAATTCTTTCTGATGATCTCTATCAATCATTCCTGTTGGGTATTTGATTCATGTTCACATTCTGTCTGTCTTGTCTCTTAACTTTCACTTTTTCTATTTCTTAATGCCATTATATGGACTCAGCTGTCCCTGTTAAATCTTTCCTAAGCTTTTTATAATCTACTCTTTATCACTTCATTTTTATTTCATTCTTATTTCAGTGACTATTCTTTATTGCTCAGAGTTCTGTTTGGTCTTTTCAAATTTGCATGGTATTTTTAGCTATTAGTTTTCTGTCCTATTATCTTTTATTCTTACTTCCAACACTTTAATTGTTCTTAAAATAGCCTCTTCCAGATTATTCTACTTATGGTCCTAGAGGCATTACATCCCCCTTTTATATCTGTAGACACTCCTCAAGGGTAGGTTATTGCTTAGTTCAGTTTATAACTGGGGTGTGGGGGTGTGGGGGTGTGGGTGTGTGTGTGCGTGCGTGCGCGTGTGCGGGTGTATATGCCCATCTTTATTTATTTTTGCTAGGGAGTTTTTATATATCCTGTATTTACCATTAACTTCTTGAGTTCCTGTACTCCCATGTAGTATAACTAGGGACCTCATACCCACTTTAGTGTAGGCTTGGAGTATGAATTTATTACAGGTCTGTTTCTTTTGTTTTTCTCTCATTTATGGTCCTGGACAGAAGGTAAGCTTTCTTGCAACTTTCCTGGGCCAGTGGGTAATTTTGTAGTCCCCTCTAGAGATGTAGAAACTCTTTTTGGCTTCCTAGGTAATGCAGGCCAGATTCTTTGTCCCCACAGGAGCATTAAAACCCAAGTCCAAACATCTCTGCCTACTTACCTATCTAATTTTGAGTCTTTCTGGCTTGTCTGTTACTGCAAGTTCCTCTTTTTCCTGAGAGTGACACTTACCTGCATGTGAGGGGAGCGAGGCCTTTGTGTGGCATCCAGCCCAGCAGCTGTCAGCCAGCGTGCTGTCTGAGTGGGGCGTCTACAGCTTAGACGGTGTTGTCAGAACACAGCGCTCTTACAAGTAGTGTCCTGTGCTGATGTAACGTGTTGTATTTTCCAAGAGCTCTGTCATCAGTTTCTTTGAACTCAGAGCAGTCCCCTCAGGAAGGTAGGGAAGATGTTGTCATTGCTCATTTGTCAGAAACTTGGAAAACTAATTGTGTTGCCCAAAGTTACAGCAAGTGGCAGATCCAGGCCTGGAGCGCCAGGTGTGCTGGTTCCTTCCTGGCCAGTGTCCCATCAGCTGACTGCAGCGTGAAGCCATTTAAAGCCAGCTTACTCCCTTAGTCAGATTCTGTTTTGTTCAAGAAAGAAAAATGTGTATACCACCAAGCATGAGAGACCCGTCGCCTTCATTTTAACAAGTTACAGGTTGCTTGTATGTGTTAGATTGTAAGAAGACAAGATGGAAGATTTTCAAGGCAGAACAAGTAATTTGGTCTGGCCAACACCAGAACTAAACCACACATGTAATTCTCTTCAGTAACTGGACATTTTGTCCTGCTACGTTGTTGGAATCTTTTCTGGAAGCGAATGTAAGAACAGACTCATCTTAGTCCATCATGAGAACCGCTTCTAGAGAGAAAAGACAGCCATTAAAGGAGGAGAATGAGCTTCTACCTTTCACACATCGTCCCCCAAAAGAAGAAAGACTAGAACTGTCTTACTTCCTCCCACATCTACTTACTTCCTCTCAGCACTACCAGGTTACAAGTCAGAGAGCGTTTCTCCAGGTCGGGCCAGCATTTTGAAGTGCGTCCCTGAGGAACTTTGTCACTCTAGACCATTGAGCTGGCACTCACAGTAGCAGCAGTTTAAGTCTTTTTTAACATAATTCGGAGAGGAAACAAAAAAACACAAAATAATGGCTTAGAATCACAGGTTTTTGAAAATGAAGAGTCTTAAGTTTGTCTAGTCAAATCCTCCTGTTTGCTGTGAGGAAGCTCCAGAGCAGAGAGGCAATGCGCAGCGCTGACTCGCACTGGAGTCCACCCTAGAAGTCAGGTCTTCTAAAGCTGGCATGAGGTAATAGCAGAAAGTAGTTTTTCCAGCTTGAGTCCTCTATATGGTGACTCATAGTGAGGACATCAGACACACTTTCACTTCTCGAGACATCGTCCCTGCCTGTCATGGCTTGCTCCCTCCTGTCACTGGGGTGTCAGCTTGGATTTCTCTCCTCAGAGTTGCCTTCCTGACCAGCTCAGATAAAAGAGCTCCACCCCCAGGAACTCCCTATCTTTTATTCCTCAAAGCATTTGCCATTATTTATTCACTTATTTCTTATTCCCATTGTTCCCAATAACTTGTAAGCACCAGGAGGGAACAGAGAAGGAGATCATTGGTTTATGTAACATTCTTGCCCCAGCACCTAGAATGCCTGGCACAGAGCAGGTGCTCAAGAAATCTGTTGAATGAATCAGTAAGTGAACCCCTAGGGAATGGTAAATAAGCACACTGGATAGAAAATCTTAATTTGCTGTGGACAATAGTGTTGGTGGAACAGAAAACGTGACAGTGTCTTTCCTGGCCTCTTCAGAACAGTGTGTCCTTTTCCATATTTTGGTGGTTGTCCGGCTTCTGGACAGATGGTCTAGATTGTTTTCTAGAATTAGAATTCATGCATGATTTTGTCAGACAAAGCAGTGCCCCAGATAAACATGATCTGTGGGCACATCTAGTGTTCAGAGGAAAATCAGTGAAAAGTGCTTGAAACTCTGAGAGCAGGCCCCAGTGCATGCACTGCGGTGACAGTGTTCTCAAGGTGTGTAAGTGGGGTGCACTTACTGCTCTGGCATGATTATTGCTTTGTGCAAGAGTGGTTGTTACTGGTTTGGCTTAGTTGTGTGATTGTGTCTTAAGATAGCATGAAGGAGGGAAGCTTTTGTTCTCTTCCTGGTCAGGAGTAAGTGTGGTGCAGGGGTCAGGCTTGGAGTCTTTACGAGGCACCTGTTTTTAACCCAAAGTGTTCTCAGGGGAAGTCTTTCTTGCTCAAATTTCCATCATTTATTAAAGAGTGCGCATTGTTCTGAATATGTGGCTGTTACAGTTGTGTCCGTGTGTGTGCAAAAGCTCGTCCTTTCTGTTTTGTAAAGAAATTAAAGGTCATTTAAGTAGCGTGAATTCAGGGCTGTGATTCTCCATATTGAAAGCTACTTTAAAGCATAACGAATAAAAGAACTGTTAGAAGGCAGCATAAAATGTTAATACTTTGCCTGAAGAGCTCCCAGAACTTTAGGATAATGATAATTCACGTAGTTCCTGAGCCCACTGCCCACGTCACTGCTTCGTGGATCAGACATTCCCGAGGAAAGAAACCCTTGCCCAAGTCCACTAAGTCCTGAGGGCAAACCTTCCGACTCCTCAGTTGGAGACTTTTCCAAAATGCTGTCTACCCGATTTTATATTCCTTGAGAAGAGTTGTCAGTTTGCTTGCCTTCTGCTAATTGTATGTCCTCAAAGATTTTTAAAGCAAGATTACTTTTTTCAGAACGACAGTGTAGGTTGTTTGGGGTTTGTGGTAATCATGGCTAATGATTGAAAGTTATTTACTGCCAGACACTACAGCCAAATTAAAGATTATACCTTGACTCATATTGAGACAAAAGTCTGGTGCAAAGTGTATTTTGCTTGTGAAGCATCTCTCCAAGTGATTTCTTGAAGATCAATATTGCTTTATAGAGTGCTAACTAGCCCCAGCCATTTCCAGAAATGTCCCATGTGTGCTGTGTAGACATTATATAAATTTCAGTGATAAGATGGGGAGTGAGAATTTGAAGGTTTATGAGTCATGAAAGTCTCTGAATGTTAAGTATATATGAGGTTTCAAGTGTATCGTTTACATTATCTTCCAGGCTGTTCCTTACTCCAGAGAATTTAAGCAGAAATATGACTACTTTAGGAAGAAATTAAAGAAACCTGTGAGTAACATGTCTCCCGAAAACGCTCTGCTTTAGTGACTTGCAAGCCACCAAAGTGGCATCAGTGAGAACAGCCTGTTTGTTACTGTCGTGTGTACATGAAACCCATTCCCTTCCTCTTCCACTGCACTGTGGTCCACCTGCATCTTCGATCTGAATTGTCTTTCACAAAAATGGTAAGTGGAGATTAATTAGTATTACCTACCCAGGCACCTGAAAGGTAATTTTTTATGTAGTCCATAAAGAGAAATGATTTTTAGGAGATAAAAAATAATTTGGGGCCTATTTTAAAAAATCTGGAGGAACCATATTTAAAATGTTCATAATCCTAGATCCTAGTTTGAAAATATTCAAGTCCTTCCCTTTATAAATGAGAAATACAGGAGCCGTCCTGGTGGAGTAGTGATTGGGTCAGCCGCCTTCGGCTGGTGTGGTCCACATACTTTCCAGGGACCCGGATGCTTGTCTTGGGGCTGGGGAAACAACCGAAGTGAACAGCTAAATACACATAGTGCTTCTTCCTCCTCTCTCTTCCTGCCTGCCTGTTCACCTTCATTCTGCCTGGGCCTTAGCTTTAAAAAAAAATTCAAAAACGTAGTTTCAATTATAATACTTCTATAGTTTATAATAGTTAATTATAATATTTGCCCTATTAGGACCAAATATAATTTTCTAATTGAAATTCTCACAGGGGAACCCTATCATATTTTTACAAACTGAAAGTTTTTGAGACAGTGTTTTCAGTCTACTAACACGTCTCCCCGGATTCTTCACCCTTGTGTCTTCTGGTTTGCTTTTTGGTTTCTCCTCAGTCTGCAGGCCCTGTTGCTGAGCCACAGTTCTCGACTCCTTCCCGCCCCATTAGGGAAGGCGAGTGTCAGCTGTCCGCAGCTGGCGCCTCATGTTCTGCCTCTGTTCTGGGTGGGCTTCTGGGGTACAAAGATGCTTGAGACCGTCTCTGCCTGGGGCTCCCCGTTAGAGCGTTCTCCACACCCTGACCGGTGGCTCTTGTACTTTTGAAATGGCACACATTTGAACATAAGAGACTTCACAGGGCTTCTCTCCAGTCTCCTGCATCCCCTCCCTCCTCAAGTGATAGGTGATGAGTTCATGCATCTGTCTCCTCTTGTGACATCTTCACTGAGTAGCTTCCACCTGGAAACTGACTCTGCAAATTCACTTTCAAGCAAGCCTGACCCTGGACCTCATTTTTCCCAGGAGCAGCCGCTCACACGCTCAGTCAAATGCTTTTTGAGCTTTCATGTTTACTCACCATGACCTCGGATGCTCCCCGACGTCTTGTGATAATCAGAGTCCCACGGGACTCCCCATTAGGCAGCCTAGATCTCATCAGGATCAGGATGCCCCAACCTGGCCAGGTGGGGATTGCTGACAGGCCTTGATTACCTGGAGTCACATCCCGTTCTTTGGCTGAAGCCATGTATGGAACTGACCCGTGTCAGTGTCTGTGGGTGATAAGTGCCCCCTAATTGTTTGTAGGAGGAGAGGGTGGCTGTGCTGCTCACACGGTTTCTTCCGCAGCACTCGTTACACTTCTCGGTCTGGAGCTGAGTCTCTCCCTGACCTGGGTGGGGCTTTCTGCGCATGGAGGAAACTCCGTAGTGGAAGCAGTGTCGCCTGGAGCCACTCTCCCTGCCTGTGTCTTTGAAGACTGCCAGCGTTTCTCCTCTTTGTTGGTTTACATCACTTTGTATGTACCACGTGATTATGTGCTTTTTTTTTTTTTTTCCTTCTGTGTAGGCTGATATTCCAAATCGGTTTGAAATGAAACTTCACAGAAATAACATATTTGAAGAGTCCTATCGAAGAATCATGTCTGTGAAAAGACCAGATGTGCTAAAAGCTAGGCTGTGGATTGAATTCGAATCCGAGAAAGGGCTGGACTATGGGGGCGTGGCCAGAGAATGGTTCTTCTTACTGTCCAAGGAGATGTTCAACCCCTACTACGGTCTCTTTGAGTACTCTGCCACGTAAGTAGGGGCACGCTGATCTCCACATCAGAAGCCCCCCAGAGGACCTCACCCTCTCGAGAGACAGCTTGAGGTGCCCACATCCTTGGGAATCCTTTGTGATGCGGGGTTTCTCATCTGCCCGAGCTGTCAAGCTGAACCATATGAAGGTGACATTTTGTAGGTGATGAATAGTCAGAGTGGTGGTTTCCTGGGGTTTGACATGTCGAGGGCTGTGTACCTGCTCTGTTAGACCTGAGTCATTGACCTCTGAAAGGGGCCACCTAACAGTAAGTCCCTGTGCCCGCTTGGGTCAGGAGGTTCACAGGTGCCCTGCAAACATTGAATGACAAGTGGCAGAAGACGTTCACATTTTTGGCATTTTTTATTTGAAAGTGTGACTGGACTTTTTTCTCTCTTCCTCTCCGAAAGGGACAACTATACACTTCAGATCAATCCCAACTCAGGCCTCTGTAATGAAGATCATTTGTCATATTTCACTTTCATCGGGAGAGTCGCTGGCTTGGCAGTATTTCATGGAAAACTTTTAGATGGTAAGTTTGCCACAAGTCTTAAAGGAGCGAATAGGGGATGGTGGTGTTAGTGGATCTTATTAGTTATAGTCTTTCACGGCATTGATTTTAAACAAATGTTTCACTTTCCGAGTAATTCAATGACTTATTTTTAGTTTTTGCCCATAATGCTTGTGCTTTTCCCTCATGTCATCCTAATTTGAGCACCAAAGACATACTGTCTACACAGTTTAAAAATGTGTGTTAAAAAACCTGCGTGAGGTACGGAACATCCTGTATTTGCGCACTTTTTTTAGAGAGAGCGTGATTTGGTGACAGATGGAAGAAGCTCATTGATGCTCTAACCCATCCCAATTATGCTTTTGTTTTGAATGTGAAGCACTGTTGTAATTCAGCTGAGACGTTGACCCTGGGACCACAGCTTAAGCAGACAGCACTAAATAATCTCATTCTTATCGAGGCCATATGTGTAAGTCACAGGAAACTGGAAGGTTCAACTCAAACCTCCTCTGTGACTAACCTGTAGGTGTAGAATAAAGATTCTTAGAAGTTGATCATTTCAAAAGTCGTGCTTTTATGAGAACACTACAGAAATCACCACTGAACAAAGAGAATCAAATTTTTTTTAAAGAGAGGAAGAAAGGGAAAGGAGGAAGAAGCTCCCTTTTTTTTTTTTTTTTTTTTTTTTTAAGGAAAGGTACAGGAAGGAATTAAGGTGAGTAGACAGGCAGACAGGAAGAGAGAGGAGAACGAAGCATTTATTTCCTTTATTTTAGTTGTTCATTTTGGTTTTACCCCCGACCCTGGCATGCAAACCCAGGTCTTCATATGTGTGTGGACTGCACAGCAGCAGACTTACCACTGGGCCACCAGGGTGCGCCGGAAGAGGCATGTTTAAAGAAAGAAGAAAGGAAGGGAGAGGAGGAAGCACATTTATTTATTTTTGGTTGTTCCCCACCCCGCTCCGGTGACTTAAGCACCTGAGCAACCCGGGCACACCAAGAATATTTTTGAAGAACTTGGCAGTGATGTGGTTGAGGGTGGAAGACACTCACTGATATGGTTGCTGGAGAAACTGATTTCAGGGGAATTCTGTGCATTGCCTTTATAGAAGGTTTCACTGTCCCAACAAGTAATTGATGTAACCTCTGTTCTTTTAAAGTTGATATATTTTTGCTGGTAATTGCTAACTAATTTTGAGCTTCCGATTTCAATTTGTGTGGGAAAAGTCAACTCTGTTCTGATTAGGCAGAAACTACATTCTCTATGCGTATGTTGGAATGTGTTCTAATGTACAATACTGGCGTCGCGCTGCAGATTATATTAACCTCCATAGAAGGTCATTTATTTACCTTCAGCAAAATGAGAAGGCGTTCTTCTTCAGAGAAATATAAAATGATCCAGACCTCAGTGCACTTAGAAAGAATAGTCTAGCAGGGGAAACAAGAGGCGCTCAGTGGCCGAGTCAGGCAGGAGGGAGCGCGGGTCCTCAGAGGAGAACCTGATTAGAGCCCGGGAGCCAGGGAATGTTCTCCAGTTCTAGCCACACCTTGAGGGTAGGTGGTAGGGTTTGGATACTGGGGTCCTAGCAGAAGAGGAAGGACTGGCCAGGGATCCGGGCTCTGGAGGGAGACGCGGAGAGGAGCACGGACAGGAGAGTGACTAGGAGCATGTCAGGCCGCTCACAGGTAGAACCAGATGGTTGCAGATGAGCGCGTGTGCCTCTATAGTTTCCTGCCATGTGCGTGCCCAGAGAGTGTGCCACTGTTACCGCCTGCCACTCCCTTTTTCAGGGGTGTCCCTCATCTCCCCAGACGCCAACAGTGTTTGAAGCCAAGCGCAGGGGCCGCACTGAGCTGGAAGATGTGCGAATACCCTGTGGAGGGTTGTGATGGGTTAGATCCAGGGAGGCGACCCAACCCGAGGTCCCTGTGTCCCCAGGAGGAGGCATGCGAGGCTGATTAGCCCTTGGACAAGGGCATCTGGGGGTCCCCGCAGGATACCTCTGTGCTGGTGGGGGGTCATCCGTGGGCCCCCATTGACTTTTCTCCCCATTTCTGCCCAACTGGTGACACTGAGATGCAGATGGAATGTTCACCTGCCTTCCTGTGACACCCTGGTATATGCAGGTGCAGCCCAAGCTCTCTGCACCCCATGTGCTGACCCAGCCTTGTCCCATCATGTGGAGTACCCTTCTCATCCCCATTCACATGGCTGGTTTTGTGCACAAAAGCCTGCTTGGCCTTGAGGCTCGTTTGTCACCTCCCAAGTCTTCGTGGTCCCTTTCTGCCATACCCATTCTATTATCACTGCAGTTGCCCCAAAAAACCCCAAGACCCTCATCTGCTGGGTCGTGGATTACTGTGAAGGACTTGACTGTTGATTCAAATTGAAAGCAGGTTCACCTTGTCTTCCATTTCTGATGCACGGCAGTGTCAAAGCTTTGGGGCTCATCCCGTTTTCTATGTTTTAGGTTTCTTCATTAGACCATTTTACAAAATGATGTTGGGAAAGCAAATAACGCTGAACGACATGGAATCTGTGGTAAGTAAATGCAGATGTGCCTGTCTGAGGCCACACACACTTTATGGAAGGGTGGTTGGAATTCTCACGTAGTCAGTGATTTTTATGGGTATCATCCGGCATGAACAGCTGGGAACATTGTGGAGTAGTTCACTGATCTCTAACGTTTCTAATAAGCAAGTTATTGTCACACTTCCTAGTATCCTGGTCTCAAATCTCAGTCACCTCTGCTGGCCCAGGGCTAATGTGAACAAACGAAGGTCAAGGTCATCTGCAGGCCTCAATGCAGCTCTAGTTTTCCATCGAAAACCATTAGTAATGAATGCTTAGCTCCACCTGCTCTCACTACTTTCTGACCTTGTGAAAAAGGCGGGGCACAGACCAACAGCAGAGAGGGAAGAGTGTTCACAGCCATCAGACGAGGGAGAGGTGCCTGCGGGGCAGAAAGGGGTTAGTTCAGTGAGCTAGAAAAGGAGCGCTGGGGAAATTCTCAGAAAAGTGATTGCGGTTTTTGTGATGCCCTTGACTGACCCATCTGACACTGGGCTGACCATGTCAGAAAACATAAAAACAATGGTGCACGTTTGTCCCGTGCCAGCCCCGCGCACATGGGGCCACCAGGAAGCAGCTTGTCCATCCGGGGCATCTGCAGCTCCGCTCTGACGAGCTGTCGCTGGTCAGAGGGCATCTGCAGACGCTGGGCCTTGCAGTACGGGGGTAACTGATACACACAGATGTCAGCTGGTTCTGCTGTCATCCTCATGAGGGCGAGGGCGGGACACCAGCCATGCACCTGAATCCCCTCAACCGGCTTTCCCAAGGGAGTCAGCATGGGTTGTCATGATTTCCCGTGGGTGCAACCCCAGACACGCCGAGAACATCAGCCCCAGTCTCTTCTCCGCTTTCTCCCTTAATGTACGCTGGCGGCTGTCGTGACCATGTAAGGGAGACGCGTGAAGCGTGGAGTTTCTCTTAAAGTCAGATTCATTGTGTCCCACCTGCTGACGCTTAGAGCCTGGGTCCCAGCGGGAGAGCCTGGCTGGCCCCTGAGAGGGCGTGTTCGAGCCCCGGGGCTGCATCCTGGGTTCTGATGCCACAGCAGACGTCATCCTGTTTGCGCACATGGACTTGGGGTGAAAGCTCACAAAGGCATGTCACACCGTGGGCTTTAAAACGTCATCGTCCTTCCCGTTTTCCCCTGACGTTTCCTTCTTCAAGGTGGGAAGTGCAGTGCTCGCCGCACGCCCGGTCCCATGACCGCATGTCCACGGTGCGGGGCAGGGTCCACCTTCCGCCGCCGCACCAGGACGGGACTCAGCTGCAAGCCCAGTCCTTGCAAAGCGTGTTTTTGGTTTGTATTTCAGTTCAAGGGGAGAGTAGTTTCTGGTAGAACAGGAAACACTGTGTGGAATGGCCATAGAAATTATTTAAACAAGTCAGATGTCTTCGTATTTGGGAGGGAAGACTCATTTCACTTTCTGTGTCTCTGATAGGATAGTGAATATTACAACTCCTTGAAATGGATCTTAGAAAATGACCCCACGGAACTGGACCTCATGTTCTGTATCGATGAGGAGAACTTCGGACAGGTGCGTGTGGGGAAGGCCACGTGCGCTGCTCTGCCTGTGCGTCTTCAGAGATTCTTCCGTGACTCCCTGAACAGTTAAACGTGGCCCCCAGGAGCTTGAGCTGTTAATTACCATCTCAGTGTATCGGCCCCTTGTATTCATGCCAGGAAGCCAAGTCCCAATACCAGTCCGGCCCTTCCAGTGAAAATGGCAGAAATTCTGAGACCTCGGGTGCGAGCTGGTACCTACTCTAACACAAATCTGAGCGTGAATGTTGTGCAAACTCCTGTCATTGTTCACGTACGGGTGCACATGTGTGACCAGAACCAGGGCTGTCGGGGGGACGGGGTTTTCTCTCTGCTTCCGGGTTCCGCTGTCGTGAGGTTTGTCTTGGGCTGGGCGGGCTCAGCCTCCCACCACTGCTCGCTGTGCGTCACACTGTCGTTAAGGCTGCGTGGATCATGAACGTCAGAATCGAAGCTGACGTTGCCTGCCTGGAATTTTCACGGTCGCCCTAAAGTTCCGTGTTTGTCTTCAGTCTGAACCTTTGCCTCGTGTGCCTGGAAGAACAGTGCTTGTCGGTTGGTCTTCCCAGGTGTTGGCCGGGCCTAGAGCTCGCCCTCTCCCAGAAGCCAAAGCTGAGTCCCATCTCCCATGCCCCCTCTTCGTGGCCTTGAAATGTGTGCGATCACGGAGCCCATTGTAAGGGTCCCCAGATGGAACAGGAGAGTGAGTTGCTCTATGTTATTTCAGGGGTCTTTATCAGCATCATCTACTGTCAGAAAACAAAACAAAGTGCAGTCTATGGCTTCACGAAGCTGTGCCAATGTAGTCAGTGAACGGGGGAGTTGGGTGCCCCCCATCTTGTTCACAGTCAGAGAAAAGCTGATGCCATGAGAGGGAAAGGAATTAGTGCAGCTGTGAAGCCAGAAAACGCTGCCAGAGGTGTTAGGACAAACGCTTGTTGGAACGGAACACAGTCGCTACTGTGAGCCCTGGGAGGGGTGGGACCTGCAGAAGCTATTTTTGTCCTGTTGTTTGGGTAAAATTCATTGAACTTAGGCACCAGAGATGAGAGAGATGTATCTTTCAGTGCAAATATCAAGTCCCTGAAACGTCTCGTGTTGCCCCTTCCACCTTTCCAACTCCATGTTGTGCGTGATGGCCAGACCGCTTGCAGACACGTGCACACTATTGTGCCGTGGGGCCTGTCATGGGCGGAAGGAGGGCCATCTGCAGCCCCCCACCCGCCGGGTCACCACAGCCTCCCCAGGGCGAAATGGACTGTCTGCTTCCTTTCTGGGCTGTTTTGGAAATAACTCCCCACGCCCAGATGTCTGCAGGCACAGAGCTTGCCCTGCCTTTCCTTCGTCCCCACCCCATCTCCCTGTCCTCCGTCTCCTTGAGGAATTTGCCGCTTTTGCTGGCCCTGCGGTTCAGCAGCTTCCGCCAGCTTCTGCCTCTGCTCTGGGTCTGCCCGTGCCAGCCAGATGGCCTCATAGCAAGTGGGCCCGGCTGTGTCATCTGCTCAGCTCCAGGCCTCACCTTTCCTGTCACCTCCAATCCTAGTTTGTCTGTCTCCTGAAAGTCTAGCTGTTTCCTCCTCCCCAGACCCCTCATCTACTCTGGCCCAGTCAGTGACACCCCCATTCCCTCAGGAGTCTTGGACTCTTCCCTTTGTCGTCTTGTCCTGTCTCCCGTGTCCAGCTGGTCAGTATGTCCTGTTGACTCTGAGGCCACCCCCTCACTTCCCAGGTCACCCTGCCTTTCCTCGCTCTGGCCACTGTGCTGGCTCTTTCGGGGTGGTCTCCCTGGTGCCTGTTTGCCCCTCTCCGGTCCACCCTCTAAGGCCCCAACGTGCACACTCCATGGGTCACAGTTGAAAAGCCAGTTGGAACACGTGGCTCTAGACATTCCGCACAGATGCTTCCCTGGCCTGCCGTGCCCTTCCCTGCAAGCAAAAACCTGTCTTTCAGCCTCTTTCCTCTCCCCTTCACAACCCTGGTGTGTCGCCTCAAAGACACTGCCGCCATGTTGCTGACAGGGGTCCCCTCCTTACCTGCACACACGGCTGACCTCTGACGACATGCCGTCTCCTGCTCCTGATGTCTTCTCTCTCCCCCAGTGCCCAGCCCAAGGGGATATCTGCCACGAGCTTTCTGTGCAAAGGAATGAGTACTTCCAACCTTGTTTTAAAACGTGAATCATGTCATAAGAAATAGAAGCTCCAAGTGTAAGAAAACTGAATGATTGGAATTGCGTTGGTTCTTTTGTTAAGCCGGATCTATGAAAGGTCTAAACTGCCTGTTTTCAAAGGATAACACGTGAATAGTCCTGCAATTCTGTCTTATTTTTAACACGTGGAAGGAAGAGTAGACATGAACAGAACCAAGGGGAAAGGTCAATATTGTATCGAGGTCATAAAAAAAAAAACAGTCTCTCTGTGTGTCCACTGATAAAAAATCACCTACTTAAGATTAGAAGACTTAGAATGTCAGAGTTAGATGATCTGGGACACTTCACTCCAGTAAAATGTAACTGTTTCCACCTAAAGCATGAAAACCAAAACAAGGCGTTTGGATTTTTAAGTAGACTTCTCATAAAGATTCAATCTAGCAGTTATTCATTAAAAACAATTCTCAAACCTCATTTAATGCTGTGGCTCTGCCTTTTAGATGGAATCACGTAGAGTTGTGCGGTAGTCGAAACAGACCCACGAGATGGGTAAGGTAATGCTTAGGTGCCTCATTTATTTAATGGCATCACTCGGATGCTCTTTAGAGAGCGAGGCGTGTTCACAGGGAGTCGAGGTCTCTGTTGTGCATTCGGGGAAGAAATGTAGCGTGATTCAGCAGCCACTTGCTGATCCCGAACCCAGTTCATCACCAAGCCTGTTCATTTTCATCCCTGAGATTTCTCACATCTCTGTCTGCCTGTCTGTCCCGCCAGCAACACCCAAATCTCAGAGACGATCGGGTCTCTATAGCCACCTTGGCTTCCTGCAATGGCAGTCTTTTCAGAATATAAAAAATGGTCATGTTATTCCTCTGTCCAAAACATCCAGAGACGGCTCCTCCGTCTCCAGATGTCTTTCGTACCAGAGCTGCGCCTCGTGCTCTCTGGGTCTGGTCCCACCAGTCTGCCTGCCTGCACGCGCCAAGCCCCTTCCTGCCTCAGGAGCCTTCCCTGTGCTGTTCTTCTGTCGAGGACACGCTTCCTCCCGCCCCCGGGCAGGCTTCCTTCCTCAGGGAAGCTGGCCTGACCAGACCATCACAGTATCTCTGGGCTTCCTCCCTAGTTTGAGCTGTGGCTGACTTTGCATTTCCTTTTTGTTTCTTTATAGTAGTCTTACTTCCTTTGTTTACACTGCTATATTCAAATGAGGATATTGAAATCACACCTCCGTCTGTGTGTTTCACACCACAGCCACACAGAGTTCAGTACACTTCCCCACCTTATTCACCTTTCCTTCCCTGCCCTCTGCCACCCACTGGCAGCCACGGTCTGTGTCCTGAGAATTTCGTTGGGGTTGTTTGTTTTGTTTTGTTTCTTTATATTCCACACAGGAGTAAATCCATCTGTACTTTTCTTTTTCTTCCTGACTTATTTTACTTAACATGATCCCCTCTAATTCCATCCAGATTGTTGCAGACGGCACGATGTCACCCTTTTTCACAGCTGCATAGAATTCCGTTGAGTATCTGGACCGCAGCTCTTCATCCATCATCTCCTGATGGACATTTCCTTGTTCCCATCTCTTGGAGATGTGACTCGTGCCACCTGAGCATAGGAATGCAGATTACCTTTTCTGATTAGTGTCATGTGTTCTCTGGGTCTGTGCCCAGGAGTGAGAGTGCCGGATCAGATGGTAGGCTCACTTTATTTGTTTGAGCATCTCCATACTGTTTTCCAGAGAGGCTGCACCAATCTGCATTCCCACCCAGAGTGAGGGAGGCACCTTTGCATGATTTGTATGATTGTGTTGGCGTCTGTCTTCCCCGCCAGCGGGGGCAGCACTGGGCCTGTCCTGGCTGTGCACACCTGACTCGCACAGTGCCTGGGCCCGGAGAGGCTCTAGAGTTACGGAACCAAAAATGTGGGATCAGCAAGGTCCTGCTCCAGCCGCTCCTCCAGCCCCTCTGCAAGACCATTGACTGGGTCTGCGTTTATTCTGACCAGGGAGGAGGCCCGCAGCTCCCTCTGCCAGAGGCAGGTCATTTCTTCCGTAGGGTGGCGCAACCGTGGAGTCAGATGCACATGCAAACAGCCTTCCTTGGCGCTTGGAGCTTTATTTTCATCCCACAGTTAGAAATATCAGACCATGACATTTCGTGGTCACTTCATGTCGTGAAATGCAGCCGTTGCCATTATTTTGCATTTGTTTTCTTCCTGGTTGCTGAGCATCTGGGGCTGCTGGTTTCTGGGACCTTGAGGGCGGGCCCGCGGATTTCAGGACTCGAGTGACGGCAATGCTGCATGCAGAGATAGCTGCACACCATGCTCTGCGGTCATACGTCCCGCCCGCAGGGGCGCCCACCTTCTGAGCTATGATAAGTAGACTTTCTTTACGTAAGTTCAGCAAAGCAGCATGCGCTATGGCAGCTTTGAAGAGGCTCTGGAAACATGGGCTCGTAGGAAGCTGGGCCCCAGGTAGGGGATGAAAGGGGCAGCAGCCTTGGGAAGAGCCCTTAGGACCAGTCTCCTCTCAGGTTAATGTCTCCCCTGGAGGGATATGGCCCATGGAGCAAAAATTGGTTCTTGGAAGATCAAAAGATCTCAGCCGTAACAGTGGGGCGCAGCCCTCCCCGGGGTCACAGTCTACCGCAGGGGTGTACCAGGGATCCCTTAACGAAAGGTTCTCAGGAAGAAAGGGGCACTTAGGGGGATTCCGAGGGGATCTGTTGTCTGGTGAAGGAAGAATTGAACTGGTGGTAGAGATATATGCAGATGTCGATTTATAATGACACACACCTTAAACCTCAGTAATGTTAAGGTGTAATCGTATAGAACTAAATAAAAATTATAAATGATGAATAAATAGCTACCTCTAGGGTTATTACTGAACAAAAACTTGGGGAAAGGGAGTGAGAGGCAGAAGCAGGAATATGCGAAGAGGGCAGAGGAGGCACTGGTGGAAGATTGAAAGCCCTCAAGAGCCTGCTGTGGAGGTGGCTTCTCCGAGACCAGCTTAGGAAAATCCAGGGGAGGCCCTGGGGTGACCTCAAGGTGGCCTGGGGCTCAGCCCACAGGGTGTGGGGCACCCCCAGCGCCCAGAAGGAGAGAGGCAGGCGTGGTCCAGAGTTCTCAGCAGGACCCAGACAGCCGTTCAGTGCTGGACAGCAGGCGTGTCTGAAAGGTCATGGAGATGGGTGAGCCCTAGTCTAGCAGAGAGCTCTGGTCCTCTGAGAGTCCCGTTCAGACGTTCCTCTGACCGGTAGGGTCTTGATGAAGAGGCATTCGCCCTCCAGCCAGGAGACTTAGAGACACGGGCGGGTGTGACTTACTACGAGGACTGAGTGCCTCCCCTGGGCCATCTTCCTGTGGGGTCCCTGAGGATGTGAGACAGAAGAGGCCTGGGAAGCCAGAGTTGAAGCGTCTTGGGGAACGAGTGAGGGTGCAGGAGGCAGCCCTCAGGCGTGAGGATAGGCCCAGGGCAGCACACTGAGCCCGGCTCCCGGCATCCTCTGTCCGCCTTCCCGCTGCAGCGTGCATGGCTCTGGAGGTGGAGGACCAGCCTCTCCTTCCCGCCAGCCTTTCACCCCTTGGCAGCCCCGAGCACCTTTAGTCCTTCCCCTCGGGAGGTGATGTTTGAAATAGAAGGTGTGGAATGTGGAGAAAGCGCAGCAGGCAGTGGATGGGCAGACAGCTGCTCATCAGGAAGTCGAGCTGGTCCCAGGAGAAGCTTGGTCTGTGCCGTCAGATGAACTTGGGCTTGAGACCCGACCCCTGCACTTCCAGCTGAGGCTCACTCTCAGCGAGAAAACGGAGGTGACATGGCGGGGGGTCCCTGAGGACCCTCACAGCAGCACGGCACCACCACAGCACGAAAAGGGGCGTTTGTCAAGGCCCTGACCACCCCAGACACCGTCTGGGAAGAGCCCAGGGCTGGAGACTCAGCCACACGTGGAAAGCTTGCCCTGAGACCCTCCTAGGAGTTCTCCCCTCTCTCCCAGCTTCAGCCTCAGGGGCGGACCTGAACCTCCCTTCTCTGCTTGCACTGTACATCCCACTGACTCCGAGAGCCCCGGTCAGGATTGAGGGTAAAACCGACCACCGTATTCACCGTGACTGCCTGACCCGCTTACATCTCGGAGTGTGGTCTCTGGTCTCTTTAGTTATGATTATGAAACAGCAATCCTTGTCCTAACCATAAAGCCCATACAATGAACGTATAGAAAAATCACACACAGTTCTACCACCTAGAGAAGAAAAATCAGGATAAAACCTTATACTTACTATATCTTCCAGAATTTTTCTCTATAAACACCTACAGGATTTTTATATAGACATGAGATTGAATGATGCATACAGTTCTAATATATCCTAGATGCCTTCCCATGTCAGCAAATAGCCACGTGTGCGGGATTATGGCTGCCAGACGATACCATGTCTTAGACGTACGATTTTAACCAGCTCCTCTTGGAAGGTGGCCATGTTACTTCAGCTTTTCACTATAAATAGCACAGAGATGATAACTCTGGAATATACATTGTGTACACTTGACCAAGTTTCCTCTTTGGTATAAATTCTGAAGGAGAAATTGTTGTGCGAGGGGATCTGCACGTTAAAATTCAGGGGCCAATTGCCAATGACCTTCTGGAAGGTTGAACCGAGGAGACTGCCGACAGCGCAGGTGGGAACTGTTGCTTTTTCCCCACAAGGTGCGGACTTTAGAGGCACAGGTATTTTCCTCCTCTCCACCCCACCCTCTCTGCTCAGTGGTGGACCCTCTCACACCAGAGCGCTTGGAAAATTGCAACTGTCAGAAAATAAATTCCATCTTCGTATAGCTGAGCTGTACTGAAAATATTGTCACCATGTCCTGTGGTGTGTGGATGATAGAAAATTTCCATTACCACGGGGAAGAGAAAGAATCTATGAGAAAGAATAAATGTTGGGGGCAGGGAGTCACCGTGGGCTTCTCACGAAGCACCCCAAAGTATAAATGAATACTGCCGCAGACTTCCAGGTGACTAGAAAAACCCAAAGACGTTGTGCTGTGAAGACCGTCCCCACTCACTCCCTGCACGGAACTTCAGCATCCTCGCAGAATCGCCTGTGCTCTGCAGGGGCCATGGAGCAGAGGCCCTTCACTGGACGAGGTGGAAGAGGGCAGGGTGGGTGGTAGGAAAAGGTGTGAGGAAAATGAAAAGGGCTGAACTGAAGCTCCTTTGGGGGACAATTGACATTGTAGAAGACGGAGTTCAGTCACATGATAGGAAAACTGGAGCCCTTTCCAGATGAGAAGAGGAAAATGCACCATGACTGGAGAGGGTTGTGTTTGGAAAGAGAAAAGCCATCTCTGAACGGGTCTGAGGAGCCAGCAGCTGTCTGTTCTTGGCAGTGGCAGGTGGTGAGGAGTTGATAAAAGCAGCCATCTCCGAAGCAAAGGATTTCATGATAGACTTGAACTGCCTTCAAGATGGAGGGAACCAGACCCTTATTCTGGAATACCCTCTCCCTCAGTTTGACTGACTGATAGCAGGGGGTGAAAGGAAAGAAGATGGAGATAACCTCCGCCCCCAAGTATTGGTGTGGCCACCTTCACGTGGGACTTGTGGGTGGTGGTTTTCTCCTCAGCGTTTAGCCGAATAAACATTTTGTTTGCAGACTAGTAGGCCTCCCCCTCTATTCCCGTGTCCTCGTTGTTGCACTTTACACACTGGTAGTGACCACGCCGGGCTGGCTCGGCGCACAGCAGACGGCCACCTGGAGCCCATCTTTGCGCTCTTCATCCCGGGGGCTGCAGCCGAGGAGCAGGGAGGAGGTGTCCGGGTCACATAAAGCCGGGGACCGGGATAGCAGCGAACCCATCCCTTCAGTCTGACTTCTGAATCAGCCTCTTTTTCTCAAGTCCTGTGATTTGCCTCTTTAAAAGAAATTCCCCACATCATTTTCCTATGGCTATAGAAACTATAATTTTTCAGAAAAAAAAAATGCATTAGAATTTGGATCTCTGTAGCCAGATGGATGTACCCTGTCTCTTCTGTTAAACATAATTAATTTCTTGATGAATAGCAGATAAAAAGGTGTTCTTTTTCCTGTTGCTAATGTAGGAAGAATAATTAAAACTCATAAATAACCATTAAATAATTTGCCTTTAGTGATACCATCTCTAAATGTATAACATCATGACAGTTTAAAAGCCTTGTTAGACAAAATCCATGTTCTGAGAGATGTTTCTGAATCAATCTTGCTTATCTTTCTTTTGTATAACAAGATTTATTACTCAGTAATGATATGCAAAATAGCTTTCTGATGGTAATCATTATTTTGTCTTTGTAATTACAGACATATCAAGTGGATCTGAAGCCCAATGGGTCAGAAATAATGGTAACAAACGAAAACAAAAGGGAATACATTGAGTACGTATATATCTATATGTATATATTACATTTTTTTTTGCACAATTTTATTAAATTGAGCAGCATAAACATGTCATTCCTTGTAAAATAACTCATGCATATTATGGACATATGTTCAGCAATATGAGTTCCTTTCTGGCTTGGGCTCTTTGGAAATGGAATTTCCGAAAGTTTGACTTGTAACAACTTCAGTGAGCAGCTCTCTGAAGCTGTGGAAGGAGAAGCGCATTGCACGTGGATAAATGGCAAGTACGCCTCTGGAGTGCGTACGGTTCCCATCTAACTTGAGACTTACAATGATGGAACGCAGTGTCAATGACCACTGGGTAGAATTAGCTATGACCCAAGATAAACCATTTCATTTCTCTCCTGAATGCTTCTGACATTTCCCACGAGGAAAGTAATTATAACAGGTAGGGGAAATTCAGCACATGCAAACATAAAGACTTGTTTCTGAAATACGTAATTTTCTTAACCCATCTCAGCCTCAGCGGGTAGAACAGAACATGGAGCCCTTCAGAAGCCTAGCTGGTAGGTAATCCTAGGACGTCCGTACTAGACGGAAGATCTTTATCTGCTGGGCACGTCGTTTTCCTCTTTGGTTTATGTGTTTGCTTCACTCAATTCTGGAATCCTCCAGGCACTGCCCGGGAGCCCTCGCTGCCCTGGCTCAGGGCCGAGGAAGTGAGGCAGTTCACTTCCTATCCTGGGTTCTGTTCCTCATGGGGTGACAACGGGGGTGGCAGTCAGCACCCCATTTCAACAGACTGGTTTCCTCTTCTCAAGCTCAGTGTTCAGTAGACTTGAATGCAAAGAATTGCCAGTGGGTTTTAGCATGTGCAGGTGGATCTGCAGCTACACTCCCGCCTGATGAGGAAGAAATGGGGAGTGCTGGTGTCTCCTGGCAAAGCCTGGACCTTTTCGTTGCTGACGTCCTCTCACCTCCAGGTGAATGCTTGCTATGCCTGATACAAAACTAGAAGTCAGCTCCTGCAGTTCACACCTCTGGATGCATTTGTTCTGAACTTGGACAGTCTCAGCAAGCAGATGACACCTGGGCGGACGCCCTTGTCTACATTCAGAAATACAGACCTGGGATAGCCCTTTAAAGCCGCTCTGCCCTCGGGTGATCGAGGTCAAAGTCTAAGGATCCCCAGCGTGTGACACACGAGCCTCATTCTTTGCGGTTCTTTTAGTTTCTCACATGGTGTGGCGTAGAGGTAGGCCAGGTTTCAGCCGGCTTCACAGAGAGGGATGACAGAACTCTCCCTGCTCCCGACACCCGTGTCCCCTGTGCCAGAGCGGGACCACAGCGCTGGTGGCTGCCCCAAGCTCAGCATTGCTGACGGGCTGAGCGGAGGCAGTGCCGCTGGCTGGTCGTCCTCAGTCGTTGCCAAAGCGCCACCACACCGGGAGCCCCTCGTAGGAGGTCCCTGCCGCCTCAGGAGAGAACGCCATGGAGGGATCCTAAGTGGATTCGCTCGCAGTCAGTTCTGCCACCTGCTTGATGTAGAGTGGCTCCTGTGATTTCTGTCTGAGAAGTCTCCGCTTGGTCCTCTGCTTCGTGTATTAAAGTACTAAGGAAAATCGTTTTGCTGATAAATTCGCTGTCATTGTTGACATCGGTGCACTGTGTCCTGGCACGAAGCATACAAACGATGTTGAACTGGGCTCTGCCTTTAAAAATGTTTCGCTGTATCTGTGGGTCATACACGTGTGTGCACAGGCATTATGCACACATGTCATTCCCCACGCCCTTTACCCTTTCTCCATGTCTGTAATGGAGAATTTATTTGTCGGCATGTTTATACAGTCACTTTGATCAACTAAGGCTTGATAGTGCTGGGGTGGGGTTGGGGACATGTGTATTTCCATTACTCTGAACTCCTCAGTGGGATTTTGGGATTTTCGCAAGTGTCCCAGGTGCTCTTGAAAGAAGGGACTGACTAGAGCATCACAGTGCAGGTGACGGCCCTGGTGGCTAATGGCTGTCCCTCTTTCCCCGCAGCCTCGTCATCCAGTGGAGGTTTGTGAACAGGGTCCAGAAGCAAATGAACGCCTTCCTGGAGGTCAGTCTTGCTGCGGGGCCCCTCCAGCAGGCGTCGCAGGCGCCGCCAGGGGTGGGGTGGGGCCACACCTGAAACCCAGGTACAACTGGGGACATGCAGCAGCGTCCAGACTGCACGGCTCTTCGGAGACCCATCTCCGGACGCGAGTGTCCAGCACTGGGCTGCTGCCCCAGGTTTGCGGGCTGCTTTAAGCTGAGCGTTCTCTCACTTCACTTATTTTTAATTTGCTGTAACAATCTTTGAAGAGAACGTCTTAGAAACCTAATTCGGAGGGCAGGTTCCCTCACAGAGGCCAGAGCGTTGTCTTTCCGTCTCAGACAGATCCCAGGTGACAGTGGGCAAAACGTCCCTGCCTTCTGCTCAGGTGACAGGTCCTAAGAGGAGGATCAGGAATGAGCCAGAGAGACCACTTCCAGTCATGCCTTCCCCTTCTGAGGTCAAACTTTGTAATTCCCTGCCCACCTTTCTCATCGCCGCCTTCCCTCCTAGGCAGGTACACGTCAAACACATCTTCCGGTGCTGGGCTTTTGTCTCAGCAGGCCACCACCGTGTGGCATCTCTCACCTGTTTGGGGTGAAGCAACTTCCACATTCACATATTTGACACCAGTGTTGCTTCTCCCTCAGGGAGGCCCAGCAGACAGCAGGGAGTCCATCATTTTAAATGGTTCCCTTGGACCAAAGTGAAGTTCCTTTTTAAATCTTGTGATTGAGGGTTAGAGATCCTAGGAGCAAGCCCGAGTCCTCGGCAAGTTTTCAGCGCACCAGAGCTCAGCCCCACCTCGGTCACTGCTGGCCAGAAAGCCCCAACCCAACACTTAGAGCGGAAATGGAGCTAGATGAACTTGAGAACAGGATACTTGGAGATAAGAAATCAAGGAAGCAGATTCCAGCCCTGCCTCAGAGGGTCACTTTCGGAAGCCCAGAGGCCTAGCGTCCCGCCCTCCATTCCTCCCTCAGTCCCTCCCCTGTGAGTGGCAGGTAGGGACCTGAACAGGTGTCTACTCAGCCTCTAGCACTCGGCATCACACGGCCTCCTTTTGCACTTATCTGTGTGCCTTCACTACCTGATTTTTAGGTGCATTCTCTTGCACATCTGTGACTTCTGAGTTCAGGACTCCCTGACACGGCACTGTCATGAATGACTTTTGGAATCTGCCTGCATCAACCCATATTTTCATAGGGTTTCAAAACTTACTCAAGTCCCTGAACCTACTGGATTCTGCGATTTTCCATTTTTAATACTGTGGCTACACTGTTTTTATCAGAACTATAGTTCCTGGACACTGTCACTGGTATATAATAAATCATCCAATTTTTTCTGGCTAGCCAAAAAAAGTGTGTTTTTCCTGTGTAATGTGTCCCTTTCAAGGAAAAAATATTAAAGGTGATTCTTTTTTTTCTTTCAGGGATTCACAGAACTGCTTCCTATTGATCTGATTAAAATCTTTGATGAAAATGAACTGGAGGTTTGTAGCTAAACATTTTCTTCGATGCTTTTAAAGCCTCCCTCGTTACTTCCCAGATGACACTTTAATGTTGTCTAGTCCATCTGTCTAAGTGGGACTTAGTGGAGATGAATTCTGTCACATCTCCTAATGGGTGTGTGTCTAACTGAGCCGCACGATCAGACATGGCTGTGGCAGTGCCCTGCTCACAGCTGGCTGCCTGGGTCTCCGGCGCCTCCTCCCCGTCCCGCGGTGGAGCCCATGGGACTTGGCCTGGAGTTGAGTGTAATCAGTCACAGGGGGCAGTAGACCAGATGTCTCCGTGTACTTGACATGGTTCAAGGAAGGAAAAAAACAGTTTAACATTCGATAATTTCAGCTTCTTTATGTTGATATCGATGAAAGCTAGAATTTTTAAAGCAAAGGAATCTCTTACCCTTGTATTAAGAGGAACAAAAGGAGGTAAGCCGTGTCTGTTGAGAAGTGGTGGACAGACTCAGTTACCCATTTACCCAAGTCACATCACATGAAGTATCTCTCATAGATTGGCTTTCAGCTTTTCTCTTAAAATGAAACTTCAAGATAGATGTCACATGTCATAGCTAGTGTAAGCTTTCGCCTCACAATGGGGGCCCCTAAGGCAGTGGAAGCTCCTGACCTCACAGTCACCTAACAAGACTTGGGTACAGTCAGCATTCAGGCTTCTGGTTTAGTCCTCCTTCCATGTTATGCTTGTGCTGAAACAGGCTGGAGAGCTGCCGGGGACACCTGGGGTCCGTTGTCTCCTGGTAAGAGAAATTAGAAGCCAGACAGAACCTCAGACAAAAGGTTTTATTGGGACAGTCTGATGCTGCTCATCTGAGTGAACACAGGTTGATGCTCTAGCAATTCCTCAGCCCTTGAGAGCCCCGGGGAGGACGGGGGCTTCTGCGGAGGCAGCAATTGATGGCGACTGTGACTTGGAATCTCAGGGAGTTCTGAGACTTTTTCTTCCAAAAAATACTTGAGAAAAGAAAGCTGAAGATACAAGTCACTGATTGTCCCTCCCTTCTCCCTGACCTGGCACTAAAAACAAAGGAGCTCCCAGAGACAAGCAGTCAAGACGAGGCCATAGGGGCTGCGATACAAAGATGTCAGGCTGAAGCACAGGCACCTGCAGGTCCCTGGGTTGAGCATCATGTCCCTTCACTGACATGTGACTGGGGAGGGCCAGCAGGAGAGGGCTGCCTTAGATGTTCTGTTACCCCGCAACAGCACCTTCTTCGCTCATCCTGCTTTGTGTTCCGTAATTCCTAGGGGAGGTAAGAAGAAAGGTGATTAGACTAGAGGCACTGGTAGTAACATGGCTAATAATTCTCTAAAACCAGTGGTCCTAACTGGTTGTCAGTGAAGATGGAAAATTGGGGACAAGGACAGGGAGGTGATCTGCTCCTGGCTCCGATCTTCCCTGTCCCTCTGTCAGAAGTGTATCCACTTGTCCACAGAGCACCTCCCCTACTGGAGGATTGGAGAATTAAAACAGCAAATGCACACCCAACTGCTGAGTCCAAGAGCAGCTCGCACAGGCCTGCTGCCGGTTCCTGGACAGTGAGGTGATGTGCCCTCCCGGGGCTGATGGCTCTGGGGGACGAGTCCTTGCCGTCTGGAAGCGCCCACTCTTCCGTGGGCATAAGAACCTCTCAGACGGACAGATGGCAGTTTTAATTCCCAACGTGAAGTGCCGTGGTCCGTACAGCTGTCCGCGTGGGGGTCCGCAGTCACTTTGCTGTCTCAGGTGGAGATGCAGGTCACGCAGGGAGCACGTGCTCCTTTCCTTCGTTTGTGAGTCACGGGCTCTCCGCTTAGTGCATGATAAAATGCCAGCTTGTGTGTGTTCCCCTCTGCCTGTTTACACCGAGTCAATGTCCTTCCTAGTTGCTGATGTGTGGCCTCGGAGACGTGGATGTGAATGACTGGCGCCAGCATTCTATCTACAAGAATGGCTACTGCCCGAACCACCCCGTCATTCAGTGGTTCTGGAAGGTGAGTGTCTCCACCTGTTGGGCCTGAGCCTGGTGCCGCCCTCCTGCGGTCTTACTCTCAGGCAGCCGCTGGGTCAGTTAGCCCTGCGGTGAGGGCAGAACGCCCTCCCCTACTGCTTTCTCTGGATCTCCGTCGTTGACCACTTGATCCTTTTTTCACAGCGCTGTCTTGCCGCACCCTCCCAATTAGAGCGGCTTTGGTTTGAGGACCCCGTTGAGTAGGATGATTCTGAAAAGTAGGAATTGGGTTCAGGAGTTTGGAAGTAGTCTTCCAAAGAATAAACAAGAATGGTGTCTTGGAGCAGAAGCATACTTAGGGGCTGACTTTTTCAAGATGCCCTCTTTGGGCCCCAAAAATCTTCCTCCAGTTCTCTTTGTTAATTCCAGCAAACATTTTTATCTTTCATATGTCTCCGTCAAAGGTGCAGTGTGGTTTCGTGCCTTGGAGCCAATGTTCACATCCTGTTAGAAGAGTAGTAAAACCGACTTTACACACAGTTGCAGGAAAGCCTGATTCTTTGCTCACAGAAATAAGCTCTTGTTTTCATTCCCAAACGTCTAGTGACAAATCACGTGCCAGCAAACATACAGATTTTTCTTTAAAGGCAGACTCTCTAGGAAGTACACAATAACAGATTTCACTTGGCTTTGATTTTGGATGTTTTTTTCAGCAGTTTAAGTAGCATTAGCAGTAAAAACTACTACGATATGTAAGCTATGCACATTATTTGAGATATCTATCTTTGCCTCTTTGTTTTCCATAAAACTTGACCAGTAGAAAACTTGTCAGCCACCTGACATCTGTCCCTGGCGTCGACACACCTCAGACACTGGACTCTTGTCTCCAGCCTGAGGGAACTGACAGGCCTCGACCCCGGGCACATGAGCCCCGTCCCACCAAAGAGTTTGCTTTTTATGTCATTTTTTTATGTCCACTTGACCTGCTGGCAGAGACATGGTAATCTCACTGAGATTGTGGTAGCCTAAAAAAAATAGTCCTCCATTTTCGGAGTCAACTGTCTAGGTCTTGCGCTTTGGCGTGATACGGCCTGCCTGTCCGCACGGCTCAGCCTGTGCCACCGTCCCCTGGGGACACTTGACCGCCTGCCTCTGTTCCTAGGCGGTGCTGCTGATGGACGCCGAGAAGCGGATCCGGTTACTGCAGTTTGTCACAGGGACCTCGCGAGTCCCCATGAACGGATTTGCCGAACTTTATGGTGAGCCAGTGATTCAGCCTCCTGGGAATGCTGCGCAGGCACCAGCGGTGGCTGAGAGGCCTGCCTGGTGGCCTGTGCGCTGCTCCCTCCCGCTGTCTGTGGGGTTAGCTTTATGTGAGGGGAGGCGGGGTTGGTTTCTAAGAGACCCAGATGGTTGGTCTCCTCTTTCCTCTTGGTTTTGGTGTGCCTTTAAAATCACATTGTGCAGACTCCTCCATGTCGTCATAATCCCAGCATTCAAAGAACTCCTCCCTCCAGGAGGCAGAATTCTTCAGGGCTTTTACTAATTTTCACTTTTTAAAAACCACTTTTTCGGCTCTGCATGTTGGAGATCATATTTCATTTTCTCCCAATAAAGTTTCACATGTCAACTTCAGGGCCCAGTCATCTGAAGGCTGTCTGCTTGCACTTCAGACGCCGCCCCATTGGCGTCATCCATCCCACCGGTGCTGCAGAGTCAACCCTGTGCAGCCGGGGGGCCCTGCGGCCTCCCCAACATGAAACACGTTGCAGCCGAAGGGGCGGGTATTCAGCCCAGCCTCCCGCCTCGGCTGGGTCCTGATGACCTAGGAGTTCAGCGTCTGCTCTCTTCTTTTGCGCAGGTTCCAACGGGCCTCAGCTGTTTACAATAGAGCAATGGGGGAGTCCCGAGAAGCTGCCCAGAGCTCACACATGGTGAGTGAGTCAGTCGTCTGCAGGCACTGTTGCAGTGCTTCGCCATGCGCGGTGCTGGGCTTCCTGCCCGCCCGTGGCCGCCGGTGTGAAACATTCATGGTGCAGGTGAAAGTGTCAGTTGCACAGTAATGCTGATGAAACTCCAGCCAGGACGCGAGTGGACCTCGTTTATTTGACCCAGGAAGGGACAGACCCCCACCCCATGCTGTGGGGGTTCCTCTTCTAGCCCCATCTTCCCTAATTATTCCAGGAAGCAGAGATTCTCCTCCTTATTCACCACGCATGGATAGCACAGCCCCCAGACTCCAAACAGATTGGGGTTTTGCTACAACCTCAAATTGGTGGCTTAGAAATTGGGGTAACATTTCCCACAGAAACATTTTTAAATGGCCCTCGGTAACCCCAGAATCTCTGGAATTCGTGACCAGACAATGTAAGAGGTTCCACAAAGGATCATCACACAGGTGGCCACGTGGGGTGTGGCTGCCAAGGAAGGGTTCACACTCCCTGAGGGGTGACAGGAATCAGCTCAAGGGTCTTCACCACGGCTCTCAGGGAGCTCTGGCTCATCCAGGTCCGTGTCCCATGAGTCGGCTCCCCCCGCAGACTATGAGGCACGTGAAAACGGGCGCCCCAGGAAAATGATGAGCCACCAGCCCCCTTTCTCACGAGCTTGAGAGCAGCCGAGCTCACTCGGCCTGGCTGAGCCTCAGTGCAGCTGAACACATGGCAGGACCCGCCCCGAAGCACAAAGAGCAAGTCCAGAGAGGCTGCTCGTGAAAGTGCGTGTGTGAAAAACTGACTGTGGAAGGTTTTTTGCTTCTGTTTGATTCCCATTCCTGTCAGGAAAGACAGTTTCTTTCCATTTATTCCATTCAGATGAGTCTGAATGGATGAATTTGGCCACTGCCCGTGAGACCCTGAAACGCAAGCTGGCTCCGGCCAGAGTTGGCAGATCTCCAAAGCAGCCATTTCCACCATTCCCCGGCTCCTTCGTAGGAAGGAGCGTTATGGCCATTTGGAGCTTGGATTCCAAGCAATATCAGAGTCAGGTGGCGGTTTCTGGGTGGTGGTAGAGTCTTTGTTCGAAAGGCAGCCAGCCCTGAGCTGAGCCCCCGGACCTGGGGACGTGTGCAGGTCCCCTGACTTGCAGGCTAATGAAGAACAGGAGGAAGAGGAGCGAAATTGTCGTGCACACTGTCCTCTGGGGGCCAGGCATGACTTACCTACGACGGCCTGGTGTGCTGTGATTCCCGTGGGCTGTTCGGATCCGCAGGTCCCAGTAGTTAAGCTCGGGTCTGCTGGAGTTAGTCTGCACTCCGCTCCGCTCTTGTTTGTCTTCAAAGAACCAAATAAGGAGTTTCCATACCTTGTGCCTCTGGGATGCTAAGACAGATACCTTACTGTTGAACTTGTGTTCTGTCTCAGAGTTCACATGCTTTGGCCTCCATAAAATTCAGCACTGCCCCAATAAGACTTCCGAACGCTTGGTTCTCAACCTCAACTGCACATTGGAGTCACCTAGAGAGCTTGAAGAGAAATGCTAATGTAGGCTCCAGAGAGTCCAGCCTCGCTGGTCTGGACTGTGGCGTAGGCAGGTGTCCCAAGCTCCCCCCGGGCTGTGTGGCAGACAGGTACCATCTAAAGTTGCAGCACTTCCCAAAGAAGGACAAAGGTCTGCAAGCAGCCCAGCTGGCTGTCAGCAGGGCCTTTGTACAAATCAGCTTCAAAATAAAAACAATTTACCGGGAAGGAAGCGCCGGCAGCTCGGTCGCCTGAAGCTTCAGCTCATCGTTCCGAGGTCGCTGCTTGGGTGTTTAAAATTGCTCTTGAGGAATCACGGATCCCTTACTCTTTGAAGTAGATTCTAAAACCTTCGTCCCATTCGGCTTCCACCTGAGGAAGCTGGAGTCCACAGGGGAACAGCTGGTGGGCGGCCAGCCAGAGCCCCACCGTCCCCTCCCAGAGGTGACAGCAGCACTTACATGTTCCTCGCACTTTGTGTGCATTAACTGATAGAATCAACACAATTCTTACAGGTGATAAACTGAGGCACGGAGTGCTGCTAGCTTGACCCAGGTCTTCATAGTCCCCTGTTTGCCTCTCTAGTGTTTCACCTTTGTTAAAGGGTCATTTTTCAGTCACGAGTCCTCAAAAGAGCTGAAGGGATCACAGGCCCTGAATTGTGAAATACCAGCTGAAAGCTAAAGATGCACCTGGTGGAATAGTGGTTGGGTCCGCTGCCTCCGGCCAGCACAGCACACACACATCCCATGGACCCAGGTTCATGACCCAGGGCTGAGGGGAACCACCAAGATGAACAACTAAAATAAATGTCTTCTCTCTTCCTGCACCTTTCCTTTAAAAAAGTTTTTTTAACACTAAAGCCACCTTCTGCGAAAGGTCTTTTTAATGCAGTCTGCAGAATGGAGTTCTCTCTGTAAATGGTAAAATCATGTTCTGGGTCAATATCAAGATGACAAAGCCGAGCATTAACTTCTTTTAGACTTCACATATAGGTTCCTGGGTCTCTGAGAACTCCAGTATGAAAAGCAAGGTGCTATTCTCAGCTGCACCTTGTAAATGTTTCTTGACCTAAAAAATCTGAGAGTCGGTCTATTTTATCCAGCATTTTAGGAGCTGTTGAAGGACTCATTGTGGACAGGTGCTGCTGCTAAGCATTCGCTTAGCCCCGCGGAGGCCCGTCTGTACATGCGTGGAGCACTCAGGCTGAGGCAGCGCTGCAGCTGCTGGAAGCGCACTCCCGGCTCTTCCACTCACTGTGCGACCGGGGGCCAGCTCCCTAACCCGGCTGCCGTGTGTGTGGCAGCTGCTCATCAGCAGTCCCCCCCACAGACATTAAACCTGTGCCTGGGCCCTAACTCCTCGTGCCCCATGAATGGTGATGACAACTTGGTCACCTTCTTTGGGCACTTGTGTGCCCAGCGCACTTTACACGTGTGCTGTGACTCTTCCAGCACCTGTGAGCAGTTCCCCGTTTCACAGATTGGGAGAGCGAGGTGACCAAGATCACATGGCTGATAGGGCCAAAACTTGACACGAGGGCTGTGTGCCTCGTGCTCACCACCAGCGTGAACAGTAACACCCAAGTGATGCCTCCAGATATGTGGGGGCTTTTCATAAAAGCGACTTTCCCTCCATGTGCGGGCTCCTGGCCTGGCTTTGATGAGGGGTAGCCAAGCCCTGGGGCCTGGAGCCCACGCCTGAGCCCGCCTGCTCCTGGGGAGACAGCATGTTGACTTCGCGCTCTGCTGCAGGCCGTGTGCAGAACGGGAGCAATGCTCCACCCCCAGTGCTGGGGTGGAAACAAAATGAATTACTCTGTGGAAGAGCACTTGGTCTGGCCTAACGCAGAAAAAGGGAGAGCGTTCACCACACACAGACTCATTTCATCCCAAACTCCCAATGTAGAAATTGTTCCTGGTTCAAGGGTTTTGAAATCTTGATATCCGTATCCCTTACCTTGCCTTCATATCTCCCTCTCCAGCAGGATTCTTCCAGGATCCACAGGCACTTTCCTGGACTTACTTCTAGAAAATTCTTTGTCTCCTCAGTAGGTTACATAGCCTGCCCTCCTGGCTGTGGACAGGTTCATGGCTGGGATCTGTATTTTGAGAACCAGAATAGTTAAGACTTTGACATCCTCCTGTTCAAACACCACCCCTGAGCCAATGATGGGAAATCCTGTGGTAACTGGGGCAATAACGATGGCTTTTCACCCATGCCTTCCATTACTCTTGCAGCTTTAATCGCCTTGACTTACCTCCGTATGAAACCTTTGAAGATTTACGAGAGAAACTTCTCATGGCCGTGGAAAATGCGCAAGGATTTGAGGGGGTGGATTAAGCGCCCCCTGCCTCGGTGGCGTTCGTCCAGCAAGCGCGGCTTGCACGTTTGCATTTTGATGCCTAACAGACTGCAGAGACAACGGTGGAAGAGCAGGTGCCGGCCTGGCTCCTGCCGCGGGGCTGCACCCACGTCTTCCCCAAGTTCAGACGTGGCAGCCCAGCCCCAGGTCGCGTTCCTGCATTTTCCACCACCAGTTATCGACTGATGTGTAGACTAATTACATTTCAGGAGGACTTAACTATTTATGTTGTGCCTCTGAAGGCAAAGCCCTTAATAAATATTTTGCATACTTTATAATGACAATGAATGGAATTAATCACTCTCCAGGTATAGTATTACAACTCATGTTTACTTTTTCAAATGATTTAGACCGATTTTCAGATTTTATTTCATTACGATTAAAGATGTCTCATGTACTTGGAACAGTGAGCTTTTTTTTTTTTTTTTTTGTATTTGAATTTCATACCAGGTTGACTGTCCGGTGACATTTTTATTTTTGAAGTTCTTTGACACCCCCTACTGTTAGAAGACTGACTTTTGTCCAAAAACCTTCTACAGTTACTTTGAATTTAAAGTAGAACATTAGGCAAAATGATCATTTTTTTTCCATACTCAGTGAAAACAAACTAGATGATGCATTTTTTTGTACAAATTTAGCATAACAGCTACAAGCTGTGAGAACTGTAACATAGCATGACAACTTCGGTGTTGGCTTGAAGGAATCGCACCATTACTCTTTAGAAGTAATTATGTGCTGGAACACATTGGAAACAGGGTTGGACGATTGTTTCTCCTCAGAGACATTGCTTCACCCTTCCCAGTGCTGTGCAGTCCCGTGATCCTGTTTCCCTCTGCGGCTTGGAGCAGAGACGTCTGAGCGAAACTCGGCGCCGCTTGATTTGGAACTGGACACCAGATCTGTGCAGCCTCCCATTCGCACGTGGTTGTGACGGTCATTCAGTCAAGTTTGGCTCTGACTCCGCACCGGCTCTGAAGGCACTTTATGTACCACCCAGAGGACATGCTGGTCGGGCTGGCTGGTGTTTTATCACAAACATAAATGTGATGGCGGGTCCCCTCCCTGCACACACATCCTTCCGGTGCAGTAGCTCTCGGTTATGCCTGTCGATGGCCAGTCTGGCTGCTGGTGTATAGAAGCTGGACCTCAAGCTTGAGCCTACTGGCCTGCCCTCGCCCATCGTCTCGTGATTTCCACTCACCTGCGGAGATGAATATGCACTTAACCTCACCGGGTTTGGTGACCTGTAGTCTGTTGCATGTTCAGTACTGTGTGTGCTGCGAGTCATGTCTGTCGTGGGTCAAAAGTGAGGGAGAAGACTGGACCCGCTGAGGTCAAGCTGCTCGTGGCGGGAGCGTGGGGACCCTCGAACTTGGCCTCTGTGAGTCTTCGCTGCAGAATTGTGTCATGTTTTGAGAGAACACCTGGGGCCGTGTGGGAGTTCAGGCCAGCTGTCCTCCTCAGCCCGACTCGATGGCTGTTGAGACATGAGATTTGCTCTCTTGCCAGTCGAATCGGACAAGCATTGGCTTCAGGGCCTCTTGTGGGAAGAGCCACTCGCTCATCCGGCCCTGGGAGGCTGGTGAGCAGCCATGAGGGGGTGGCTGTGAATGAGTGAGCACAGGTGCCCTTTTCGTAGGATTTTAAATTTTCCCATAGGGATCGGAAAACTTCAGTGTGTAGTTAGAAAAAACCAAGTCGCTCATGGTTTTATCTCTTGGTGGAATTGCTTCCCATCAAAGTAACTGTGTCTCCATGAGAGAAACCGCCCCTCGGCCCCCGCTCGAATGGGCTTTCCTGTGAGACCCGGTGAGCAGCGAGCTCTGCCTGCCTCCAGACAGACAGCCGCCGCGCTAACTCTGCAGGAGAGGCCCAGACACCCGGATTCTTGTGTTGCTTTGTAAAATTCCTGTTTCAAAGTTCAGACTCGTCACGCAATGCAGGTTAGGCTAAGTATTGACAATATGAAAGAAAACCATTCTGCTCATCAAGGCAGAAGTAGATAATGATGGAAATGTGCCCCGTGAGTCCCTGAAAGGCACTAAACTGACAGTTCAGTCCAGCTTCACCCATGTCAGCGACAGCTAAGTGGTGCGGGGCAGGGGTGGGATTGTTGTGGGAGGAGGGTTAATCCAAACAAGTTTCCCTAGTTCTTAAAAAGTCAGCTTTTCACTTTTTGTGTAAATCCTGGTGATCACTCTGCCGTCATGATGTCACTAAGAGACGCCAGCCCCGGTCAGCAGGCTTCGGGGAGAAGGACCTGGCGCCCAGTGCTGTTTGGCAGTTCAGGGCCATTTTCTTAGAAATGACCCACCATCCGGTCTCTAGTTCCTGGAAAAAGGAATTATTATTTTGGACCATTTTGCCAAGAGGTTCCGAGTGAGTTCAGAGTGGACGCCTGCGTGTGAGAGGCCACCAGGAGTTAGCACACCTCCCTTAGGGCCCAGGTGTGTTTCCTGCCCCGCCCACTCAGGAGAGTCTGGAGACAGTCCCTGAGGGCGGCCTTCCTGCCGCTGCTTCTGCACCAGGGACACCAAGGTTCTCGTCGACTTTAAAGTCGTGTTCTGCTTCCTTTTTTCACCTGAGACGTTCTCCATTCTTGATTTTTCTGTAACCCGTCCTCTGCAAAGTCACAAGAATAGAAGATGCTGGCATCAGCTAGTCCCTAAAGGTAGAGGACAAGTGATAGAAAGTGGCCGGACCTGGTAACTCCTCCCACCTTCTAAGGATGCGGTGACAAGTCGGAGATGGTTTGGAGAAAATTTGAACCACTTTCTAGATCTCGCAGTGTAAAACAGACCACATGTTCCACTGCTGTTTGTTCTAATGGGATCCACACAGGCCCTCTCCACAGCCAGCTTCAGGTACAGCGAGTCACTCATTGCTCGAAGTCACTATTTAACTCTCGTGTTTTCCTACGTCTTGTGTCTCACCTCTGAAATGTTAGCATCTCTGAAGGGAGCCTGGGTTACAGTTAAGTCCCCGCCCACTGTGCCAGCCATCCTCATTCTCGGCCTCTTTCCTCCTCCCTGTCTGCACCCCGTGGCCCCTGTTCTGACAGGAGAGAAGGGGAAACGCTGCCTGGCGTCATTTTCTGCCTTGCCAGTCGGGGGTGCTGCTGTGCAAGGTACCTGCCCTGCCTGCTCCCTTCACGGGTGGACCCAGAACATAGTGTTCTACCTCTGTCTCATTCAGGCTTCGGGGTTCATCATGAGTTGTGTCCAAACTGCCAGTTTCAGGTCTGAGATGGGTTTTTAAAAATCCCTGTAAATTCCACTTTGTACTTTAGATTTTAAAACTGGGGAGAAAATGGGATAGACGTTGGACCACTTGTTTTTCCATTTAGCTAAGCCTTAATGAACGGTGGATATACATGTGCGTTCGCACTCCCCGACCCAGGGTGTCCTCACTGTGTCCGAGAAAATGCTGTCGCCTTAGGGTCCGTGCTTGTATGATGTTTTGTAGAAAAAAGACAGCTTTCTGTGTGTGTGAAATTTTCGAGGAAGACCCTTCATGAGACATCTGTCCTTCGTTAAAGATGTGACGTGCAAAATAACGCATGTTTGAAACGCATGTCTTTGTGTTGTTTGGTTTTATTTCTGTAAGGAATAACGATGGGAATCTAACAAGGTGGCTGCAGACCTCTGTTCGGTATTCCGCACCTCGCATCAGCAGCAGAAGCCTTTCTCAGAACCCCGTGTCTGCCCCTCTGACTCAAGACTAATTTCACCTCCATCTCCAGGTTTCCTTCATGTTAACTTTATGTAACTTTGTTCTTTACTATATATGTGATACATATACACATCCGTTTGCTGTTCAAGTATATCTGTATACGTTTGTACAGCATTTTTACACCTTTCTTGAGAAATCTGGTTTCAAAAGGGAGTGAGACCTTGACTCCTTCTCCAAGCCATGTCTCGGTGCCCGAAAGAACCCCCAGAAAGATGCTCATTTGCTGTCTTTTCTTAATTCAGGATCTATCATCAAGTGAAACATGGAAAAAAAAAAAAAAAAGGCGACTTTGAAGGTGAAAGGGGTTTAAGCATTCCAAATGAATTCTCGGTGTTCCAAATGAATTCTCAATGTTTCGTAACTTTTTATGACAAACCCCCCTCCCGATAGAAAACCAAGTACTATTTGGTACAGTGACTAAAAACCAAACTTTGACATTTTTCTAAAGACAACTTATGGACAGTGCTCCGTTTCACGATCCGGTTAGCTTTAAAATACGGTGGACTCTGATACACACAGGAAAAATTTTCTTTAAGAACAGATCCTTTTTGCTTTTCATTCTTCTCGAGCTCGAAAGAGAAATTGTTGATTGTTTTCCTGACAGCGAGAGTCATGTCACAAAATGAAGTTGTTGTAAAGACATAATACAACTTGTCGAATATTGAATAAAGACTTATGGAAGCTGGAACATTTTCTACATCACGTTTACGGGTCGTCTGATTGAAAGGTTCTTTGTGAACACGTCATCTTACGCTCATTCCGTTCATCTCCCTACTTGGAAGTAGGGCTTCTACTTGAAAAACATTCCAGTTTGCCCAGAACACATGGCTCAAGCTCAGGGATGCTGACCCATTCTCACCCATCTGTCTTTTCCTTGAATATACCAGTGGCCCCACATGTCACTTACGCAGGACGGGAGTCTGTCCCTCACACAGCACAGCTCACGTCTCCTTTCTATCTTGTCACCCTCGATTTATAGGTGTTAATAAGAGGGCGGTGATTCTCAGAAAAAAAGATGCTATAAGCTCATGACTCAAAACTAGAAAAGTGGCCTTTTCCTCTGGTACTGAAGCCTCCTTTTCGTGGCCTTAGGTACTACCAGGAGGTAATATCCACACAGAACATAATTCAGTCAGTTTGGGGCTTCTTACCTTGGGTCCTTTTCAAGTATAAAATGATAATAGTGTCTTGCTGGAAAGGTGTCAACAGCTTTCTGGGGCCCCCTAGCCTAACCTTGTACCTGTCTCCTCCATGACCCAAGTCTTTATCTCTTGACAACTCCCTGGGGATCCCACAGCTTTGAGCAAAAGTCCAATAATAAGAATCATCTAGACTGAGTTCTTGATAGGGAAAGAGAAGCTGTTTGAATGGATGAAAATTGCTTGCCTCTCAGCCAGAGTCTGCTATTCAATGTCATTTTCCTCAGGACGGAAAAGATAGTTTTGAATCAAACCACAAACATTTTGTTAGGAAAAGTTGAAAATATTATACAGTGAACACCACTATACCTACCATCTAATTCTGCCTTTACGTTTCACTCTGCTTGCTGTCCATCCATCAGTTGAGCTTAACCATCAGAGTCTTGTGAAGTAAACCACAGGCTCACATGCATGCCCCACATACTCGGCATGTTCATCAGCAATTAGATTCTTGCTAGTTTTGTTGAGGTCAAATTCACACGCAATGAGATCCATCTTAAGTGGACATGCACTACATTTGACAAAGCCTTTACCTCTGTAACCCAAATTCCCATTGTCCCAGGAAATCATCTCATTATCCTGCAGCCCCAAGGCCTGCAGAAACTGCTGTCCTGAATTTTTCCACCACGCGTTGCTTCTGTCTGTCCTAGAAGTTCGTGTAAGTGGGACGATACACTTAACGGTGGTGTCTCCAGTGCTAGTGGGTACCTGCCCTGCCCCAAAGCAATCCGACACATTCAGTCAGACGGGAGGGAGGCCACGGAGCATCACAAATGAAAAAGGCGCCAGTTTAACATGAGACATGAATGTCCCCGCTCCCCAGAGAGACTGGTTGTTACCTTGCAGGATATTTGCGCCTGTGATTTCCGCACGTGATCACCTTGAAGGTCGAGGGGGGTCCTGGTGGACCTTGGTATTAGGACCTCATGCCTGGCGGAGAGGACAGTCTGGCTGGGTTTTGATTGCTGGCCTGGATATCTCCTGCCTCGCTCCTCTGTGAACGCACCCTGAGTTGGGGAAAGGCGAGGGCTTAGCACTTGGGGCAGGGCCAAGGAGCGCCCAGTCCCCTATGTAGGCCTCTCCTCAGTCCTGTGTAGGTTGAGGTGATACTCTACTCCAGAGTCATTCAGGCACGGGCACCCCCACACTGGCTCCACTGCCCCCGTAGGCAGGGCCTCTGAAGCCCGGGCACAGAGGGAGAGGGAGCCTGAGAAACACTGCAGGTGGGGCCGTGAACAGGAAAACACCCACTCTGTCCACCTTCCCGGGGCAGACATCAGTCTAGTGGCCACACCTACCTGTAAAGGCAGCTGAGAAATATCTAGCAGCACCCAAAGAAAGGGGGGACGGGTGTGGGAACAAGCACCCATAAAGCATTTTCTTCAGGCTTCAGCACCCTTGGCAGATTGAAGTTCCCTGGAGACAGTGGCTTTGCTGCCATTGGCCCAGCTTCTGTGGCCTTCCATTTTCTCTCTCAGGATACCGCTACTCCTCCTGTTTATCCATCTCCACATGCGCCTAATGAAGTAGATATTTTTAGCCCCAACTTACACATGAGGAAACAGACTGGGAGGTCGAGAGACTTGCCCCATGGCCATCTGAACCCAGGCCATCTGAGGCCAAGTCGCCATTCAAGTGCCACACTTTCCCCGCATCTCCCATCCCTCCACCACCAGCCCTCTCTCTCAGGAAAAGCATATACGCTCAATGATACTAAGGTATAAATGAATAAGACCAGACACATGACCCCTTCCAGAAGGATTTTCATTTTAACAACTCCAGAGGTGAATTTAACTTCGCCACGTGGAATAAAGGTAGAAATGAAGCCACTTGGGGGTCAGCGAACAGTGAAGAGGGATTTTGAGGACAGGGGCCCTGCTTCAGGATAAAGGATCCAGTGTGCAGAAGGGACACCACCTGAAAAGACAGCCTGTCCTCAGGGACAGGACAGGACAGCTCCAGTCGCAGGCTACAGGGAGTCACACTGATTGCTGATTCCCCACCCTCACAAGCGAGTGCTTCTTTCCAGGACCTTCCAGGACCACATGAGCATGTTTTATGCAGCAGACTGGAAGAACCACAGTGACCAGAGACAGAGGCCGGGATGCTCCTCCCCACCAGGGGCTATTTGATGATGCTCCTGGGTGTACGTGCTTGTGTTAAAGTTTGTTTGACAGAGGATTTTAAGTGATTAACTTCCATAATGTTTGTGGCACAAAGTGTGGCTTTGGGATTTATCTGTGAATTCTGGTTTCTTGGCTCTGATAAGTTCTAAGACGTCCTCTGCCAGGAGGGTCTCTCCCACCCTCCCCCGCCCTCGCCTCCCACTGCAGCCCCGCCCTGCTTCCTGTGCCCACCCTCCCACCCTGCAGTCTGTGTTGACTCAGCCGGGCCTCGCTTGTTCATCACTGGAGATTATCAGGAGCACATGCCCTCTCCAATGTGATGAGTGTTTCAAGCAAAATCAGGCCTTTGAACTGCAGACTCCAGTTAAAAAGTGACAGGCTGGGGAGCAGATCGATAGGAGACAAATATTAGCTGTGGAGGCCGAAGGGACACAGCATTGGGAAATAGCCATTGCAGGGGACATGGAAAGAGCAATGGTCATAGCCATCTTGGGGGGGCCAAGGACCCTGCGACCTCAGGCCAATTGTTTTCTCTCTCTACAAGGTGACCACCAAAGTCACCAGCCCTTAAGATGGCTTCTAGAACTCTGTTGGTTGAATGACTGCCACATCCTCCTGAAGGCTGTGTCCGTGTCATTTGACCCCTTCCGGGCCAGCCTGCCCCCAGCAAGGCTCTGATCAAATCACTCTGTGGTTTACAGACTTCCACAGCGTCCCACCGCACCCCTGCCTGGTACTGGAGGCCACCTGGGGTGTGTGGACAACAGGACAGCACATGTCCAGAGGGGCACGTCTAGACCATTTTGTCTTTGTCCTCCCACCCTTGTGCGTGTTCAGCTCCCTAGACCTTGTCTTCTGCTTTGAAAATCTTTGGTTTCCATGAAATTTCTACTCCTGGTGATGTGGAGAACCCTCGATAATGTGTTTCGTGGGTTCTCTCTCCCCCTCCTCCCTCCTGTCAGCTTAAAGGCATCACGTCCATGGCACACAACCATCAGACCTACTTCTGCCCCAACCTCTCAAGCACCCCCACGCTCCAGAATCCTGCTGGACACCATCACTGGGCCTTTCTCAAGTCACTCAGACTCCAAATACCCCAGCTCACACCACTTCCAAACTCCTCCTCCTTGTTAAACTGCAGTTGCTCACCTGTCTCTGCATTGGGACTTCATCCATTCCTGGCGCCTCCTCCATTCCACAAACATGCTTCAAGCACCACTAGGTCCCATGCCTGGGAGGGGTGGAAATACCACGACTTAAAAAGACCAAGATGGTTTCCCTCATGAAATGTATGGTCTGGTGGAGACAAATAGACACTCAATATACAAATAAGAAAAATGCATATTATGTAAAATTTGATGGTGCTGAAGGAAGAAAGCGAACAGAGAAGGAAGACGGCGGTGTAGGGAGTGCAGATCCACATGGAACGCAGGCTGAGCATCTCTGGGAGGTGAGAGAGGGAGTCATGCGGCCGCTGGAAAGAGTGGTTGGGACAGAAGTGAGTGAATACAAAGGCCCTGAGCAGGCTTGGGAGATAAGGTCAAGGTCCTTTCAGAAAAGGCTCACATCGAGTCATCTGTTAGAGATCCAAGTGAGAGACCACGCAGAGCGTTGAACACAGGCGTTTAAGGAGAGGCCTTGGCCAGAGACATAACATAAGCCCCATCAGAACCATGGAGCTCAAAGCTGTGACACAGAAAAGGAGGAATCCAAGGACTGGGAGTTGAGATGGCCCAGGAAGGAGGAGGGGCCGGGGCTCCAGAAACGCTCCCCTTTTCCAACTCCGGCCCCAGGGGAGAGTTGATCTGATTGAAACATGATTTTCCCACATCCTACTCACCCCGTTAGAGACAGCCCCCACAAATGGCAGGCCTGGGACAAAGAAGGAACAAAGAGTTGTGTGAAATTCATTCTACAAGCCCACCACAACGGTCATAGCAAGTCAGGGGACGGCAGAGACGGAGGAAAGGCAGGCAGAGTGTCTTCCAGAAGGAAGCGTCCATCCATTCCAGAGACCTGGACTGGTCGTCATTTGCATGGAGCACGGTGCTCACTGCTGAGGAGGCAGAGTGGAAACCAGGACCTTTGCCCTCCGGGCTTCCATTTAAGAACCAGACAGAACAGAAAGGCAGTGGTCATCAGCCAAATGTGCCTCCTATCCAGTCCCAGGGTGTGCTGGGGATGTGGCTTCCGCTCGCCTCTTAGACAAGTCACACTGCCCACCCCACACATGCCGTCACGCGGCAGAGTTGGGGGCACCTGTCATCCCACCCACTGAGGTGTCTACCACAGGGACACGCTAAGGAGAAGAAGAGGGAGCCTTTTCCAGAACCATCCAGAACCAGGGGCACCACAGGACCAGGCCGTGCTGTCCACCCTGCTCCGCACCCACCCGGGGACAGGGCCCCCACCACAGCTCTCGGGAGTGAGGCCCTGAAGCGCCACCGAGATAAGTTCTCCGGAGCTGCTGGTTCAGGCTGAGGCCTGACACCCGGTGACTTGTCGGAAACACCCCATGCAGCACGGTGCTCCCAGCTGCGTTCGAAACAGGGACACATTTAATCCTCCAAACGACCTTATTAGGCCAGGTTATTTCTGTTTTTCAGATGGGGAAAGCAAGGTACAGAGAGGAGGGGAAAAAACGACACAGACAAACAGGCCACACCTTGTCCAGGGACACAGAGATGGGCCAGGAGGTCTGGTTTCGGAGTTTGTGCTCTGAGCTAGAAGCTGCCTTTGCACAGAGCTAAGCATTCATCCCTGGCTCAGCTTCCTTCCACCTGTGGCCACAGCAGCCCCCAGGCTTTGGTGACCAGGAGCGCTGAGCATGCATCCTCTGCTCCCAGCTGTACGCCCTGCAGATGCGTGTCATGCCCGTGCCCCCACCCAGAGGACCGTGCACAGAGCAGCTCCAAGAAGGAGGGAGCTTCGGTCTTTCATCCCTGGGTCTGGAAGCCACAGAGAAGTTGACCGGCCAGCGATAAACCTGTTGGCCTTGGGGTCGAAAACCCGCGTTGCTCCTCTGTATCTGTCCCTGATACCTGGTACGATAGCTTCTGTTTGAGGAGATGGAGCAGGGCCAGGGTTGGAGCCTGCTGACCGGATGGTCAAGCCTGGAGAGCGGGTGCCCTCTGCTTGTGTCAAGTCCAAAAGGCAGGGTTTGGAAATAAAGTCAACAGAGAGTTTTTCCTCATCTCCACGCAAACAGCCATTAGCCGGTGTTTGGAGAGAGTTGGGCAATGCTGGCTGGAGCTGAGTCTGGGGAAAGTGAATTTTGAAGACTATAAAGCCAGCTTGGGTTTCCAAGTTCTACCCACATGCCTCCAGCTCCCCTCAAAAAGAAAAAGCTCCAAGCCCGTGTGCCTCCCCATGCCCCCTTCCACCCACCGTGGAATTACAATGGGTATCAGAGAATGTTTTGGAACATTCTGCTGTCTCCCCATACACTGGACACCTGTCCTTGCGGTCCAACACTGCACATCATCACCAGGCACCCTCCTTCGGATGACCCCAGGGATCTTATGCAGACACCTACTCTCTCCAGCCTGAGCTGCTGCAGAGAAAAATGCCAAATGCCAGGGGTAGGCATGGCAACTATGTCCTCAGAGAATTTAAAAATAGAGGGCACACCGGAAAGTATTTGTTCCAAGTCCCTTGCTTTACAGATGAGGAAGCTAAGGCTCAGAGAAGGGGTGGTTCTGTGCCCAAATTACCCAGCTAGAAAATGCAGGGCTAACTCACCCAGTTAATGGGATTTCCCCACCACATGATTTGACCTGAAAACTTTCCATTTGCATTCTCATTCACCCATTCAGCGGTTTCCACATTATTTTTTCCTGAGGAATCTTCTGTCAGCCAAGTGCTAGCTAGAACCTGGGGCAAAACTAGAACAAGACCTGCCCCCTCCTCTGAGGACTCCCCTGGAACCCCCCCATGGTTCCTCCTCAGAAATGCCCCTGAGCACAGCTTCCCCCCGGGGAACTGCAGCAGGATTGGGCAGAGGCCCAGACGCTGCTACTTTTTTAATCTTCCCAAGTGAATGCAATTAAGCAGCAGAAGTCGAGAAACACAACAGAGCACAGCTTTGGGGGAGTCGCAGACCCAAATTCTATCTGATTAGGCTCCTGGGAGTCTGAGGGGCAAGTGAGCAGTGGCATCTGACAGGGTGACAACCATCACCTCCTCTATGCTGTCACCTGGGCAGAAGGCCACTGCAGCCTCCCAGCAAAAACTTCCCAGGCCCGGGGCCACAAAGATAAACATGACTTCCCACCATGAGCATCTTTCAAGGAAAAGAAAATAGGCTGGGAATCCAGTCTCACTGGGCCCGGCTGTGGTTCGTTTCATCCATCTGGTAAATGTGTTGTGATGTCCGAGGCTCGGGGCAATTTCCCACAAGGCCTCTGAGCAGACTCACAGCATCAAAGGTGCAAAATTGATGAGGGAGAAATGGACTTCTGGTGAGATCCAGGCTCCCCCCGAATGCAATGTCATTCCAAATGACTCACACTGACAGACTGAAAATATTCAAGCACGACATTTGCATCTATTAAAAAGTCATCTTATCGCACATGGCTGGAAATTGGGCTTTCTAAAGGTTACCAAAAATTGTTGTGCCTCTGGAGCTGGATGTGGTTTCCAACTGAACTCAAGAGCAGAGGAAGCTCGGGGGGCCTCTGAGACCTCATTTGTTTAGCAGCAGCAGCACTAAGATTAAGTCATTTGACACAAGAGACGAGAGGCCTGCCCGCGCCAGCCCCAGTGAGGGGAAAGCCTGCCTGGCCTTCGGGCCAGCCACTATCCTCCAGATTCCAGAAAGCACCAAGTTTTTCTTTACTTCTGAAACAGGCATCAGCTTTTCTTCTAGGAGCTGAACGTGATTCAGTTTTACTGTGACTTTTCAAATCAGTGAATTCAGAGTCCCTCCTTCTGTAAATCAGAATGATTCTGCGTGCCCTGGTGTGGTTAGTGGTTAAGTTCACTGCCTCCAGCAGGAACACCCCTCCATACATCCCCAGGACCCACGTTCATGACCCGGGGTGAGGTCGGGAGAGGGTGGGACCAGGATGAACAACTAAATAAAGCAAATACATGCTTCAAAAAGAAAATCAGGACAATTCTTCCTCTGGTCCATTTCACAAGTAAAGGCTGGACATGGCCGGCCCTCACCTGCTGAGGGAAAGTCACTGAGCCACATGGGTTAAAGGAGCCAGAACTGGATCTCAAAGCGAATCAACAGGAGGATTTCTGCTCCAAAGATGCAGAGGGAGGGGGCAGTCCCTTCGAGAACAAGAACAAGAGAGCTGGAAGACAAGCCCTGTGTGGAGGACTCGGCCTTCCCCGCCATCCTGGACAGGGCAAAGGGAAGGGCCCCACCATGTCCCATGCTGAGACCGCCAAAGCCAAGTTCAGATCACCAGCAAGGGGAGGAGGTCGGTCTGACTTTGAGGCCGGAGCATCTGGCCGCCTAAAGAGATCTGAGTTCTGAGCTAGAACAGGAGGCAGACTATGTGTTCAGACAATGAAAATTCTGGAAACAGATGAAGAACTTACCCAGATTGAGAAACCAGACATATGGCAGGAATTCAAGTCATGGAGTTGATGGGAACACTGTCTGAACCCACAAAAGACGCCAGACCTGAGAACAGTTCAAACAAAGCCCAGTCTCCCTAACTGGATGCATGGCAGCTGGGAGGGGGAGAGGAGTCTCATTCCATGCAGAATAAACAAAGTTTCTTTCCCCCCAACTCACTGCTTTCAGCTGGTGAGTTAGACTCCCCTTCACTGTCCCTTCATGCCACCTTCAACATACTTTGCATCTTCTGGTTATTGAAATGTGTTCAGTTCTCTGGAAAACTAACCTCTCAAATGAGCAAAGCCCCAACCTCACCCAGGGGCTGAGTGGTGCTCTGAGGTCTCCCCTCCTCCCTCTTCTGACAAGGGGACAGCGTGGGGGACTCGCCAGCACCAGGGGACCCCCAGCTCTACTCTAAGGAGGAAAGGCTCTGTGGGGTCCTGCTGGTGTCCCAGTTGCGAGCAGGTGTGGCTTGAGCTCCACCCAGATCCCTTGTCACTGGGGACCTGCCCAGTGGTCCCGACTGGGCCTGGGCCCTCGGACTAAGGGCCCCTGGTGGTAAGTGACTTCACATGGGCTTATTGGCTGTTTGCATATCTTTTGAAAAAACATCTATTCAAAGCCTTTGTTCACTTTCAAATCGGGTCGCCTTTTTGAGTTGTAACATCCTTTATATATTATAGACTACGTATATGATCGATTAGATGTATGATATAGAAGTATTTTCAATTACTCTGTAGGCTTTTTTTTTTTAAGGAAAGGTACAGGCAGGAATGAAGGTAGGAAGGAAGTCAGAAAGGCAGTCAGGTAGAGAGAAGAAGAAGCATTTTATTTTTATTCAGTTGTGCATATCGGTTCTTCATCCTGAAAAAAAATGTATGTGGACTGCACCCAGCGTGTCCTAGACCACTCAGCCACCAAGGAACGCTACCTTTCACTTTCTTGAGGGTGTGCTTTGAAGCACAAAGTTTTTGTTTTGTGAAATCCAGCATCTCTGTTTTTTCTTTTGTTGCCTGTGCTTTTGGTGTTATGCTAAGAAAACATTGCCTGATCCAAGGACAGGGATTTATATATCTCTTTTCTTCACTTTTATAGTTTTAGTTCTTACATATAGGTTTAGGGTCCATTTTTAGCTAATATTTGTCTGAGTTCTTTTACATATGACAATCCACTTGTGCGTCATTTGTTGAAAACACTCATCTCCCATTAAATTTTTCAATACCAACACAAGACTGGACACATACATAGCTCTACGTCAAGTGGGAGAAAAGCTGGATTCACTGTTAATAGGCAGAAAAAGAAAGGAAGGAAGAAAAGGAGGGAGGGAGGGTAAGAAAACTATAAGAAAGCTAAAGGAAAAGTAGGTAAAAAAAATAAGATTTTTTTGAGCTGGCAGCAATGAAATAAATAACAAAGTGTTAAGTCAACTACTCAATGAAATTGAACGTTCTCTTCCCTAAAATTAAAAGACAGTGATGGCAATCCCCTGGTGGCCTAGTGGTCTAGTGCACCTGAGAGCTGTCCCATACGCATCCCAAGGTCCCCAGTTCAAGACCCAGGGCCGGGGGACAAAACCGATGTGAACAACTAAATAAAAACATATTGCTAAAAAAAAAAAAAAAAAAAGATAATCAGTTTGGCATTTAAAATAATCATATAGGCCAACACTAAGTCCCTACTTAATGTCAATAAGTTCTTGGAAACTGCAACTTTTTAAACAAAAACAAGCATCTTGACCACAGCCTGATTGATAAAATAGCAGCTAAATTCCCATAGCGCACACTTCTGGTCATGAAATGTTACCACATTCCTGAAGAAAGACCCAAAATACTTCTAATATTAACAATCATCTGTTTTCATTCATTTCCTTTCCAACCCTCTGATTATAGTTCCGGGTCAGTGTGGCTGGAGCCCAGCCCGGCAGCTCAGGGTGAGAGGCAGGCACCCAACCTGGACAGGACACCCGCACATCACAGGGCGAACTCACACACATTGAAATTGGGGCAACTGAGTCATGCCCGAAGACACATGTGCATCTTTGGAGTACAGGGGATGGAAAGAAACCGGTGTCCCCAGAGAAAATCCATGCAGACAAGGGGAGAATGTGCACAAGTCCACAGAGACAATGGTCCATTTTTTTTTAACCAACATTATAATGGCAGAACATTATTCGAAGATAGGCTCTGTCAAAATCCTTAATATAAAAAGAGCTTTTAGAAATCAATTAGAAAAAAAGTGCTACATTCCTGTAGAAGAATGGATGAAAACATGAAAAGATAATTCCAAGAAGAAATACAACAGACTCATAAACACTTTAAAAGGTCCAATTTTGGCAGTAATCAAAGAAATGCAAGTTAAGATATTACTTTTCTCACTCAACTAGAAAAACATTTATAAATTATAGGCTGGCGATGGGGCAATGAGAGGGACACCACAGATTAATGTACAAGCTGATACAGATTCATTGCAACTTAAATCTATATGCCCATCAATATGTATTCAGAAATATGCTTTCCGTGTAAAATTGAAGCAAGTAGGAGAAAACAGACCACTGTCATTTTAATTGGACAGTAGGTGTGATTGAGATTGGTTTTACTTTCTTCATGCAGGTCTTCATTTTCCAAACAAAACAGAGATCCACGTGTGCCAGATGGCCAGGGGATGTGAGGGCTGTGCTGGGGGCAGATCCAGGCTGGCGAAGACTCCAGCACCTGGCCCACAGCCCGGCCCCGAAATCCTGCCTCAGTGTGACCACGCTCTCCTCATCCACGCATAGCACTCAGCGTTCGTCGCAGCACATTCACAATTGCCAAGCAGTGGAAGCACCCTTCATGCCCATCGGCAGACGAAAGGCTAGAGGCCGTGATACAGACACACAATGGAGTACAACTCAGGTGCCAAAAAGGTGGACTCTTGACTTTCGCAAGAACGTGAAAGGAACGCGAGGGGATGTATGCTTCGTGAAATAAGTCAGAAAGAAAATGACCTTAGGATTTCACTTCTGCGGGGAATATAAAGAAACAACGCAAATAAACAGACACACACACTTAGATTCAGAGAGGAAGGGCGGGGGTCAGGCAAGTGGCAGGGGTGTCAGTTGTGTGGTGGTGGAGAATAACTAGATCTTTGCAGGCAGGTTGGGGGTATATATATATATATGTGTCGAGGTGTGAAGCTTCTGAAAGTGTTTATAAAGCAATATTACCTCAATAAAAAGAAATATGTGTAAGCCACAACCTTTGTCTCAAGTCCCACAGGACAGCACCCTTCGTACCTCACGCTCTTGTTTGCTTTCTCCAGCTCTGTATCTGCTGCAAACACATGGGCTCACATTCCCACGCTGTATCAGGACTTCAACAGGTTGTTCCCTCACCTGGGTATCCCTCCAGCCCCACCCTTCACCTAGACAGTTCGTAGCCCAGCGCTCAAGCCAACAGCACTTGCTGGAGGAACGTTTCCATGAGTCCACGACTTGTCGGGCCCCTCCTAACACCCGGCCTCCTGCCCTTCCCAGCCGTCCAACTGCCTTCCAGGATCAAGCGAAGGCTCCCCTAAGTCCGACCCTGGCTGCACCGTATCACGGCCTCCCACTTCCAACTGGAGGTCCCGTCTATTGTTGCTTGTAGCTTCACCGTGACCTCTGATGTCAAGCCCACCAGCCTGTGTCTGTACAGAAACCCTCACCCTTTGACGTCTTGTTGCAACTGTTCTCAGCTTTTGGACCGGAGACAATGTCTTTTCTTCCTCTGCTGCCAGGCTCCAAGGCCCCAGGGCTCTGCCTCTGACATGGCTTCCAGCAATGAAAGAAGAGCAAGTAAAATGCAAAACTCAAAGTGCCCCCATCCCCACCTCCCAAAAGGACTTGCCATCAATGATATTCTTTGTATCCTCCAAGGAAGAAAAGACAAAGTATGTTACTACCACCAAACACATGCACATAACTATTTATTCCTATCTTTTTATTTATACCAAATGTATTCTGGATGTATGTTGGATTTAGGAGGCATGAGATTAATCATCACCCAACTCCTGGTCTTTTTCTATTTAAATGTCAGCCAACTTGTATGTCTCTATTATTACATTAAAACAATGTGTAGCTGTTATTATTTACTTAGCTCATCTAACACGCAGGTATTTGGCTGTTTCAGTTTGTCTGCTCTTATACATAGTGCTGCAATAAATATTCTTAGGTGCCTATCTTAAGAGTACTTACATGAATATATCTATACAGCCAATTCCCCGTAGCAGAACCACTGGACGAAGAAGGATGTGCTTCCAGTTTTGACAGATATTGCTGAATTGTTCTCTGAAAAAGTAGACCATTAACACCTCCGGTCAGGGTATTTGAAAATGCCTGACAGTCCTCAGCATAACCAGGACAGGACTTGACCAAACTTTTTACTTCTTCACTTCTCTGCTCACTGAGAATTGATAGCACATCAATATTTCTTTAATGATGAGTGAAGCTACCCATGTATTCAAGTGTTTATTTTCCTATAGACTGCCAGTTCATCTCCTCACCCCTCCTGATTCTAATCGTGAATTATTCAATCTTACTTCTATGCCTGCTCAGTAAACTGAAGAAGTGCCCCTGTGTCCTGTACAGCTAATACTGCTGCCTGGCTGGTTTTTGTTATTTGTCTTTTAACACAAAATTATTGACATTACATTACAGCATGATATGGGTTTAAGGCGTGTACACTTGCTAAATCAACATTGTATATATACTATGTCACGGTCACCATTAATAGTCCAAGTCCATCCTTCACCAAATACTTGAACCCTTTTGCCTGATTTGCCTCCTCTTACCTTCTGGAAACCATGAATTTGGTCTTAGAGACTTAAAAGTCTATTTTTGTTTGATTTGGTTCGTTCTTCTGACTTTATTATTTTAATCATCTTTTATTAGAAATTCTTGATTTTAGGCTTTAGTGCTGCTTAAGAATGCATCTCTAGCTCAAAGCTAAATACAGTTTTATCCGTCTTAAGGAACTAGACAGTTAGTTACCTTGTGCTGTCATGAAGATTAAATCTCGTGTCGTCTCTCCCCGGCCCCCTTGAGACAACCTGGCTTTAACAAATGCTGACAGTTGATTTTCCTTTGAAAGTTCTAGCTAGAACTTTCCCCTACTCAAAAATGTAGTCAAAAGAGCCAATACTCTGGAGGTTAACTCAGCTGATTTTTCCCCCAGGTTCCAAACTCTTGTTTGGGTAATTGATTACTTTTTCAAGTTCTTTACATAACCTGGATTAAAGGGGACATTCCCATAAACTCCGGTCTAGCTAAGATCCTGCTCCTAAAACACAGGATTCATTTGAAATCTTTTCTGAAAGCTTTTGGAGACGTGATTCCCATTCCACGTGTACTATCTTCACCTGAGCCATCCTCAGTAGCTGGATTTTCCTGGGGGGCTGTGGAATAACTTTAAGTCTGGGGTTGGGTGGGGCACAGGTACCATCAGAGGAGATGCTGGTACAAAACACTGGGAAATCCCAATGTGTCTAAAGCTCTGACATTAGGGACCTTTCCCTATGATTTTAAATGTATAATGTTTGGAGTTTTGCAGCTTCTAACAACTTTCACATAAATCAGCCCGTTGCTATTTCACAAGCCATGCAGAGACATACTACAGCCCTCGATTGTTGTAGGTAGGGAATGGGGGCTCCGGATGAACGTGACATGAGGAGGAAGACCTGAGCCACGTTACACATCTCTCTTTGACCTCTGGGTCTACTGGTTCCACTGGACAGGGCCCCATTCTCTCCATCCTACCTGGCTGACATGGCCTCTCACGAAATGGAAGAGTTAAGGGTAAAGGCCACATTCCAACAAAAATCATCATGTGCTCAAGGAATGATATCATGCTAAGGAAGATGAACTTCAACCTCCAGCAAGAGCTGAGCCTGCTCAGTTTGCAGCAGCACAGGATCCCACAGACTCCTGGGCACGCTGGGGATAGGGTGGCATACACCACACAGCAGGCCTAGTCCCTGCGCACATCAGACAAACCGTGAGTTGTCTTTGGCATGAGTCAGTCCTCGGGTTATACAGGAGACATGCTGAAATTTGCCTATTTGAAATGAAAGTGTAACTGGGTATGCTGTGTTTTTGTTCCACCTGGCAATTTTAATTGGGAAAAGAGTTTGACAAAAGGTATTATAACAGAGTTGTGATATTCTTGGTCTGAGGAGATACTAGCTAAGCTGTAGCAGGGACTCCCCAGTACATGTAGGGAACCCTGCAATAATCAAGGTCTCATAGGCAAGGAACACTGCCACCCGATATTTTCATTAACTAAAAAGTTAATGCAGTATGTTTCAAAGTCTTTTTAAATAACTAAATATGTGTGCAATTATTATCAACAAAGATGGTCTTTGTGTCACTGTTAATTCTGGGGAAAAAAAGGATTTATTCAAGTCACTTAAAAATTGGGAATGAATAAATAATAAATTCAGTCAGTAGAACACAGTGAATTAAATAGAATCCAAAGTTATTTTCAAGATGATTACACAGATATTCCTTGACATGGAAGTATGTTGAGCACTGAATAGTGAATGAAAAATACACATTGTTAAATTACCATGTTTTCACCAACCCCCGCCCCCCCCACATTATTAAAGTCCAGCTTTCCCCATCAGGTTTTAACATCTCAAATTAATATGTCTTTAGGACTTATGACATCATTGGCCACATGACAGACATGAGGCAATTGTCATTTACAAGCACATGAGCACTCAGTCACTGCTGGTCCTGGCATCAGCTCAGCTGACCTCTCGGCATTGTTGGTGCAACTCACAGTGCACTTTCTACTTCAAATGTCTTCCATGATGACACAGTGATTCAGCATTGGAACAAAAAGTTACTTTCTTTGCAGAAAACAAAGAAGGGGCTAAATTTGATTTTAGTAATACAAATGTTCTTTTTGTCTGCAAGAAAAGATCACAGGGATGCATTTTCTTGCAAAGCAACAACCAAGTGCTTTGTAGAAGCAAAGAAAGGAGGACACTCACAAGGAGAGGAAGGGGTGTTATGTCCTGCACTGAGAAATGGGCAGAAGGGTTCTTATCAGAGGCAAAGTAAAGGAACTGAAGAAGATTCATTTCTTTGGAGTGGCCCCAAACCAGGGTCAGAAAGGGCAGTAGCAGAGCTAAGGAGGAGAGCCCAACCCGGCAACGAAGACCGGCTGCTATGTCCTCCAACCAGTTTAGGCGGGGACCCAGGCCCCTAAAAGCAAAGGGCGCATAGAGATTGAGAGGGTTCCACATGGTTCCTGGAACTCCCCAGCTGTCCCTCTCGTAGGTAAACCAGCAGCAGGAGGAGGAATGGTTGTGGGCAAAAGGTACAAATAGACAGGTGTAGTGCCATCACTTGCTTACCTGTTGTATGGAACTTTCCCTGGTCACCTGGGAGACTCTGGCAGAGGGCAGTCCTTGGAAGCCAGACCAATGCCCAGATCTGTCCTCTGGCCTGGTCCCAAACCTCTAACTCAAGGGCCCTTCCTCCCCAGCAAAGTGAGGAAAGGAATTTGCAGCCACTGGAGTCCACATGGCTCCACAGACTGCAGAAAGGGCAGGAGCCAGTGGGGAATCAATCCGCGGTCTCCTGTGATGCGGAACCGTCTCCACTGTGAGCTCCTGGAGCTTTGCCCCTGGTTTGAGGTGAGTGGTCAGTAGCAGTCCAGCTACAGTGCTCTGCAATCCACAAGTCGTCACCTGTGCTTCTGACCAACTGGCTACAGATTAAAAGTTCCCACAAGACCTTCCTTGGGTTCAATTATTTGCTAGAGTGACTCATTGAACTTACATTTACTAGATCACTGGTGTATTAAAAATAAATAATAAATAAATAAAAAGGATATAACTCAGGAATAGCCAAATGGGAAAGAAACAAAAGGCAAGGTATGGGGAAAGAGATTCCCTAAATATCCACTTGTTGACCAAGCTGGAATTTCACCAAAACACTTTTTGGGACTTCATTGCATAGTAAGCTTGATTAAATCACTGACCATTGGTGAGTGAGTTAACCTACGCCCCTTTTCCCCTCTCTGGAGACGAGAGTGGGACTGAAAGTCCTTACCTGACCTTGTGGTTGGGTCCCTTGGCAACCAACTCCCATTCCTTGGTTACCTATGGGCTTTCCAGAAGTCACAACGGCATCACCAAAGACACCTTATAGCAATATTACTTACAAAATCCCAAGAGTTTTAGGAACGCTGCCAGAAACAGAAACAAAAACCAAACATATACATCACAGTGGTCATTTCGTTGTTTTAACGCTTAGATTTAGATTATTGGGAATTACACTTAGGTACCTCGTGATACTCTGGAGGAAGTAGGGTAGAGAGATATTTAATGCTAACCCAAGTGTGGGCAGAGAGCTTCCTAGGATGAAATATGAACAAACAAATGTATCAAGGAATATAGCAGCTATTTCCTTTTTTCAGTGGCAGTTCATGAAATGACTTTGCTTTTTCTGGATAGCCTCTGATGGTGAGACAAGAGGTTGCCATCAGAATTCCTTGAAATGCATCCTTATTAAATCCTTCCACAAAACTGAAGTGGAAAGAATATACCCAAATATCTTTTATGAGGCTAACATTATCTGATTGCAAATCCAGACTAGGACAGCAACAAAAAACTTGTAAACTGGTATCGCTGATAAACAGAGATGCAAAATCTTCAACAAAATCATGGCAAGCCAAATTCAACAGCTCATTTTAAAAACCATACATCATGGCCAAGTGGGGTTTATTCCAGGAATGCAAAGATGGTTTGACACACACGAAATCAACCCCCAAATTATATAATCATATATTAGATGCAGGAAAATTATTCAATATCCATTCATGATTTTAAAAAATACTCTTGTTAAAGTGGTAATAGAAAGCACACACCTCAACATAATAAAAGTCATAAAACAAACTCGCAGCTAACATCATGCCCAGTGGTGAAAACCCACAAGCTTTTTCCCTAAGACCTAAAACAAGACAAAGATGTTCGCTCTCATCAGTACTGTTCAACATAGTTCTGGAAGTACTGACTGCAGCAGTTAGGCAAGAAAAAGATATGAAAATAATCCAAATGGGAAAAATAAATAAATAAAACTCTCATTTGCAGATAGCATATTATTATACCTAGAAAATCTCGCTAAAAATGCTAGAAACAATAAATGAATACAGTAAAGTGGCAGGAAATAAAAGCAATACACAAAAATCTGTGGCATCTCTGTATGTAAACAAGGAACTCAAGGAAAGCAGTTAAGAAGGTAACCTCATTCACAATAGCACCCAAAAAAAGGATAAAATACTGGAGAATAAGCCTAACAAAAGAGGTGAAAGACATACATATTAAAAACTACAAGACATTGTCAAGACAAACAGAACAAGACCCAGATAGTTGGAAAAAATAGCCCATGCTCATGAATTTGAAGAATCAACTGTTAAAATGGCCCTTGTACCCAAAACAATATACAAATTCAATGCAATTCCTATCAAAATTCCAGGAACATTTTTCAACAAAATAGAACAAATAATGCTGAAGTTTTGTATGGACCCACAAAATACCTCTAACAGCCAAATCTGTTCTCAAGAAAAATGGAAGAATCACACTTCTCAACTTCAAACTATACTAAAGAGTGATTGCCATCAAAACAGTACGGTACTGGAACAAAAACAGACACATATACCAGTGGAAAAAAATTGAAAGCTCAGAAATAAAACCGCGCATATATTAATAGTTACTCTATTATGAAGGAACCAAGAGCACTCAATAGAGGAAGGAAACTCTAGTCAACAAGTGGTACTGAGAGAATTGGACAGTCAGCTAGATCACTCATTAATGACATGTACAAAAATTAGCTCAAAATGCACTGAAGACTTGGTTTATTATCAGAAACCATAATATACACAGAGAAAAGCACAGACAATATTTTCTATGACTTCAATTACAGAGAGATATTTGGGAAAGTGAAACCAATGGCAAAGGAAACTAAAGCAAAATTCAACAATTTGGACATCCCCAAACTAAAAAGCTTTTGTATAATGAAAAAAACCACCATTAAAACAAAAAAGCATCTGACTGAGTGGTAGAAGATAGTTTCATATCATATATCAGACAAAGGGTTAATCTCTAAAATATACAAAGAGTGCATACATCTCAACAACAACAAAAAAAACCTCGCTCAGAAAACAGGCAAAAGAAACGAATACATACCTCTCTAGAGAAGACAACAGATAGCCTACAGATATATTTTTTTTTAAATGCTCTATATCATCAGAGAAATGCAAATAGGAACCACAATGAAATAACACCTCATACCTGTGAGAATGGCCTATGTCAAAAAGATGAGAAATTAATGTGGGAAAAGTTGTGGAGAAAAAGGAACCCTCCTACACAGTGGGTGGAAATGTAAATCAGTACAACCTCTTTGGAAAACAGTATGGAGATTCTTCAGAAGGAAAAAAAAGGTTCTACACGTCTATCCAGCAATCCCACTAGGCGTATACCCAAAGAATATAAAAACACTAATCAGAAAAGATATCTGAACCCCTATGTTCATAGTAGCGCAATATGCAATAGCCAAGACACAGAAACGACCTAAATGCCCATCAACAGATGACAGATAAAGAAGCTACGCAATATATACTCCTTGGAATTCCATGTAACTATTAAAAAAGATTCCAACGACCTGAATGGAACTTGAGGGGATTATACGAAGGGAAATAAGTCAGAAAGAAAAAAGCACCCAGTGGTTTCACTCGCGTGCGTAATGTAAAGAAACAGGCAGACTGACCACACGGAATTCACAGGACTGTGGTTACCGGAGGAAGAGGAGAGGAGAGGGAAGCAGAGAAGGAAAAAGAAGGTGGGAATGTGGTGGCAGTGGTGGTGGAACCGCGACTCTGGTGGCAGGTGTGTTGTGATGTGCACATAGATTGTCGTGTGAGTCTAACATGCTGACAATCCTACACTAATGCAAACAAAAGGAAAAAAATGAATCCCTTGAAGAGTGAGAGGAAGATCTGGGACTGGCCCCTCTATCCTGAGGGTCTGTGGTCTGTGACGCAACACTGGTCCACAGTATGTGGTTAAGAACTTGGCCACAGATTACAACATATGGGAGGGCTTTCCATATTGCCAAGCGACTCTAGGACACCAGCTGGCTGTTCCATCACAGGCATCTCTCCCTTCTCTTTCTCTAAAAGGAGGCCCTTGGCTTTGCTCCTGCTCAGGTCTGTTCCCAGGGAGCCCTGTGGGCTCTGGTGGAGACCTGCCTTCTCCCCCGCCGCATCTGTGCTCCAGGGGATGCAAACACTCGAGCCGGTTTATAAAACACAACAGGAACAGGAGTGTGAACCAGATTGGTGTCAGGGTGACTGTAAGGTGTGTGCTAACAGAGTTTCCTGCTACTCTGGGAAAAGCAAAGTGATGGCGTTGGAGCCTGGCTTCCTTGGCAGGAGGGCTGCAGAGAGCAGGAGAATTGCCCCAGAGGAGTGAGCCTCAAGGCCCAGCCTTGACATATACCAGCTGTGTCTTTCAACTATTTTCATATTTGAAATTGAAATGAGAATCTTAAACTTCGTGCATATTCGTTCATTTAATCCTCCCAAGGACCTTATGAACAATTAACACCTGTTATAAATGAGGAAACTGAGGCACAGAGAGCTGAAGTACCTTGCTCAGTCACGCAGGTGCCAAGGGGAGGGCGGGACTCCTAAACCCAGCCATCTAGCTGCAAGACGAATGCCATTAATAACTCTACTCCATCAACACTGTCAAATCTAAACGAGTGAAAAGGTACACAATGCACTCTATTTCCTGGATTTTAAAACACACTTGCTGCCCACATCTTAACATCTTAGACACCTAATGGGTCTTCTTGGAAGGATTTTTCGCGTCAACTAATTATGAAATAAGTGCAAAGAGGAATTGCTTCCAGAATAATGATCACAAGTCACCTCTTTATGGAAAAGAATCACAATGAAAACTGAGTGTTTATTTTCCACCTACTGTGGAGAGTCAAGCACAGGGTGGAATTCGATGCAGTGAATGATTATGAGCTCTGACATTGGCCTGAGAGGCCTCACTGCCTCAGCTGGCAGCCCTCCCTCCACCCTGCAGAGGGCACCCTGGCCCTGAGGATTTCCAGACACTTTCAAGCCTGCAGGTCCCTATTTCCTCATGGTTTGTTTTTTAACCTCCTCTGTTCTCTGCTCTAACTCAGCCTTGGCCCGCCTATCACACATTTTAACCTGAGGCTCCCCACTACCCCTTCTGATTTTCTTTGTGTGTTGCTGCCTCCTTCTGAATGAAAGCTCCATGAGGCTGGTTGATTTGCTGCCTCGTGCAGTTTCTAGAAAAATGCTAAGGACACTCGGCCTTCACTATTTCATGAATGAATGAATGAATGAGGACCCACTGGAGGTTTAAGGATGCTTAAGGAAGATTTAGAGTATCTCTCTGCTCATCCTCAGAAGGCTGAGGCCAGACAGAGCTGAGAGCACCTGTGTTCTAGGCCTTCTCTCAGTAAAGGAAGCCAGTCTCTGGGGGAAACGCTATGTCGGACACATAACATTTTGACAATTTCTAGAGAGCATTTGGATGAATTTTGTCATTGAAAAAATGAGGGAAGAACCCAGTACAAGGCATGAGTCTTGACTGGATCATCGTTTTTAAAAAAAAAAAAAAAAAAAAGAAAGAAAGAAAAAACAATTCTAAAAGATTTTGGAGATGGTTGGGAAATTTGAAAATGGTCTAAATATGAGGCACTCTTAGGGAATTACTTTTCATTTGACTCGGATAATGGGACTCAGGTTAACCAAATACTTTGGTTCTTTGGGGGAGACATGCAGAGTGTCTTGGGGAGACGTATCGTGTCTGTTCTTGTTTTCAACAGCCTCCGGGGCACAGGTGTCAAAGGGGCCATCTCCCCTTTGCCCCCCACAATCAGGCCCCCATGGCCCCCAGCTCCCTACCAGTCCCTCTGTGCTTGGCCCTTCCCTCACGTGGTGATTTGACTCCTTGGGTCTCTTTCTTTCCTTGTTTAGTAAATAACCGACTGGTTGACTGAGCTCATGGCTTGGGAATGTCTGTCTTCATTTTCCCTGCTCCTTAATAAAAATGAACTCAGCTCCTATTTCACCTCAGGTTCCAAAGCAAATGACAAGAAGTATTCTCTGCTTTGCTTCCCGGGGAGGAAACTGGGCTTTCCAAACTATGAAGTGTCTTCACCAAAAGCAAATATCCACAGTGGAAAGAATCTTGACTGAGACCCAGGATTCCCAGTCTCAAGCTTCTGTTGCCTCCTGGCAAAACTTGGGCATTCTTCATTGGAATGGATTGCCTTTTTCCGCTGCAAAATGCCTGCATGGCCGGAAAGTGAGAAACCAGTCAGTTGCCCGGGGTGGGGAGGGTGGTGGTGGTATTGGGGGGCGACAGGGGTGTCTGGCTACAACCGGTGGAAAATTACCTGACTTTTTCACTGTTTGTGAAAAGTCCAATTTCGCAGCCCACAGCTGAGCGCAAACATTAGGGATTCTGATATTCCAAGATGAATTTCAACCTGGCAGGATTCAACTCTTAAAAAGATGTATCCTTTTGTATTTTTTATTGTTTTTTTATTTTAATGGCAGCTGAGGTGGGCGTGTGCAAAATTAAGGTTTCAATACAGACCAAGTTGTATCCTTTCTCTGAAGTTCAGAACCCTTGCAAGTACCACAGCTGGGAATTCCCAGGGATACCTGCAGGTTGACCACGGACCAGAGAAAGCTGGTTTCCCACGTGAAGGGGAAATGGTGTCTGCACCAGGGCATCCATTTTCAGAGCCCGAGAACTCCTGCTTGAGACCTGAGTGGGAGGGTTTTTCCTGCCCTTGGAAAGAATATCTACTTGGGGCACTTTGGGGGGACTATTACACTTTGAAAGAGAAAAACCAGGAAAAGCGACTTTGAAAGTCTAAAGGAAGTCACTACAGGCAGATCTATCATATGTCCTCTAACTGCATTCCCTCTGGAATCACCTCCACTGGCCGAAGCTGGAGAACACAGGGCCTGGCTGATGCCCACGGGAATGTCCTCCCACTTCAGGATGAACAGCTGGGCCTTGACCACGTGAACATGCCAGCCTCTGGAAGACCACGGCCAGTCCCTTGGCTGCCATAGGACGACGGTCTCCAGGGGCATTTGCAGGGTGACCTCCTGAGTCAAGGAGGGAAGGGACTCCCACAGGCACTAAGGGAGCAGGAGCTGAACCAACAAGCAGCAGCAACTGTTTGGACTCATTTCTTGAGGTCATTTCTAAGGGGGAAAAACAAAGCCACGACATATTTTGCTTTGGGTTGACTCTGGAGGAGTCACGGTTAGGTCCAGCACCTCCAGTCAGGCATAGTCCATATGCATCTCAAGGAGTTGGGTTCACGTCCCGGGCTGGGGGACAACCAAGATGTACAACTAAAATAAGAAATGAAAAATGCTTCCTCCTCCTCTCTCTGCCTGCCTGCCTGCCTGCCTGTACCTTTCCTTTAAAAATTTTTTCTTTGCTTTCCACTTTCACCTGGAAAGAAGTATCACTAAAAGTGTAGGGCAAAATGGTAATACCTGTTATTTAAGGCCATCGGTCAGATCATTGTGAACTCAGATGGGGATAACCAGCTCCCTGGACATGGTACTTATTACTACGATGAGTGACAAAGAGCTTCCTTCCTAAGCTTTAGAAAAGAAGATGTCAGTGTGTGAGGAGGAAAGAAATGCCCCAAGACATTAAACATTTATGTAGATAGCAGACGACAGTTGGGACCAGGGGCAGGCTCCCGGGGCCATTAATATGATTGCTGTGATGTGTCTCTGTCTTTCCTACCAGTCTGAAAACTTTTTTGTCTTTGCTCACCATTGCTTAGCAGATAAGGAGTTTAATAATCATCAATGTGAAATAAATAAACAGACTGGAAGTACATCAGAAATGATCAGATCAAGAGGAGGAGATTGGCTTCCCAATGTTGATCAAGAGTCCTGGGTAGGATGAGCCAAGGGTATACTTAAGTGACTAGGCTCCTACGACAGGGGCTTCTGGGTCTAGAAATCTGAGGGCAGGACAAGGTAATAACTGCAGTCTACCTTAAGATGCCAGCACCTTTAAACCTAGGTTTTGAGGGAAATGGGTCCACAGGGGCTGCTACATGCTGAGCAGCTGCCTCCCAGGCTTCAGTCTTGCCTGCCCTCAGCTGAGGGGACACCAGGCTCCCAGTCTTGCTTAGTGAGCCTGACCAAAGGTGACGATGACTTAGTGGGCTAAGGTCGTGCCCTCCCTCCCTCTGAATCGATCATTTAATGTGACTTATCAGAGAGAGAGAAAAAACTGTTTACTTTAAAACCCTAGATCCCATAAAGGCCCAGCAGAGAGGCCTGACACCACAGAGGTGCAGGGCAGGGACTCCGGTCACAGCTCAGTCCTCAGAAACAGGAGTGGAAGGGGCCTAGCAGAGAGAAGAGGAGCTGACCAGACAAAAAGGTGAGTGGCTCTCCCTTGAGAACCTTCCCGGCTGTTCTTTGGGGTGACTACTAACTTTGCAAAACGGGGGTAAGCTATGTCTATAAAGACCCCACACAGCACCTGAGCCATGGAAGTGCTGAACAGGTGTGTGAATCTGACTGCTGAGATCGTTTCTTCAGAAAGTCTGAGGAAACCAGAGACTGACCCCCGAAGAGGGACAAGGTTGGGAGGAGTTGAGGCCCCAGTGGTGGTGTGGACTTTTATTTCTGCCTGGGAAGTGGCGGTACCTGAAGTCATTTTCTGTTTTATGATGGTCTGACTGATAGCTCCAAGGCCGTCAAACCAGATCCCTCCAGAAGGGTACGTGGAACTAGGAGTTTTGTTTGACCAGGCATCCTCCTCTTGCCCAGGCTTTAGGGCAAGCAGACCACACGATCCCATCCGCTGTCTTTCCTTTCTGTGCTTCTAAAATCCCAGCACCGTCGTTCCTCTGCCCAGCTCCTTCCCTTCCCTAACACGCTGGAAGAAGCTGGACACCTGCAGACATGAAACTGGTCCCCAAGCCTTAGGAAGTCTCTGTAAAAGAGCTGGTTGAGAATCCAAGGTGGCTGACCGTTTGCCCAGTGGTTCTCTCTCCACCCTCCTTCGTGGTAAATATGGGTGCAGGAATTGCTTTCCAGACTTTCCCTTCTCTATGGACTTTGATGAAAAAAGAAACACGTCTTTGTTCTCTATTGAGACAAGAACTTTGTATTTTTTAAAAAAATGTCAATGTACTTTAAAAATGACAAGCCCTGTGAACTGACTTCCTTTGTCTTCATCTAGACTCTAACAGCCTAAACGAATCAAATTGATGCCTATTTTAAATGACAGTAATTGCAGATTTGGAATGAAGAAAAAGTACATTCATGATTTGCTTTTTAAGAGATCTGGTGCTAATGGCTGATGTTTGCAGCAAGGTGGCACTTGATGGCCCCCAAACCCCAGTTGTGGTGGCTGGCCTTTAAAAATGCTCAGCCTTTAGGGGAACAAGTATCAAAGCAGAGACTAGATGCTTGTGCTCGCATCTGACCTGGAACTTGAGACTCTAAGACAGTTTGCAGGGCTGAGGCGCGTGAAGACTGGTGGGCTGATGAGTTCATGAGTGGGTTAGGCTCTGTGAAGCCTCCTCCCCAATGAGCTCCCCTCCGCCCCGTGTAGGAAAAGAATCTCAGGACACACACACACAAAGTAAATCCAGTCTAGTCTGTTTTTCACACCCATTGGCTAGGTGGGACATTCAGATTTGACCACACCAACTACAAGAGGTGGTGGAAAATTTATGTGGATGTGATTAGAAGAGAAACTCCTCAAGGTCTTTTCTAAGTTGTGAAAAAACTGTTGGTATTGGACATATTACCCTGATTAGTATCCAGCATCTTTGCCTTAGGCATTAATTTTTTTTTTTTTTTTTTTTTTTTGCAGGCAGTAACAGCTGTAATTATTTCCCAACCATCTCATAAACTTTGTTTTTAATTAACTGGTATGAATAGTCAAGTTCAGTTGTCAAATTTGAAAATATTGGAACAAATGATTCTATTATCCTTCAGAATCAGAAAGGGCTATGTGAATTAAAATATGTATGTGTGTGTGAATATAGATACACATACATACATATATACATACACACATGCCCAAGTGGACCCTGGCATTTAATTACTTCCAATATTTTTAAGGACATTTATTGGGTGGCATTTGAAAAAAGAATGAAAAGATTCTGCTAATTTGTTTAGATTGCTTTGCAACTTGAGTTTACTTCTGCAGAAACGAAGAAACAATAAGAAATGGTGGCTAAAGTAGCAATGCCTCAAAAATGTTCACAAGGTTAACATAACAGGCCCCCATAAATGTGTTTATTAATTGATGTAATAACACCATAAACTCATTGCACGGCGTAATAAAGCATCTCACTATTAATTCCCTAAGAAATAAGAGGGAGGTTCGTCTCCCAGCCCAGCCCCATTTTTGCAAACTTACTAACATGCAGTAGGGATAGGCTGTTTAAGCCCCTCAATTTCAAGAGTGTTTTACAAAAAGCAGCTTTTATTAGGGAATCCATACCCCACCCCCCCAAAAAAAAACTGCTTAAAATTATTTAAATTCTAGTCTGCCTTCTCCTTGCAAAAATGCCACATTAACTGTAGGAATTAATAAATGCAGAGAAGCAAAAGAACAAAAAAATGAAGTCATAACTCCGCCACTAAAGATAAGCATTTGATATTGACACTTGATGGTTTTGCTCCAGGCATATATACGTTTTTCCCAGAAAGGATCCCGCACTGTGTAAATTGTTTTAGAAACAACATCATTCAATAACAGACCTCGAATCTCTGAGTCAACATCATTTTTCTAAATCCTTTGAAATCACTAGGCTGTATTATTCTTCTATTACTCTTTTTTAATTGGACTTTCAGGTTGCTTCCCGTTTTCTCTATTATAATCAGTGCCACCGTGGACAACCTCCTAGGGACATTTTCCTACAAATCTGTAGAAAAGAAGGTCTCTGCTACAAATGCAAGGACTTTCTCCTTGTGATAAATTTCAGGCCTGAAGGTACAGAAGCCTCTTTGGAGGGCGGAGGTAGGTAAGACTTACCCATCACACATTCACTCCCTCCTCTCTCCACTTCCAGTGTCTTCTTTCTTTCCTTTTCTGCCATTTACAAAGAATTCAAAGCCAGAAGCACACACAGTCCGATGGAGAAGTAGAGGGGGATTCAGTCGCTGCTGTGGGGTCCTGAGAAGGGAGCCGGCCTGCCTTCTGACCAAGGGGCTGTCCAAGCATGTCCTTCCAGGGCCTTTTAACTGTTGACTCCCTGTTGATTCCTCTCCAGAGGCTAAGATTTCAGGAGTCTCTTGCCATGGTCAGCAGCATCCCACCAGGCACCAGGAAGCAGGGATCTCAGTCCTAGGCCTCTCAAAGACAAAGACGAGCAGCCTGGCTAACTTCTGAGGAGGAGCAGTGAGGCAGGAAAGAGCTAGAGCACTAATCACACAGATGAGTGCACCATGGCTACCCTACAAGGCTAAGCATTGTGAGAGCGATGGGGAGCAGCTGGAGGTCCGGAGTTTCTATTCAGTGGGTGTCCCGGCAAAATCCCTCCGGGAAAAGTTTCACCTGGAGAGGGCAGAACTAACATGGGCCCCGGGCAAGTCCCTATGCCTTGCGAATGACCTGGTCCGGGAAAGCCAAGCCAGGTCACAGACAGGACTCAAAGGAATATAAGGAAAGTCAACACAGGAGAAGAAAAAAGTGAAGAAAATAGACATGATCACCACTCTTACATGTATCATGGTTTTTGATGTGGTTTTCTGCTAAGTATTTGTTTCCTAAAATCGCTTCCCTCTGGGGGCCCTTCCTCTCAGCCCTTCCAGGTGACTTTCCTGGTCACCACTGCACCATCTAGATGAAGAAGGCAGATTTTGTGGTCTGCATGCAAATAAGGAGCCCCTTTTTTTTTTTTTTACTGAAAAATGAAGAAGAGTTTGCTTTCAGTTGTTTCTGTTGGCCAAAGTAAGGCTCTGCTTAGACGATAATTTAGTTTTTCTGGGGGAAAAATAAGCTGGTCCCCAACCCTCTCTTTTTCAGTGTCTGGGGGAAATTAAAAGATGAGGCAAAATGCTTTATTTCCTCTCATCCTCCATGTGGGCAGGAGTTCATGTAACCGTGAGCAAACACTTTTCTATTGCTGCTTTTTCTTTTATTAAAGAAACATTCGAGCACCTCTAGAGACGTAGACAGATGTTACAGATGACTCAATTAATGCCAGAGTCAGATAAGCCTAGTTTGAGAAACCACTTCTGAATTGCCAGATATGCCACCGTTAAGTCACCTTACCTGTTCAAATATTTCATTACTATCTCCAAACATGGCTCAAACCTGTTATGAAAAGTCCACACTGCTACTCAGCAGGATTGAATAATTCCGGCAAAGTCATCCTAAAAGGATGGGTGGCCCAGCATTCTTGGAAACGATTTTTAACAGGAAGCGGGTAAGCCAGAGGCATTTATCGACAGGAGACTCGCTTTTGCTAGAAAACGAGTATTATTAACAAGGTCTCTCTCCATCTTCCCTCCTTTCCCCCTTCCCCTGCCCCCAGCCCTGCTGTCCCCCTGCCCCATTGCGGTGGGACACCTTGGTGGCACAGCAGATGTAGCATTTGAGATGCCCTGTAGCCCAAAGATGCTGCTTCGATTATGGCACCTCTAAATGCTGTAGTGCCGTACACAAAACATCCCGTTTCCTTAGGGTGCAGGGCGCACCACACTGACAGACGCTGGGACTGGAAATGTGGGGAGGTGAGAAGTGGGGAGGGGTGTGCATCAATCTTACAAATGGTTTCTCTTTTTTTTTTTTTTTTTTTTAAAGGAAAGGTGCAGGCAGGAATGAAGGTGAGCAGAGGCAAGAGGCAGGAAGAGAGAGGAGGAAGACATTTTTTGATTTAGTTGTACACCTTGGGGTTGTTCTTCTCGTCCTGGGACGTGAACCTGTGTCCTTGGGGTGCATGTGGACTTGCTCAGTTGGAGGCGGTAGACCCAACCACTACTCCACTAGGACGCATCTATTTATGGTTTCTGATGTGGTCTTCCGCTAAGTGTTCGTTTCCTAAGATCATGTCCCTCTGAGTACTCTCTCAGCCCTTACAGAAAACTGATGAGACAGCTGTCTCCCCCGGTTCCACAGGAAGTCTTCATTGCTGTGGGCGGGAGGCCTCTGTGGGGTGGCCTGTGTCCCCTGATGAGCGCAAATGTTCCAGACACAGGAGCCTGATAACTTTCTCTTCTGCTGTGGTTCAAATGCTCCCCACCCATGACCCCGCTTTTCTCTGCTCAGGTCACTCTGCGGAGCTGGTGGCTTTCCCTGATGAGGACCCCTGGCACCGGTGGACAGCGGAGGTGCAGTTGACCTCGTCACGGCCACAGATGTTCCCTAGCAGAGCTGTGGAGTGTGACAATGGTGTTTGTGTCTAACTATCAAACGCCATTATCACACTAAATAGCTACTGTTAGGCAATCCTTCCGCTCACAAACGGCCTTGGGTTCTGGGGTTCGGGCAGGGCGCGTCTCTGAGCAGCACTCAATCGCGTCGAGTTACTGAGCACATCCTGGGCCTCTTGTGCTTAGAGCACGATGTCACCTGAACTTTGCCTGGCACATGCGGATGCTGAAGACTTTAGCCAAGGAAGCATTGTTCTGTTTCCTGAGTCAATCAAAAGATAGTGGCACCCCGGGAGCGCCCCGCACAAAGCCAGGCGCACGGTCATTCGTGTTTATTGGGTTCAAACAAAAGGTTAGGGAAGCGCTCCGTGCAGAGCCCAGTTCGCTGAGTTCATCTAGGTGACGCAGGCCACTGGCTGATGGGTGCAAAATTAAAGCCCGTGGCTCCTTCCATTTTTCAACATAAAAAAAAAAAAAGCAAACTAATTTTGTAATAAACTGACACGTGGTTGAACAGACCTTTCAGAAATTCGATAGTATATTTGATTTCTACTGATTTTAGTCCATTACCAGGCTGTTGACTGAATTCGTATGCTGGGTCCTTCTTCCTTACATCTCAATGAATGACCATCAGGAAATGAATCACACATGAACCGTGTGTGAGTTGCCACAGCAAACATGAACATTTACAACCCAAGCGGCTCTGGGACAACGGGACTGGCCGGGTGGCCTGGTGTGGACCCCAGTCTCCCATCTTCCCTCCTTTTCCTCTGAGAGGTGTTCAGAGTAAGGAGCAGGTTCTGCCTGTGCTGGGCTAAAGCTTCTCTCCTGTGACTTGGCCAAAGAAAGTGGGATATGTTTAATCAAACTGAAATGGTGGGAGCGCCGTTAGAAACAAGTTCTTTCGCTCATGTGGCTGTTCATTTAGTGAGTGAATATGTATTGAGCGGCTGCTCTCTCTGCCCTGGGCACTGAGGGTGAGTTTAAATTAAATATGCCTGACATCACTTCCAGAAACGACCTGATCACCGACTCACATTCTATTTGGGGTCATTCTATGTGTTCCGTTTTTATTAAGGAAACACATGAGCAAAATGTTGTAACAAAATTCAAATCCTTTGCTGGAAAACACCCCAGGGAGTGGGGTCCACACATCCGAGATCCAGAGAGTCTTCCACACAGAGAAGAGTTCATCCCTGCTTCTCCAACGTCCACCGCTTTTTCTTCTTCCCACCACTGCTCACTGTCCAGAGGAGAACAGGCCTTTTTTTGAGCTTTCTGGGGAAAGCCCTAGTTGAATGAGCCTTGCAGAGGGCTCTGATGTGGGACAAATAGCTCCCGTGCACACGATTTCATTTGTGCTAATCAACACAGGACACACAGGATAGGTTTGGGGCCCTTTCCTCAGATGGCAACAGACTGAGATCTGGAATCTTCTGGTCCTTCAACCACAGCCCAGCATGAGTGTCTCCTAAATCTGAAGTTCTGTCCTTTACCAGTAGCCTTCCTGGCCTGGCCATCCCATAAAGACTCATACTTTATAGCTAAGGCGATGTAGAAGTTGGGTTAATCACAGCCATCTTTGATCAGTATCCTCTGCTCCCTCATCTGCTGTGTCAGGGGATTCTGAGGACATCAGAGGCATGAGTCACATGTCAGCTTTTCCTTGTGAGCCTTCACAATGTGGAGAAAGCCAAATATTGACACACCATCACCATGAATTGACAGGGAGGGAACATCTAAATGGTAGCTGGGGATCAGTAATGGGGAACCAAACTGCCCAGGCGTGGTCTAGCCAACTGATGCTGACCAGAGCCCTCAGGATCCGAACCGTCACCAGGCTCAGGGACAATGCCAAAATGGCCTCACATATTCTTCCTCCTCATTCCCACTTGCCCTGAGATTTTCCTCACATAGAATTAAACAGGGAGCAAAAAGGAAGGGCATTCTAGTCTTTTCTACAAGGTTGGCTCATATAACCACTTATTAGGATTCTTTCTGGGGTCTGTTCTGCATCCAAGCTTAGGGACCCATTCTTGGTTCTCTAACTCCCCGTGACAAAGCCACATCGAATCAACGCTGCCCCAGCCCAGCTCTCATCACCCCCTGACCCCCGTGAAGACTGCTGGTCTCTCCAATAAAGCATTCCTGGGGATACTCGCTGACCCCAAATGCAATCTGCAAGATGACAGGAGGCAGCAGAGAACCCAGGCAGCCACACTGAGCTGCTTTCTTCCCCAGGAGACAGGCCTTCCTTTGCTCTGCAAATCACGCCAGGGAGGCCCTAGGAATCCTTTCATCGAGCACAGCATACACCTTGAACATGGCAACTGGCACTGAAGGCCTGTCCGAGGTTCCATCAGCTCCAGTGGAGCCTTTGAGAAACGGCGCAGCAGCGGCCATATATAAATGGCTGTCTATGCCTTTTCTAGACCCTTCCTCAATCTGTACGTACTGACTTGAATCAGAAGACAATAGAACATTAGAACCAGACACTGGATTACCCTGATCCGATGAGGAGGTGGAAGCCCACAAGTTTAAGGAAGCTTGAACTCTCAAGGTCATTTGGTCAGCTGAGCCCAGGCTTGGCCACTTTGTCCCTGTGGTGCCAGGTGACGGCTGCTGAGCAGGCACAAACGAGAGTCAGGCAGGGCTGAAAGAGCCCCAGATACCCCGTGAAGTTCCCCTTTCATCCATCCGAGAACCGTCTCTTTCAGGACCAATGGGACACTGTGTACAGGCACCCTTGCTGCCGGACGCACCCAGACAGAGAGGATGGGTCCCCCACGCCTCTATCACTGCGCTCACTTTGGGGCCCAAAGAGAAAGGAGGTGGACACCTTCCTCCACTGTTCTCTCCTGACCCAGGAGCTGGACCAACACAGACATTTCGGGCCAACAGAAAGAGAGGGCATCAGAGAGACACAGACTCTGCGCAAGGTCTTCAGTGATGCCGCGTTTCTTTTCAGAAGAAAGCCACAGAGGCCTTAACCTCATCCTGTTTTCTGTTACCAGTGGGAAGATAATCCCAATGTCGTCTGTTGGTTCAATTACCAACAGGTCAGAAATGAAGGGCATTGCGCTGTATCGGGTCCAATGCTTTCACATGAAGGTGTCTCTGCTTTTACCTGGCCACCTGATGGCCTAAAGGGCATCCCAGAATCTGCTGAGGTGCTCAAAGGGGGCTGGGGCTGCATTTGGACATTTTCCAGTCGTGCGCGTGAAGGATTTTGAATTCTCAAAGGAACTGGGTGTGGGGGGTGTGGGCGGTTTGTCCAGCGTGCTCACAGTTCCATTTCCTGCATGGTGGCCTCTTCCCTAGTCGCAAAGCCTGCTTCGAAGTCACTACTGAGGGCAGCACCTCCTCGTTTCCATCCTCAACCCGGCTCCAGAAAGCCGTTGGGGGCAAACCCACAGCAGGACCCCCAGGGCTTGTGGGCAGGTTGAGAGCTGGGCAGGCCCTGCCCTCTCGGTGATATCCAGGGTCACTTCCCAGCTTTCTGAAGGACACCACACGCAGGTCACAAAACTGAAGACTGTGGATGGGCTGATACGACAGCCCGATTTCAAAAGCAGGGTCACCACATACACTCGGAAAAAAATGTATGTGGCACAGATGTGCTGTGTGCTGAGACTATTTACACACAGTGCACAGGTTAGAAAGATGAGCAAGACCCTCAGCGATGGCTCCTGTGTGCATTCATGTGTCCAGCGTTCAGCCCTGTGCGCCTAGCGGCCGTCCAGCACTGTCAGCCTCTGAGGACTCAAAAATAAGATGTTGTCCCCAATCGAGTGAGGACACAGGCAAAGGCGGACAGCAGGGTGGAGCCGGATTCTCCAAGCAAGCGCGGGCTCCCGGAGCCCTAAGAACCACCTGCCGAGGTGCGCGAGGACCTGAAGGAGGAAAACGGAAACACCCTCCAGGACAGAAGCACTTGGGCGCTTGCGACAACACCCAGTTGAAGAGAAAGCCGTGACCCTGGCCGGGGAAGTACAGAAGTGTTTACCTGGACGAAGGTGAGTTACCTTCGCGTTTCCCTTTCCAGCACATTCCTCAGCGATCCCCGCGGACATTCTCCCGCGGCATTTTCTCTCCCCAAATCGCAGCCACACAGCCGCAGAAAAACGTCACCTTTTAAACAATAGACACACACGGTACTGTTGAGGCGGGTGCTCATGTTTAGAGCACATATGTATGTGAATACTTTCAATTTCTGAAAGGAGCTGGGTAAATGCCTTTAAAGGCTCAGTCGTCGGGACTTTTTAAACCCGGGCAGGGCCGGCGTGCGCGCTCCCCCCCGCCCACCCCGTGAGCCCAGCCTCTCCCGGCCTCTCGCTGCGGCGCCACCGCCCCCTCGTGGTAGGACCGGGCCCTGCACATCACAGCCTTAGTGACAGGGAAGGATTTCCAGTTCGCGACCTGAGTCTTCCAAATGCTGGGCCTAGTCTTCCCGCAAGCGTCACTAGTGTCGCTGGACACCTTCGGTCAAGCGTCTGTGCTGCGGGATCGTTTCCTGCCAAGGCTCCCCGCTCATTTCCTGGAGGCAGGGAGTCGAAGTTGCCCGCCCGCGGAAACCAGACGGAGGCACAGCCCTTGCTAAGCGTCTCAGCGTACAGGTGAAAGGTCACCTGCTCGCTGACATTTCTCCCTTGGAGAGGATTTCCTTCCAGCAGATTCAGTCCCAGAAGCTCTTCTGCACAGACAGCTGCCATCCCTGCCTCTCCCTGAGCGCTGCCAACTTCTCTGGGTCTCAGAGAGAGCGCCCAAACCTCGCACCTGCACATAGAGTCAGTCTCCTCTTCCCCAGCCTCCTCTCACAACTTTGGGCCGCAGAGGAACCTTAGCCCCAGCGCATGGCTGTGTGTTTAACGCCCACCACGCCACAGGCTGCAAGGGCAGGTCCACTACCCCTTGGACCTTGGGAGAGGGGTGCTCTCAGGGTCTCTCACATGTGGGGCCTGACAACTGTCACCGGCGACTTTCCTGAATATAAGGGCACTAAGCAGAATCCCGACCTCTATGCTCTTAGATGCCAAGTGCGCCTCCCAGCTGTGAGTCAAAAATGCCTCCCAGTGGGGAAGAACACTGGATGATTTGTGGACGGCAGGGTGTGATGAAATAGATCAAAGAAATGGGGACCCTATACATCGGAAATTATTTTAATGTGTAAAATAATGACTACAATAAAAAATAAATTAAAACAAAATGCCTCCAAAGCTGGCCCTGCTGCTGTGGTTCCTAAACGCCACAACCTCACCTAGGAGCTTGTTAGAAAAGCCAATTCACTGCCCCCCCCACGCACCATGGTGGGGGAAAAATCTACTTAACAAGCCCTCCAGGTGATGCCGATGACGCTCTGGCTGCAGGCCAGTCCACTTTGGGGCTCATCTGTGTTTAATGAGAGGGAATCAATCAACCACTTACTCTAGCCTGGCGAGAACCAAAGACTGCTCTCAACCTTGGCCACACATTAGAATCACCTGAGCTTTAAAAACCCCATTTCAGGCCAGGCCACAGACCATGACCTCTGCCTCTCCGAGGGCTCAGGCAGTGAGGTTTTAAAAGCACTCTGGGTGACTTGTCTGCAGCCAAAACGGAACTCCACTGCAGTCAAGGAAGGCGTTAGCAAGTGCTCTCTTCTGAATGACTTTGAGAGCTTTGTTTTTCAACAGGAATAGCTTCCACAAAAGTGTGTACTCAGTAACACATGATTTACACCAAATGACACTTAAGTTTTCCTCCTTCAATAAAAACTAGAGGGAAAGAGCCTAGCACTGGAGCAGCAGCTCTGAAATTTGGGTGCCTGATGGCCTCTTGGGCCTGTCGTCATGGTCACAACATGACTGCCAGAGCTCCAGCTATCAACTTCATATTCCAGCTAGGAAAACCTATAAGGAGGATGGGTAAAAGAGTCATTGCTCTCAGCTCGTGCCCTTTAAATAACACTCCTAGAAGCCCCACCAGAGACTTCTGCTTGGAGCTCGTTGGTCAGAACCGTAGCATATAACTAACTTCGGTCACAAAGGAGGCTGGGAAATGTCATGCTTGAACCAAGCCCCTTATCACTGTGGACAAACTGGTGTTGTTTCTAAAGAAGGGGAGGGGTAATGGATATGGGGTGGAGAGAATGGATCCAGGCTACCTTCCTTTTCTCTCTTCCTGGCGTGGGCTGAACTATTCCTGGGAGTGGGAGGCAGAGACATGTAGTGCTGAGGGGAAAGGGCCTGTTGAAGCAGGGATGGAAAAACAAAGTAAAGTTTAAACTCCTTCGCCCAAAACAAGTGGAAGTTTCTCTTCCTACCCAGGGAGGAGGCAGAGGAAGGCGCAGGTGCAGGGGGCATGGAGGGCACCACCTAGAGGCTGAGCTAACAAAATGGATTGTGTCACCATTTAAGAGTTACATTAGCTGTTCACCAGTCACTGGGTAACTGTTCCATGACTGCTGTCTGCTCAGGCCCCTGGAGTGTCCAGGGCCAGATGTCCACCATGCCTGAGACTGGTTGAGCCTGCAGTGCTGCTTGTGGGCTGGCCCTGCCCTTCAAATGCCTCATAACAACCAGCCCCTTCTTCAGTCGGTGGGGGTATGTGGCCCCAGAGCTGCAGTCAGCAGGCAAAACCTGCCCCAGACAGTGGTGGAAACCCCGCAACAGCCAGCTAATGCAGGATAAGCCTGAGGAGTGTCCGGAAGTCAGGCCCAGCATCCAGCTCTCTACAAAACGGGGGAAATGATGACTCACCACTTGGGGAGACCTTTGAATTGCCCACTCACACATCATGCATTTAGGACTGTTCATTGTATATGTATCGCTGCATGAATACATAAATATGCATGTATATTTATATTAAATGTGGCACTTCTCTTGAGTTGTTATGCTAAAAAGATAAAAATAGAAGAGACCAAAGCAATTTGGTGAAACATCTTGTAAGCACACTGGAAAATTCAGCCTTGACTACTGGGGGTGACCTACCCACTGAGATCTCTGTGTCTCAGCCCCAGTGCACGGAGAACAAGCTTACCCAAGGCGTTGCTTTGATAGCCTTCTTAGAAGCTGCGAGAGCTAAGACCCATGGGGGCTACAGGGCTTACCTTCGGCTTATGTCATTGAAACCCCCCTCCTGGAAGATGGAGAGATGGAGAAGGCACCCAAGTGTCAGAGATGTAATTTCAGGTTCAGGCTCAGCTGCTGAGCCGTGAATATCCCACCGACTGTCTTCTGTCCACTGTTTTCTCCTTGAGAAAAAGGAGCGCTCAGATGCTTGAATGTCACTCCTCTTGAATTGTCATCAAGCTTAAATGGTGGAAGCTACATTTTGAGGAACAAACTGCCCTAATCAAATGGAGGACGATACTGTTCTGCTCTATGATCAGATGCCCATTTTCTCCTCCATCTCTCTATGTCCATCACCTTTAAGGTGTGCTTTCCAGTAGCCCTGCATCAAAGTGCAGGCCTCCCAAGATGTTCTGAACAAGCCTTCCCAAGCCACCATTCTGGCATGGGGATTGCTTAGAGTTCATGTCCACTGAGGCCCTGAAGGCTCTTGAGAAACTTTCATTACTCCCTTAGCTACTTAGAAGGTTGAAAATTGGAGGTATTACCTAGAAGTAGGGGTTTTTACCAGAAATAACTTTTCTCTCTACAAGGCAGGACAAACATCTAACTATAGAGCATCTGGTCTTCATCATATGAGCCATCCTCTCCTCATCATGTGAGTCCCCTCCTCTCTCCTTGAAGCCTCAGGCCCCTATCCCATTCCTTAGCTCAGGATATATGTCCCCGTTTAGCCCCATGGCTTAGGGATTCATATCTATGTAGAGTCCCCACCTAAAGGTAATTAAATTTGTGTTTTCTTCTATTCATATGTCTGATGTTCATTTGATTGCCTGACCACTGAGAAGAACCCAAAGGAGTGGGGGGAATTTCCTCTCCTCTTCCCTCCCAGGCAAACTATTTGTATTTTTATTTAGCACTTTATTTTATTTAGTTGTTTATCTTAGTTACTCCTGCTGGTCCTGGGACGCGAACCTGGGACCTTGGGATGTCTGTGGATGTGCCCAACCCCTACTCCACCAGGGTGAGCCCGTATTATTTCTTGAGAGGCAGCAATTTTATCTAAAAATGGGTAGGTGACAATTTTGTGGGTATGTTGCAAAAGGATGAAGGAAGCATTGTGTGACATCGTGGCTGACTGAACCCAGGAGTGGGACTGGGCCCATGGAACAGGTCTTCTCAGTTTTAGGAAGTTGAGCTGACCTTTCTGGGTACTATTTGTAATCTAGGAGAACTGGAAATTTCTGAAACATAAACTTGAGTGTAGGCTTCTTCTCTGGAAAGTTCTGTGGCTAAGTAACAGTCCCCCTCTTCTGGATTCAGGATCTGGAATGCTCCTTAGTGACTTGCTGAGGACACACAGAGGTGTCTTTGTGTGCTGGACTTATACGTCACTTAAACCCTCATGTCTCAGGACACAGGTGTGGGACTAGGAACAATATTCCTGATAAGCTTTGCCCTTCACTATGTGCAACTGTTTCATATTGTGATTTATAGTAAATATTTAGTCAGTCATTCCTGACACAGAACTGCTAAGTCTCTTGCAAGTTTCTGAAAGATCAAGGAACCTTTTGTGATGTTAACCAGGTGACTTAAGGGTGGGGCCTGGCTGCCAGGAGAATCAACCTTGTGATCAGAAAGTTAGAACCTTCAGCCCTCCCGCTCCTCAGAGCCCACCTCCAGGGAAGGAAGATGATGTTCCTTTGCCACTAGCTGACAATTTAACCAACTGTGCCTACATAATGAAGCCTTTGTAAAATCCCCCAAGGACAAGATTCGCTGAGCTTTCCGTTGGCGAACACTTGGCATATGGAACCTGAACCCTTTCTCCTTACCTTGCCCAAGTATCTCTTCCATCTGGCTGTTCGGAGTAATATTCTTTTTAATAAGCCAGCAACCTAGTAAGTAACATCTTTCTCTGAGTTAAATGAACCACTCAGTACATTATCAAGCCCAAGGAGGGGATTGATTGTTATATCCTCTAACTATAACGGGTTGGCTAGAAACACAGGTGACAACCTAAGGCTTTTGGCTGAAGTCTGAGTGGGGCGAGGTAGTCTGGCAGGGTTAAGCCCTTAACCTGTGACATCTTACTCTATGTCCAAGTAGCTAGTTTCAGAGAGAGTTAAACTGCAGGCCACCCAGCTGTTGTCTCAGAATTGCTTGATAATATTGGAAAAAACACAATGGAAACTTGAATCTAAGCAAGAGTTTTATGTGGACCTGTGAGGGGAAAAAGGCCTTTCCGCTGCTTCCCAGCGGCCATGAAGACAGCCATAAAGACTGCTAGCAGAGCCATAAAGCATCCTGTGATCTAAACTTAATGGATGCTGCAGGCACCTGAAGTCACCAAGAGACAAAGAACTTCCCTGGCTTATAATCCCCACTGTAATTTACCTCCCTCTCTTCCTGCGCTTGCTCTAGCCTATATAAGTGTGTCCTCACCTGAAGCTCGTGCTCAGCCTTTGGGGAGGATCCCTGCTGAGCCCGTGCGTAATAAATCTGCCTAAAATACTTCCAAAAAGTGCTCGCTTGGTCTGTCCCAGGGAGAGCCATACCAGACCAGTCCCCTGTATAGGGATGCAACAAACCCTACTGGCCAAATGATGAAAAGTCAGTCTAAGCATCCCAAGGTCACAGCCGCACTCCAGACCATTTCAACCGAAGCATCAGTGTTTTCTGAAGCTCCCTGATGTTCCCCTGCCCAGTCAAGACAGAGAAGAACTGGGTTCAGGTAGGTTCCCTGAGACATGACATGAGAGTAGAGACCTACTCAAATCCATGGAAGTCATTTTTGGAAAAATAGCCAATGAAAAAAAATTGAGAAAATTATTGCAATAATACAGAGGAAAAAATAACTTACTGGCTTTTGAAAAGTATGATTTTTTTTTAAAGAAACCCTGGTCTAAGAATCAAAAATAATGCCCTTCAGACACAAAGGACAGCTGAAATTTCCTAATTCAAGTCAGTTAGGAGGATTTTTCTAGAAAATCCCCAACTTCCCCCGGGATCATTAAAGCAGGACTTGATGAAGAAGAATTTTGCTGGATTGGGCTTTTGGGGTCCCCACCAGCTACACACAATGAGTGTCCAGCTTACTGGGGCGGGGCCGAGAGTGTGGTTTTGCTTCCTTACCGCAAACCTGCTCCTGGAAGGAGAGAGGGAAGACGATTTGTGGATGTAGGACCCCTCGGTCTGGTGCAGGAGGGGGAACTTGCGTCATCGATTCTTGTAATGCAGACGTAGAAACAATCGTGAAGAGTGTATTGATCTGCAAGATGACATCGTGATATGTCAACACAGACAGAAATGTCAACACAGCACAACCTCCTAGGAAAGCCACAGCTGCACCAAGTGAGTCATTTATTGAGGGCGAACTTTTCTGTGGCCTGTTGACTCAGAGAAATAGCTGGGCTACCTGCAAACCTCAGCTCTGACTGTGCAAATGTGTCTGCCTGGCAGAGACAATGGGCTTTCCTACCTCCACAAGTGGCCACCAGTTCCTGCTTTCCTCCTGGGGGTGTGACTTGCCTGCAGGGTGGCTCGCTGGCCCCTAAGAGCCATGGGGAAGCTCCTGAGGAAGAAAGTTCCCCAGTGCTGGAGGAGCAGCCTAGTTTGGTGGTGGCTGCCCATGACTGAGCCTTTTGGATGTGGTGTCTTTCTGGTTTCCCTGTGTCAAGGGCTGGCTCAGCGAAGTCTAGAGGAAAAGTACTTTGTTCTCCGCTCAGCCATCCTGCCTCCTACTGGGGCAAGCCCTACACTCACAGCCTCCAGTGCCTTAGGAAGCCATGAGGACAAGCCAGGGTCTCTGACCACGCGCAGAACCCCGGCCGTGGCCAGGCACCCAGCCTGCACCTCCTTCCTCTCCGGCAGGACAGCTCCTGTGTCTCCAGGCAAATTTGTTTGCTGCCTGCTAAGAATGATCTTTCCCTTGCATCTGAACCTTGGTTCTTAAGCTTCTCCTCCTGGTGCTACCTTCCTTCTTTCTGCTGACCCATCGCCCCCTTTTCTGCCTGCTCAAAATTTACCTCCTCTAGACAGATGGAAGATGAAAAGGGAACCGGATCTGGAAGGGCTGTTAATCACAGCCGTGCTTATCTCAAAGCAGCTTGAAGGCAATGCCGATGGGCGTCAGCAGTTTTGGGGCGCTTCCAGGCAACACGGGCTCCTTGATGCTTGAAAATGAGTTTTTAAGAGACAGGCAGCCAAACTATTAAAGTCTTGATTACTGAGTCCCCGGAAGAGATTGGGAGGCTGGCGTTAAGGGAGGGCCTGTAGCGCCTGGGACCCAAACTGTGAAATGCCTTTTGGAAAACTGAACGCTGAAGAAACTATATTCCATAGATCCATCAAATGACACAATTTCTTTTCACTTTCCTCTTCATATCAAAGGTAGGGAAATACAGATCATGTATAATTGTAGGTCACTTCAGGTGACATTTTAGTGCACTGTTATCCTCCAGTGAACAGTAAAATGATTTATGAAGCAAAAAAATGATTCTCTGTTGAGACATAGATACATAGCTTCTCCAAGAAAAAAAAAACAAAAAAACATAGTAGATAGAATGATGATTTATATTTATTAAAAATCACTCTTGGCTAGAGGCTTTTTATCCATAAATTAATTCTCATATCCCTGTAAGAGAAGAATCATTACATTATGCTAAATGAAATAAATCAGAGAAAGGCTGCATGATCTCACATATAAGTGGAATCTAATGAAAAAAAGAACTAAAACTCCAACCCAAACTCATTGATGCAGAGAACAGACAGGCGGTTTCCAGAGCAGGGGCTCGGAGCAGGTGACATGCATGAAAGCAATCAAACTGGAACTGTGTGGTCATGGGTTTGACCCAGACCTATACGGTGGTCACTTCAGAATATAGACAAATAGCAGACTGTCCTCCAGGGAAAAGGAAATGATGTCCTTTCTTTGCGAAGGGTCGGGGCTGGAGGTGTGGATGGGCTGTCTCAGAACTAGGAGCGTGTCTAGGGGTCTGAGTTCCTGCCAGGAGGGCAGAAAGAGGCACTGTGTCCACCGCCTTTATTTCCTGCACTTCTGGCCGAAAAAACTGCTGGAAGGCAAGGATGCTGTATGGGTCGAATTTTCTCCCCCAAAACACTTATACGGAAGCTCTAACCTTTAGGATCACAGAATGTACCATTTGGGCCTTAATCGCATTTAAATAAAGTCCGTAGGTGGGCCCTGATCCAGCAGGACTGGTGTGCTTATAAAAAGAGGGTATTTGGACACAGACACACACACACACCGGGAGAGCATGCGAGGAGCAGACCCCTACAGGCTCATGTCAAGGAATGGCCAGAAGCTGGAGAGAGTCCGGGAACAGACCCTTCCTAGTCCCTGGAGGGAGTGTAATCCTGCTGAAACCTTGATCTAGGACGCCCAGCCTCCAAACCATGGAGCAGTATTATCTCTTGCTGTTTATTGATTGATTGACTCCATATTTATTTTTAAAGGAAAGGTGCAGGCAGGAATGAGGGTGGGCAGAGGCAGGCAGGCAGGGAGAGGAGGAAGAAGCACTTTGTTCTATTTAGCTGTCCATGCTGGTCTTGAACCCAGGTCCCTCAGACGTGTGGGCTGTGCTCTTCGTCAAAGGCAGCTGACCAAACTGTTACTCTACCAGGGTGGACTTTTATTTATTTTTTAAAGAGAGGAAGGAAGGGAGAGGAGGAAGAAGCATGCATGGAGGGAAGGAAGAGGAGGAAGAAACGTCTTTATTTAGTTATTCACTTTGGCCTTTTATCCCAGCCCCGGGGTCTCGAACCCAGGGCCTACGGCTGCATGCAGCTTGCACACCAGCATCTCAGCCGCCTGGGCCACAAGAGAGGCCCCACATCTCTGTGGTTCCAACTGCACAGTTTGAGGCACGCAGCTACGGCCGCGCCAGAGAGCAAGTACAGGCAGCAAGGCAAGCACTGAGGGCCACGTGTGCCCGAGAGGCAGTCACTCCTCATCCCTCCACGCAGGTGCACAGAGACAAAGGAAGTGAGGGATGGGGAGGAGGCAGAGCGGGCTGTCCCATCAATTGCTTCCATACTTCTGAGTTATAAAATGCAAGCTGGCACTGGCTTTCCTTGATCATAGCTGATCAAGAACCTGTGATTTTGGAAAAAACAAAATGAAACAACAAAAAAAAGCCTTTGTCTGAGATGATTTCTATCTGGGACCATTTGGGCCTCTCACGAAAAACAGTATTTAAAACATTCTTGATCGACTGGTACAGTTAGTGTTTGTCAGTGTTTGCTCACCGCCTCCGAAGGGTGAAGTCTGTGCTCACATGCCTAGCTAGTGACACTGGCGTCCGGTTCTCCTTTTGGCTTTTACAGAACAGTTTCAGAACAAGCAGGGTCTCCAAGGATTTCAGAACTGCTGTTGCGGACTTGGAAAATATACGGGGAAGCAGAAAAGGTTTTTGTGTTGTTGTTGTTGTTGTTGTTGTTATTTTTTATGATTTACACCCAAGTGGCAGCTACAGACTGAAATGGGGGAGGAACGTCTGCCTGCTTTCACACACATGGTGCACGGAGCAGAACATGAGAGGGAGAGAGCCAGGACGGGGTGGCAGCGGCTCCCGCCAGCTGCCTCCAGCAGGACACACGCCGCACACGCAGAATAGCGTGCGTGCTGAGGGAAGAGAGCACTCCACCTTGCAGAAAAACTTTCCTCCCTTTGGCATTTTCTTCAGTAAGAATCGATTGAAAGCCTTCACTATTATTGACTGATCGGCAGCGTGGCGGGGGCACCGGTATGAGAAGCCACGTGAGACAGACAGTAACAGCCTGTCACCCACACATCCAAACGAGTCCTTTCCAGAATACGATGCCCATTGGCCAGAAGTCATCATTTCTCTGCCATTCTCATCAACAATAAACCTGCTGCTGAAAACACAGCCCTCTTTACTAAGACATTCATTTCTTTTTGTCATCTGCCCATCACGAGCTCCACTGGTGACCCTTGGGGAAACTGAGACTCATGGATGGGCCCGCCCTGCAAGCGTCACACTAGACCCACCCACCATCCAGCTCGGTGTGGGGGTTGAACATCCGTCGAGGCTCTGGACCTCCCACCCGCACGGGGCGGGGGGAGACAGACCAGTAGAGGTTGGGTGTGTGGCAAACCGAGTTAAGATAGTGGCAATGGCTGTGGGCATTTCCGAGACTCCAGAAAAATACCAGTGGTGTCAGGGAGCCCAGTGCACACTCACCCAGTTGTTTGTGCAAGTGATTCAGGTTTGAGCAACTGGACAGCTGACCACACAGCACCCCTTGCAGCCGTGGCTGGGAGCTGGGACAAATTCCACTTGCAGGCACCCTGCTGTCCGTTGTCTTCTTTTCAACAGATAAAATCAGATTTTAATAAATAATACAGCACTTTGAAACAAGAAATCTAAGTATCTTGAAAAGAAGGAAGACTCCCTCCCTGTCATCCCAAAGAGACCCCCTGGGCTGACTCCATAATGCAAAATTGGGGGTAGAGACCTGTCACTCCAGCTGCCTTGCCAAGTCCAAAGCCAGCTACAAGAGGGTTACAGGGGGTTTTTGATTACTTTTGTATCTATAAGAAAAAAAAAATGTTTTACCTTGTGTTACTACATAATTACAAATAATTACCAAAGCACCCTGGTCTGTCCAGAGGTTCTAGCCACAATCACACCCCCATACACACATACGTGTGTCATCTATACATACACACATGCCTACATATACTTATTTATGAATTCCAATCAAAATGCACCCTGTCCCTTCTTGCTATTATGGAACTTTCTAGAACTCCACTGCTAATACATTTATAAACTCTCTATGGACAAGCAGGCCACAGGCTGCCTCAGAAAAATAAGCATGTTATAACCTGAAGGCAGAGGACTCAATTCAGAAGGAAGGACAGTGGCAGACTTTCTGAAAAGAAAAAAAGCTTGTGTTTTCTCCTTCAATTCTGTTTTCACAGCAAAAATCTCATCTATGTTCTCTTTTTTAATCAAAACCCTGTGCCCAGGGAGAACAGTCTTTTCAAGCAGAGGCAGCAGGTGTGCTCTGTGAAGCTGGGGCCCAGGAGGGGCTTCGCAGACACTCCACACTGCACAAGCTGCCCAGGAATTCAGAGGCTCCTGCTGTGTGGGCCACTGTCATTGGAGCTCGAGGAGGTGCAGTCACTCCCCTCCACATTTCAGGACTCTCCCAGCCACGGTCCAGATTCCCTCCCCATCAATGTGGCCCCTGCACTGCCTGGGATGTGCCAGGAATGCAGTCTCGGGCCCAGACAAACCCAATCAGAACCTGTCTTGTCACAAGATCCCAGGTGAGTCCTGTGCACGTCCCATTTGAGCCGCTGCGGTTGAGCAGCTCAGGGGAGGCCAAACAAGCCCCCCAGAGACAAAGAATTCAATGAAATCATCTTAGGAAACAACCAACTCTCTTTAAGAGATTCCAGCTATGGGACAAATCAACACTGTGGAGACAGTAAAACAGATCAGTGGCTGCCAGGAGCTGGGGGACAGGAAAAGAGGGATGACTAAGCAGATGAGAGGATTTTTCAGGGCAGAGACGCTGGCTACCTATTGGACATGGCATTAGACATGTGTCAGAACTCAGCGCACACCCAGCACCAGGCAGCACCCGAGGTAACAGTGGACTTTAATGAATCACTGTACCCATGTTGGCTCAGCAGTTGTAACAAAGGCATCGCACTGATGCAGGATGGTAATAACAGGAGAATAACAGGGTGCAATGGGAACTTTCCCTACTTTCCACTCATATGCTTATAAACCTAAGACTGATCTAAAAAGAATAGAATCTGTTCATCGGACAATAGCAAAAAATTGGAGGGAAGAGCAGAATCTCTGTCAGGGGCGCATCAATCGGCCCCTGAACTGTCTTGATCTCTCCTCTTGTCCAACGTAAACGCTGCTGTCGATTTGCTGTCCCCGGAGGTGCCTGGCTGGAGACCTAGTGGAAGGGACGGAGGGCTGGTGTTCCCCTCGGGGCCGGCACGCGTCTTCCCGTGTGATCTCGCACGGGTCGGCCCTGTGATCAGGGAGCCTGAGTTTGAGACCACAGAGGAGAATGAGCTGGAACTCAAGGTGTGCTAGAGAAACCGTGGTTGTGGGAGGCACAGAAAACTTAGTAGGAAGTAACTACCTGGCTGTTCCTGGGGGAATTTTCTGAAACATGGCACAAATTCCAAAGGACAAGTGTCTATGCTCAGATATGCGCCTGACACTCCTTGGTTAAATATGAATTTAATGAAGCAGGACAGACTGGATGTGTGAACGGTGACAGGGATGGCCTCGCGCCTCAGGGCCACCATCAGCCACGACGCGCTATGTGTTTGACACAACGGCAACAGCTTGACCCGATGAAGGCATCAGAGCAGCTGGATATGTCAGAAAATCCCAAGGGATTTTGGGGGTGGGATTGGGATGGGGACAGAGCCTGCTCAGCACCAAGTCCTCGACAAAACAACCAGGCGCGAATATACAGATAAGACACAGAAAGTGAGGTCGGTAAAAATGCCAAGAGTGAACACCAAAGTGAACGGGCTTTGAGAAGAACTGATTCCGTCGCTCAGTCTGGTTACAAATCCTGCTCCAGACTCATTTCAGGCAAGACAGCAGCTGAAGGTGGAAGAAAAGCTTGGAGTCCAGGCATCTGGGGACAAAGACCACGGCCCGCGCTGCAGCTCCGGGGCGTCTCGGGTGTGTCCAGGTGTCCACCGCACGCTGCACCATGGGTCAGGTCCCTACGGTCAGGTTTTCTTTTCTGCCGGGGTCCCAGATGCCGTCTTCCTCCCGGGGCTGGGGTGGGGCTGAAGTCTGCTTTTCCCCAGGCTGAGCTGCTTCTGTTTCTGGCTGTTACTTTGAAGGGACCTCAGCCCCAGCATCCGGCAGTACTTGTTACACTGGTGCAGCACTTTGAACTGCTCGATGAACGTCATGGAACAGTTCCCTTTGAATCCTCTGTACCTGCAGGGTGGATGGGAAGAGACAGACATTTAAAAAGTGAAAGTCCAGTTTTGAAAGAAAACTTTGAGCCTGAAGGAGAAAGACATCGCGTGATTTCACCGAGAAACAAGCAAACACATGAAGTCAGTCAAAGGGAAATAGACTTCTGGTTTTTAGAGTTAAATTAGTGAGTGTAAGCAGGGAAGGGGGGGAGCGCAAGATGGGCAGAGTCAATGACAGGACGAGCTGAACTGGTGGTGAACGTAACGTATTAGATGCAATGATACACACCTTAAATCCATATAATATGATGATGCAATGATCCTTCAACACAATTAAACCAATTTCATGGTGCATGGAAAATACATTTATTCCTACTTTAGGCCAGAATGGCCAAATGGTTGAAATGACTCTTGATGGAGAAATGCAAATCTGTTGAGTGAAGGTACAACTCCTTGGCAGGCTCAGTAACGCTCAAAGGCCTCTGATGGTATAAGTGTTCCACGTGTTTCAAGCTCCAAAAGACAAGCATATTATTGCCTTTCATCATTCAGCCACAGTGAGAGAGCTGCGCTGCCGTCATAAACATGGAGTAGCTAAAGGCCACCCTGTCCCACCTAGAGGTTCTGAATAAAGAACTGGATTTGGGGATTAGATGAAGTTAGTTTAGACTCTCCAACTTACCACTAAAGGAATTTAGGCTGAGATGTCGTGGGACCAGGCTGAGAAAACAAAGCAAGTGATGTCGGAGACCAGATTAGGTAGCATCTAGCTGAGCCTTCCTCCTACAGAAGACTGGACATCCCTCCTTCTCGCCAGCAGGAGGAGAATCTGGGGCTTCATCCCTGGTCAGCTGTAGGAGGGGCCATGCCGACCTCTGCTCAGGAGAAGTCTCTGGGACTGTCGCTTCGGTTGGGACCGTTAATCTTCAAACCGTAAATGACTGTGTTCACATGCTGATGATAGCAGGCTCGTGTCCTCCTTGAATGGCCAAGTCCCCAGGCCCCCAAGTCTCCCCACCCACCTGCAGATGAACAGGCTCCATTAAGAAAAGTGTTCAAAGGTTTGAGAGGATTCAGTGAGAAAATCCTAGGTCGGTACTTGACAATCAGTAAAGATTCAATTAATGTTGACCCTGTTATTGTGATGGTCAATATCATAACTGACCCAAGGGACAGGGCTGTCCTGCAGCAGGGATGTTGAAGCTGACAGAAGGATGAGGATTTACCAGGTAAGGGGCAGGGGTTTGCCTGGCATCTGACTCTGTCGACATCATTTGCAGGGCCCAGTGCAAATGAAAACATGGGCTTCTTGTTCAAAACTTACTAAGATGCTCGATGACAACAGCAGCGTGCTCGTGAATGAAGCCGAAGGCCTGAGTGTGGGGCCCAGCGTGACCATACAGTGCACCCGTGCACCTGACCCTGCGCTGCAAGGGACTTCCAGCCACATGTGAACAGGGCCACGCACAAACTGGCAAAAAGAAACCTGCCAGCATCGTGCTGACTCTGTGGTTAACATGATGCAAGAAATCAGGCCACTCCCTTTGCTGGTGGGAGCATCAAGTCTCTGAGCGGGGACTAGAACTGTCCCTTTTCCCTATGACATCCAAGCTGGGTTTTAAACAGAAAGGTAAGAAAGTTTCCTTCTTCTCTGATGCCAAAGCACCAGGGAGCAGCTTGTCGTCACCTGCCTTCCTCCTGCCTGCGAGGGAGCAGCTCCGCCCGGAGAGTCCAGAGCCCGCATTCCGATGAATAGGGTGATGCATGGCTCGGTTTCTAAAAGCCAACTCCCTCGCTGAAGAAAATGTCAATGGAAGACAGAAGTGGAATCTAATAGGGTCGTAAAAATTCTGCGGCCAACACGTCCCCTTGACATCTCTCTTCCCCTGCAGGACAGCCTGACGGAGCCTCGGGGTCAGCCCGCCTGCATCTCCTGGGCACCTGAGCACACCCTACGGGACTATTTGTCAGACAGGATGGGAAACCCAATCCAACCCTGCTGGACGGAGGCCTCTGGCCTCTCCCGCCACGCCTCAGACACGGGGAGGCCACAGGCAGGGGCAGCCTCCTGGTTGAAGCTCACTGGGAATGAGTCCGCTGTCTCAGGCTGCTTTGAGGCTTTTACATATTTGGACATTTAGTCTCTGCAGAGAAACAGAACTCATCTGCTTGGACAGCCCAGAAAAGGTTGCTAGTCGCTTCTTAGCACGGCCTAGTGCCCAAGTGTGTCATGGAGCATAAGAAGCGAGCCCTCGGGCCCTGGCCCCAGCCTCTGGAATGGAAAGGCCTGAGTGTGGACCAAGCAGCAGGCCTTCCCAGCCTTCCAGCACGGTTGGCCCTTCTAAGGAGGCCCTGGGAGCATAGGTCTCTGCCCAGGGATCTGGTTCATGCTTTTCCCCAGGTCCCTCTTTCATGAAAGTCTCCACAGGAAGTCAGGGCGAGGAGGGAGAGAGGAGCCAGACTGCTAGAGAAGGCTGCGCGTGGGCATGGGAGGCCCGAGAGCAAAGGCGGCTTCGCGCAGCCCCTCAAGTCTGACCCAAATGCGTGGCTGTGGGTCCCTCGCCGACCCGCGCCACCGGGCGGGGACATCTCTCCCAGCTCCTCTGCGGCCTTGGTGATGATTGCATCCTGGATGCTGCTCACCGGGGCTCGCCTGCTCGTCTTCTCTCCACAGCCTGTGAGCGCGCCCCGAATACCTGTCCAGGAGAGGCCTTTCAATAAAGTGGAGGGAACGAATAAGCGGAGGCCAGCCCCGGCCTCAGAGCCGCCTCCTCCTGGCCCGGGAGGTCTGCGTGGCACACGCCTGAGCTTCCCTTCACTCTTGGTCCGATTTTGGACTCTCACCGCTCCAGCATATTGAACCTTCTGCTCCCCAACCATCTCAGCTGCAAGCCGTTGTTGCCCTGACTAGATTGAAGGAGCACTGAGTCATAATATAAATGTAAGGTGTGCGTTACTGTAAATCAACCTCCGAATTTAAGTTCACCACCAGCATTCCAGTTCTTCCTTCACAAGTGATAAACACAATGGATCGCCTTACCCAGCTCGTCTTCCCGCCGTCCCTTCCTGCAAGCATGACATTGGCTTTATTGGTTAAAACTCTGTTTAAGGTTTAGGGGGTTGATTGCTTAGTTACTCTATCTACTACATATGAGTGAAATTATACAATATCTGTCTTTCTTCTTCTGGCTTATTGAGCTTTCTTGTGTGTATTTTTGTTTTTTTTATCTACAGAATTGAACATCTCTGTTCTTTCTCGATTTGGCCTCTGGCTCAGTCAGGGAGTCCGGGCTTCTATTTTGAACTCCTTTTCTCTCGAACCCTCTGCCATTGCTGTTATCTAAGGAAAAAGAGGGCTACATCCTTTGTGTTCCTATATCAGTTAACCCAGAGTTTACCAAGAAGTCAGAGGACACGCGTGCAGTCGCAGCGCGCTCTCGGAGACCCAGGCAAGGGGACGTGCAGGCTCTCCTGCTTCTGTCCTACCATCTGGATGCCATGAGGACTGTCTGCGCCCCGAGACTGGAGGAGACCACACAGCTGAGGTGTGGGGACAGCTCTCCAGCACCGTCTCCGTCACAGACACCCCACTGTTTCTAGTGGGATGTATGCTTCTGGGTTGAACATTGTCCCATCAAAACTCATATCCTTCCCAGAATCTCAGAAAATGACCTCATTTGGAAATAGAGTAAGTCCTCGGTGTTGATGCGTTTTTGAAAACTGACTTTAAGTGAAACCATGATGTGAAACCAGTTTGACCACAGGCTAATTGATATAAACAAGAGTCAATTTCCTACGGTTTATTTGTAGTCACAGAAATGCCACTGGATTTTTAAATGAAGACCCAAACATTTCTAATATGAATCAATCACTTGTATTCCTTCCTTCATTCATTTTCCAACCTGCTTATTACTCCAATTCACCGTTGTGTGTGACGGTGGCCTGTCCTGGTAGGTCAGAACATAAAGGGGGACCCAAGCCTGGACAAGAGGCCTTCCGTCGCAGGCCATGCACACGCGCGCGCGTGCGCACACACACACACACACACACACACACACTCATTCAGACCAGGACAACAGACACAGCCAATGACCCTCCCATGCACATCTTTGGAATGCGGGAGGAAACTGGAGTCCCCAGAGAAAACCCACCAGGCATGGGGAGACCAACTCAACACAGACAGTGGTCCCAGCTGGGAATTCATTTTCTTCTCAAAAACATTATAAGGTAACGACACTGAATGACACATTGTTATAGGAGGACCTACTGTAGTGCCCTGTAGACATAATTTAGAAGACGCCTTCTGAAGGACAGAGAGCCCTTCATCTAATATTGCTGGTGTCTGTATAGGAAGAGGAGACACCCAGGGGCACGCACGTGACAACGAAAGCAGAGGGTGGAAGGGCACATCTACAGGCACGGACACGATGGCTGGCATGTCCGGGAGGGGGACAGAGGCCTGGGCCTTATTCTCCCTCCCCGCATCCAGGAGGCACCAGCACCGCTGACCCCTTGCTTGTGGCCTCTGGCCTCTGGCCTGTGGCAGAACCGCTGGGGTTGGAAGCCTCCCAGTCGGGGTGCTGCTGTGGCGGCCCCAGAACTTCATGCACAGGCAAGAGCCTTGTATGTGAGAACTCTTTCAGAATGTTCCAGTTTCAGAAACTTTAGCTCTGCTGAACTTTATTATTCAGGATCTTTCCATCCTTAACCTCCACACAGTGTCCTTTTTAAGGCCTCCACTTGGTGTCGGTCCACCCCGCCTCTGTCACTGCCTCCAGAAGGGGAACAAGGTATTTGTTCACTGAGCACCACTGAACGGGGTCTTTTCCTAAATCCCCCTCCGCGGGTGGGCGCTGCGTGGGGATTACCCAGGGATCTTGTGAAGGCAGATCTGTAGGTCTGGGTGGGGGCCGAGATCCTGCAATCCTAACGCGCTCTCAGGGGTCCCCGGGGAGGTAGCAAGACAGAGATTCAAGGGTGAGTGATCTCAAAACCACCCCTATCTGACTTTCGAAACATCTTTATATGTAAATTAGAACTAGGAATATCTTTGTTCTTGAAATGTGCGTCCTGTATCAAATCACATTCTGACGTCCCGCTTCAGGAGTGGGGGGCCGTCGATGCCACTCTCCTGCCCTCACTCCCAGAGCTACTCAGTGCTCACTAATGTGTTGGAAGCTGTACTAAGTGGATTTCTTGCTTTAAAACTATGCTCTGGCGTGCCCTGGTGGAGCAGTGGTTAGGGCAGCCGCCTCCGAAGGAGTGCCAGCCTCATACCCATTTAGTCCCAGGAGGAGCAGGGTGGGGTGGAGGGCGGCCAACAACCAGTGTGAACAACTACATTTTAAAAAAGGTGCCTCTTCTTCCTTCTGCCTGCCTACTTGCCTTCATTCCTGCCTGCACCTTTCCTTCAGAAACCACAAAACTACTGCTCTTTCCTCCCTTCTTGATAATGGATGGTACAGCCTTTCAGACTGCACTCCTCTCCAACTGACAGCTCCTCCCAGCTCCTTGCTGGCATCTGCTGACTCCACGGGGCAGGGAGAAGCTCCCCTCTGTGGACTGTGTTGAAGAAATCAAGGTTCTCATCTAGATTAATAAAGGATTCATTTCAAGAGAACCAGGCGAGAGAAGAACCTCTTGAGAATTCCCACACGTGGCAACCCTTTTACAAACAAGCCAGAAGCTATTTATAACAGCAGGTTGAGTTCGCCATCCTTTCTGAAGAAAACCGTCTGAGTGCTGAGTGGCTCTCAGGACACAGAATTCAGGTTGAGGATGGGGTGACGAGTGGAAATCCCAACTGATGTGGGGGGGGAGTGTGGTGTCTGTGGGGTGTGTGTGAGGTGTGTGTGTGGGGTGTGTGGTGTGTGTTACAGCCACGCCTGGATTTATGAACAGGTAGGGCTGCTTGTCGGTACGTGTTTAGGAAAGGGTCCCGGGGGCCAGCGAGGAGTCTGCCTCCCTCCGTCGGCACCCTCCATTTCTTCAGTCATGGGGCACCAGCTCGGCAGGGCCTAAGGAGGAGCAGTAAGACACATGGCTCTTTTCCAGAAGCTGACCTCCCTGCAGGGAAGGCAGTCACACAAAAACAACTGCATTATGCTGTGATAAAGTGGTGTGTGACCTCAGATGAGGTAAATTCCCCACTGCCGGGGAGCTTCTTGGGTTTCACAGAGGAAAGAGGACTCTGGGTGCATCTGGCAGAGGGAACAAGATGGACAAAGGTTCGGGGTCCTTTCTGAGGGGAGACAAGGCCAGAGGCGGACAGCCGAATGCCATGCTGTGTAAAATTTCCTGTTGGCGTTTCCCACCATATAATCCAAGGAGTAATCCCTCAAGATGCTTTTAAAAAAATTCTATGATGTAAAGTGCTGTGAGAAATGCTGTATCATCTCTCTTCCTGCCCCCTTGGACATTTAAAATGCACCTCAGATCTTCAAAGACCTTATGGAGTCTCACACTAAAGAAACCATCTAAATTTATTCAACCCAGGGTTGCCCAGAATTATTTGACAACAGAAATCTTGTTTTCACACAATCACTTTGGAAAATGCCTCTGAAGAAAATCACTGAGCTCTCTGCGGTCAGGGCGTTGTCGTGAGCCTGAATGTGTCTTCTAGAGAGGCTGCATTCTGCGGTTCCCACAAGCGGACCGTTCTTTTAACAGGTGACCTCAGACCTCAAACAAGAAGGCCCCGGCAACACCACGAGAACCCCTCTTACAGAACCTGGGACTCTGCCCCATGGAGACCCCGGGAGCCCCGTCCAGATGCGCCCCCCCACCTCCCCTGGCCAGTCGCCACAGCCCCCTGGAGGAGGTCCTGGATGTGCCCTGGCAGTCACATCATGGCCACACAACCACCATCTCATGAGGGCTCCACGTCCCTGAGAACCACACCCAGCCCTCTCCCGTGGCTGCCGGCTACCCGGCCCTTCCCGCCTCCCAGCTCAGCCTGAGCTGCTCCTGGGAAGCCAGCCCTGGACTTTCTCCTCCACCAGCCCAGCGTGGAGAAATGTGGGGGCAAGCCCCCAGCTCGGCTCTCTGTCTGCTGACAAGGGCCCTCTCGCCAGGGTTCCGCTCCCACTGCTTTGGAAGGCCCCAAACCTGGGGGGGCTCCGGGGTGTGAGTCCCCAGGGAGAGAGAACCAAGAGGGATGCCGGTCATTTCTGAGAGGCTCCTCGGTGAGACAGGCCCGAGGCCGGCGAGGCCAAGCCAGTCCTGTCGGTGAACAGCTCGGACGTGCTTGGACGTGTCCAGACAGCTGTCACGTTGGCCTCGCCAGGCCGTGTTCACAGTAAGTAAATGTCCCTCCAGTCCTCCTGATGGCACAGCTGGCCACACAAGTCACATACTGGCCAACAAGCTCCACTGGGTGAAAAGGGACGCAGGCTGCCTTCCAAGAGCAAGTTGATAAGCAGATATCAGGGCAAAACGTGCCTCCTCAGTCCCTGAGGCCAGCGAGTCTGGTCCTCTGAAGCCCAGCTTTGATGAGTCGCTAGAATGTCAGTCCTACAGTTACATGGGCCCTGCTGGGAAAAGCACTTCAAAGTATCAGCAAATGCTGTCCCAGGTCCCTTTGGTGGTTCAGTGGTTAAGTCTGCAGCTTCCTATGGTGTAGTCCACATAAAGCCCAAGGACCCGGGTTCACAGCTCGGGGAAACAACCAAGAACAACTAAATGGAGAGGCGTGCTTCTGCCTCCTCTCTCTTCCCGCCTGCCTGCCTGCCTTCATTCCTGTCTGCTCCCTTCCTATGAACGACTGAATAATTGAATAATTCTTTAAAAAAAAAAAAGACAGGCGCTCTCTGGTGGAGCAGCAGCAGTTAGGTCAACTGCCTCTGAAGAAGCACAGACCACATGCCCTGGGTTCAAGTCCCAGGTCTGGATAGAAACAACCAGTGTGAATAACTAAATAAAAATAAAGAGCTTCTTCCTCCTCTCTCTTCGTGCTTCACATTAGTCTGCTTAGACTCAACACACACACACACACACACACACACCACAAACACCACACACACAAACTATATGCACCACCCCCACAGACACCATGCATATACACATAACACACCCATACTCTACACACATCACACCAAACAATACACATGCATCTCCATACACACCACACTCCACACAAACCATGCGACTTCCCACATTCATATCCCCCCACGGACACCACACAACACACACACACACCAGATACCACATGCAATGACACCACCCACACATCCCTGCACCACACACACATACACACACACTGCACACATACCACATGCATGCACAAGTGCATGCACACACAAGTCTAGGGGAGTGTTTCTTGACCAACAGATTCCATGTTTTCCATCCACGAGTTTGCTTTGGCCCTTTCTCCCCAGGCACATGCGTCTGGAACTGAGGACCTGATCAAGTGACCCATCTGCTCTGGGTCTGACGGGGGCTCAGCGTTGAGGGCAGAACCTCTGTCTGCAACTCAGCTTGGCTGATTGTGGGCCCTCTTTCATCTCTCCTTTGTTATGGCACGAGGACAAGAGGGGGCACAGAGCCCCCAGTAAGGCCTGCCTTCTCAAGACACTCGTCCTCATCATGTGTGTGTCTCCATATGGTCCCTACCACCTCACATTTGCCCCTCCACAGGGAACAGGCGACTGGCGAGGTGGGCAGGGTCTCCTGCGTGTGGCTTCCACTTCCGGACGTCTGACATGAGGCCAGCATGCCGTCACACCCGGGGTGTCTTTTGTGGCTGCTCAGCTCAGATCAACCCTATTTTGTTCCGATGCCTGCTGGCTGGGGACTTTCTTTGTCTTATTTCAAGCAGCAGCAGCAGGACTGTTGATGGAGGGGGCGATGCCCAAGGGCAGAAGTGCAGGCTCTGGCGCCCTCTGGAGGCTAAATCGCCACCTCGCTGCCGCCACAGAAAGGTGGGGAGACGCGCCCTGACCAGCACCGGTCACACGCTCCAGTTTGGTTAGAACAGAACTGGGCGCGTTTCCTTCTCTCCTTCAGGGAACTCTCAATGGCTGAGCAATTCCAAGTCCGAAATGGGCTCAATGGTCCAGTTGTATCTAGAGTTTGCCTTAGAGGTCAGACAATCCTGTTTGCTGTAATTTGAGGTTTGTACTCAACACCCCCTAAAGGTGAAGGGCGTTAGGTACAGGGGGTGCTTTCCAGATGGAGTCACATCGCTGGTTCCCAGGAGAAAGAGGACATACTTGCTTTTTATGGATCATACTATCGGCTACCTTTGCATGAAAAAGATTAAGTCATGACCGATGCCTGTTTTATGAGATTACATATGACTACTTACCCTCAAGAGTATTGCACCTCTGACTTCACTAATGAAGAGAACAAGACAAGCCACATTTATTGGGGTGCCCGCAAATATATGCCCCAGACTGAGACACAGGGAATACTTTCTTTACATGTCACAGCGGCCCCTCTTCCCACAAAACATCCTCACCTCTGCGGGCAGAGCGCGGTCCTTCAGCCTGGGGGATTTTCTCCCATTTTAAACAGAGGGGTTTTTTTTTTTCCATGTCTTCTTCTTATCATGATTATTATTTAATAAGCCAGACTGGCCTGCTCATCCTTATCCTTGTGCATGCCTCGCTCATTTCAGGTGCGTAAACGTGCTGAAAAGACCACGTGTAACTCCACCTGCACAGAACGCTGCACCCAGCCCCAGGTTCCCGGGTGGGCAGCTCTCTCTTCTCATCACGGATGCACTAAGCACACGCAGGGTGCTTGCTGAGAGTAAAGGAAACGTGCATCATCAGTGCATAGCCCTCCATCTCTCTCCTGTCTCTGGAAGCCTCTGCAGGCTCTCCTTGGCTCAGAGCACTGCCCCGGCCTTTTCTCTGCCTGTCTGCAAGCTGCCTTTGAATCTAAACTCTTTGCAAGTCTTCCCATTGCATTGTGAGAGCCCCATTTTGTACCATGGCTTCCCCTAGCTCGTATATTCACAGGAAACTCACCCCTTCCCTGAATGCTTCTTCCTTGCTGCCCTTTTCTAGAAGCAGCCTGCCCCCTGCTCCTCACTTGGCAAGTGAGAGGGTGGACATGGGTTGTCTGGTTTTCACTTCTGAGCAGAAGGTTTTTCTGGGACATCACCCAACAGCCCTTGCCCTCCGATCAGAGGTCTCCCTTTTATAGGTATTTCAAATGAGGGTTCCAAGAAACATTTCTTTGGGGGAAAATGTGGTTTAAAAGGAAACATTTTTAAATGGGCAGGACGATCTAATCCCCACTCCAAATCTCTCAGCGCTCCAGAATCCCCTCCCCGCAGGCCCCGGGAGGGGCACTCCCACTTCCAACATGTGCTCTGAGCTCAGCCATCCGTTCTTCTAATGGGTCCTGGGCAGCTGTCCCAGGCCAGATAAGTGACATGAAAGCTGAGAACTCAGCCAACTAATTGAATTTCCTTTTAAATTAGGAGAAAATGGCAGTCAGAGTTCCTGGAAGCTGTTAGGATGCTTTTAAAAGAAGTCTTAAATAATCAGGCTGTTAAGCCTGTCTTAGTTTTTGAAACTTCTTGGGCAGGTTTCTGCTGTTTTGGTGGAAAGTTGTCTTAAAGAATAGTATGACATGTGCCGATTCTGATATCCAGCTGAGGTGTGAGGAGGAGGCTGAGGACCAGCTGGAGATTAACTGGGAAAATCCTCAAGACAACCACCTGCAGTTTTGAGAGCTTGAAGTCATATGTCCATATAGCTGCTGAGAACCAAGCACTCAGACCAGGCCTGGCTGATGTCTGCAACTGCAAAGTCCTGCAGAAAACATGGAGTATATAAGGGAAGCTTTATTTGAGAAGTTCTTCTGGGACCCAGAGAAATCCCTTTATAAAAAGGGGTACCGTAAAACCGATTTTCTAAATGGCAAGAATGGTGGCCTAGCGGTCTAGCGCATCCTGGGTGCAGTGTGTACGTATCCCAAGGTCCCAGGTTCAAGACCCCAGGTCAGGGGAACTACCAAGATGAACAAGGACATCAAATAAATAAAATATTTCTTCTTCCTCTCTCTTCCTGCCAAGACCCCAGGTCAGGGGAACTACCAAGATGAACAAGGACATCAAATAAATAAAATATTTCTTCTTCCTCTCTCTTCCTGCCTGCCTGCCTGCAAGCCTTCATTCCTGTCTGCATCTTCCCTTTAAAAATAATTTGTCTAGGACAAATGACTAACTAAATGGAAGGCTAGGATAGCTGGCATGAAATGGGACAGGTCTGGGCGAACCAGGATGGACAGTCACCTTTTTCATCACATGAGCCAGAAAAATTCCTGACCCCGAGAAGCAAGACTACCATGAGGAGAATCAGGAGTGAGTGGCTGGACCCAGATTCCGTTCTCCCCGCCGTCTCATAATCCCCCTCCTGACACGCTCTCCTCACAAGCCCAAGGCCATGAGCAAATCCCTGAGTCATATGGCCTTTAGGGTTCCCATCAAGACTGGGATGGAGTCCAGAGATAATTCCCAAACACCACTTTATCATCCTGAGCATCTCTGGAGGAGGGGAATCTCCAAACTACATCTGAGTTCTAAAGCCCAATCAGCAGCCTCCTTGCAGTCGACGCAGACATCAGCAATCAGACCTGCTAGTACGGAGAGAAGAGAAGCCGGTCCCTTTCCACCTTCCAGCCTCTACTCCTCTAACCTCCATGAAGGCGGAAAACATCATCCTTCTTGCTGACAGCGACTGACACGTAAATCCCGGGGGTGGGAGAGCAGCTGCCTGATGGCTGCCTCTCTGCTCCTGTGCTTCTGTGCTCTGATGCCTCACTGGGCCCGGAGAGACTGCTCGCCCAGAACAGCGCATCCCTAAGACCCTACCGGACCAGAGTCCAGAATGGCCCTCCTACCACACCCCGCCCCTCCAGCAGTTCTCACACTCAGGGCTGCCAGCTGCTGCCCTAACCGGAGCAGGTGGCAGACACCGCGGAGCCGGCCAACAGTGCTCAAACTGGCCGAGTCCAAGCTCTCCCGCCTCCATGCCATCTTCCTCTTGAAAACCACAAGAAAAGCTCTTGCCCCTGTTTTTCCTCATCCTGCCTCCTGACTGACCCTGGGGCTCCCCCAGGGCCCCAGCACATGGCACCCCCACTTCCTCTGGAGACCTGTGGGCAACATACTGTCTTTTTAGTGGCAGTTGTTTCCTGCTCTGCTGGCTTCTTCCTACCTGAACCCTACTCCTCTTTAGTACCCGAGTCACCCCTTCCTTTTTGTAAAAGAGGAAGGAAGCAGGCAGGAATGTGGGCGGGCAGGCAGGCAGGCAGGCAGGGAGAGACAGAGAGAGAGGAGACAGCAGCATGTCTTTACTTGTGCAGCTGTTCGTCTAGGTTATTCCCCACTCAGCCCCAGGCCCTGGGTCCTTGGGCTCTATGTGGACTATGTCAGAGCCACAGACTTAACGCCTGAGCCACCAGGGCACTCCAAAGCCATCATCCTCTAAAAAGCCATTTGTCCCTCTGCCCTCTCCCCTGTAGATGGACTCAGTACAAGACCACAGCAAGAGGCCACGACTCCACTTTCACCCACAACCACAAATAGCCTGCTTTCTCTCAGTGTGGCCACACAAAGTGGGGAGGAGGGATAGCTGGTTGGAGACATCCCAGAAAAACATGCTCACAGTGCCACCTGGGCGTGCCACACACTGAGCAAACCCACAGTCTCACCGACGAGGAAGACAGACTGCGACACCAAAGCAGAAATCACAGCTCCCCCATCGCTGTTGGCTCCCGTCACCCCAGGAAGTCTGGGGCCCCTGAGTGCTTTCTGGGGAAAACCAAGGCGAAAATACATCTAAAACATGCAAACAGAATTCACTGCAGTCAAAATGAAAAGTATATATGCATATTAGGGATATATCCTTATTCGAGAAGCTTCTAATAGAGAAGATCTTCAGTGTCGAAAATCAGAATATCCATTGTTAAAAGAAGCCCCAATCAAGCTGGTGTGTTTTCTCCATGGCACTCCTGTTCGTGATGAATCCTGAAATGTGTTTGCTGAGTTCTTCTTTGCTTCAAAGTTAGGGAACAAATGTGTTTCCCGGGGAGAACAAAGTACATCAACATCACATGCAAGTGAGAGAAGCAAACAGAACTCATGCCAAGAGCAGCTTCATCGCAGTGAGGACAAGGAACGTGCTTTGCCCACACCGGCCGAACACGGTTGCCTGAAAGTGTTCCGATGCCCAGAACCAAAGGTCCGCACGTCTTTCCTACTCACCCTTTAGCCAGTGTTGCGATGCCAACATCAGTGAGCTTCATTCCTACACCTACGGGAGACAACATGATGAGCTGGGGTTACAAGGGCTCCCAAGAAACGAGCCTCATCAAGGGAGGGGTGACAGCTGTCAGACACACACCAGCTCTGCGGGATGATGACCCGGGAGGCAGGCCCTGGGAGGGAGCCAGGAGCCTGCAGTTCAGAAACCCCTGACAGCCTGCTTGGAACACCTCGGATGGACGAGGAGGGCCAGCCGGGCCATGAACGAACCTGAGGTCCGCTGCTGACCTGCAGGCCCTTCTCCAGAAATCTGGGGTTTGGCGGGGTCTGGCTCCAGTTCCTCACTGGAAGGGGGAGCCCCGATACCGGGAAGGAGTGGGCGTGGTCAAGAGTGAGAAAGGTCAGTTCCAGGTCATACTCCAGGGAGGTGACTTCCCATTTCCACAAAGATAGTTTTCTGATTCAGGGCTGGAGATTTTCTGGGTCAGCTTTAGGCCCTGGGGAAATACTCCTGAGTTCTCTGTAGACTTTCAACCACTGGCCTGGAGATGTTGGGAACACTACTCATTAAAACCAAACCCAAACAACCAACCAGCCTGAGCTTCCCACCCAGGTGGGTTCGCGAAGAGCCACAGCATCCCGGGTGGAGTCACAAGCGCTGCTGCCTGGGTCCCAGCATCCCAGCAGCAACCAGAGGAAGGAAGACCTTCAGCCTTGCAGGGAGGGAGGGCAGGTCAGTGTCCCTTTCTAGAGCAGAGAAGAGCAGTCCTCTCTCCTCGGCATCCTTAGCCTCTCCCAGCCCTGCAGGAAGGAAATCCTCTCCCACACACAGAGGATGGACGGCCTCCAGCCTCTCCAGACCTTCTTGCCAGACCAGGACCAATTCTGTCCTCTCAGTGGCAGTGGCTGTGAGCACAGCTCCAACTCCGTGGGCCTCGGCCTCAACCTCACCCAGGAAGCTAGTGATGGGCCATTCCTTCAAGACCACAATCACCCCTTGATCCATCTGGATCTACCAGAGCCAGGCCTGGGTCTTACCTCCTCCCCGTGTCCCTGAATCGTGTCCCAACTGGGCCAGCAGACGACCCTGGGAGCCTGGCATTATAGAAGCCAGTCTGAGCTAAACCGGAGGAACCAGTTCCCTCAACACCAGCCCTGAGGGGCAGACCTGCGGCCACCTCCATCCACAGGTCTCCCCTCTCAGGTGGGGTGTTTCTCGAGGGGCAGGAAAGCAAAGCTAAAGAGCCGAGTTCTGATTCAAGTGTCCGCCTGGGGCACAAATTAGGCCGAGTCCCTTTGCCGCTCAGGCTGCTTAGCAGGCCAGAAGCCAGAGCCTGGCTTGTCTGCGCTGCACCCGAGGGCCCGATTCGACGCGCCCTCGGGGCCCATGAGCACCATGAAGCCGCTTTACAGCTGGCAGTCGATCCATCTCATCCTGAGAGGCCGCTAGCAGCTGGCACGCACGTGGAGATGCTTTGCGTAGCTTTTGTTACAGGGACTGTACTTTAAAAGGACACCAAATTGCAAAAGCCCTCTCTGGACATCTTGTTGTGCGGTCAGTTGTGTTTAAACCCGCAGCTGTGAGCTGCGTGCAGGTCCGATTTTAAAATCATTTGGCAAACAGTCCTTGGACTTGGGGCATCTCTTTCTTGTTTCTCACAATTGCCAGCTGTCACTTACAGTTTAGAAAAGTTACACTTTTGAAAGGAAACCTCTCTCTCTTGGTTTAATAATTTGCCGGCAACTCAATCTCGGTCACTAAGGGTCTCTGCAGGACAATAACTTAAAGTCCAGTGTGTGGCGATCTGAGTTGGTGATAATAGTCACCGCTAGGCTGTTTCTGATGGAAGGGAGGAGAGCGAGAGAGGAGGGAGGGCAGGAGGAGGGAGGACCCAGACGACGAACCATTGTCTCTGAGCCTGTTTTCTCATCTGCAAAATGGGTCATATCATTATTTGCAGGGTCAGAGAAAAATGAGGGCACAAAAACCTGATAACTCCAAGTCCAGGCTGCAGTCGGGTGAAGGATGGGGGTCTGTGAGTCTCCTGGCTTCGACAATGCCCTCGGTGCTGCAAGGGCATCGTTCGGTTACACCGGGTGAAGGGAACCTGTCTACATGGCTGCAACTTTTGTCTACAGCTCTTTCAAAATAAAAAGTTAAAAATATAGGAAGTGCTTATTATGCGTCAGTGCTGTGCGAAGAGTTCTGCGGTCTCGTGTCCCTCACAACACCCGTTGGGAGAGCGCAGAGAGCCGGCTCAGTGACTTGCCCGCGGCCGCCACCTAGGGCGCAGTGGCTCTGGGACAGAGGCAGAGGTCGTCTCGCTGCACACTCTAACGGCGCTAACTTAAAAGCTTGGGATCCTGGTAGATGACAATATCTGACATCTACTGGCACACAGATTTTCCCGGGGCATTATTGTTTGGAAAGGAAAAGGAACAGGCAGAGACTGCGGGTGCCCCCCAAACCCTCACTGTCCTCACCCTGCTTCCACACGTGCTGGCTCTGCCTCTAGGCGTCACTAGTGTTTCTTTCTCTGACCACGTGAGTCTGCTCTGCCCAGCTGGCAAGTGAGAAGGACATGGGATTCAGGCTCTCATCAGATGCAGCCTTCCCCTGGTGACTGGGGGGACCGGTGTGCAGCACCTCTGTGCCCTCGTTCCCTGGGGGCAGTCATCCTGAGAAGTGTGTTCCATAGAGGCTCCCAGAGGCTCCTGAGCAGGTGCCACAGTGGTGACTGGCTCTACTATAAGATGCCTGTGGGCTGTCTCTCCCTGTTCCCATCAGATTTGGGATCCCCGGTCAAATATATGTCCTTGAACACTGTGTGCAGTGAAGGACCAGCCTTGCCCAAATAAAGGTTCCAACGTTGGGAAGTAAGCTCTGAGTCCTCGGAATGTCCCGCCTGATAAAAGTGTCTCTGTTCACCTGGGACCTCGGGCCATGTGAATCAGCGTGACTCCGGAGAGGCCAGACACTGAGGTCCACCTCAGGGGAGCCAGTCACGCCGACACACTGGAGGCCACTAAAAACTCTGAACACTAAGACTCAGGTGAGCTTCCCTGGTGTGCAGGTCTCCCTGTGACTTTCCACACATCATTGCTCTTCTGGAAAAGTGACGCCCGTGTGACTCACCCAGCGGGCACAGCAGAGTGCTCCCAGCTGGTCACTCCTGGACTCTCAGTGCCCTCTTCCCTTTGCTGACTCCAGTCTGTGTCCTCCCACTGTGATAAGCTGTAACTCTTGAGTGAGTTCTGAGTTCTGTGAATCCTACCAGCAAATAAGTGAGCCAGAGCGGGGTCTTGAAGAATCCCCAAAATGCAACTTGTCTTGGGCTGTCTATGTGGGAAACCTAATTATGACATTCCCTCTTTAGACAATAAATGTATTCCCCAAAACCCATGAACAAATTGAAAAGAATTGGGAAATTCACCAGGAGAGCTTGAAAATCCAAAGTACAGTGAAAGTCTCTTTCAAGCATCAAGAAGACATTATTGTGTCTTAATTTATCTTTTGATACATGAGGACTTTCATAGCTACTTTTGAATGTGTGGCCACTGAGGATGGAACAATAAAGCCACTCTGTGGTCACTGGTTGTAAGAGGAAGCATAATTGGCATGAAGTACTCAGATGTGCTTTACCAGTCGATTTGGCTCCTTTGTCGACCTTGTTTCTAATGAGACATTGGCTATCTTCCACTAGTAATGCTGTGTTCAGCACCTGGCAGGTCTCTCTCCCACTCTCCCCTCCGCAACCCAGGAACATTCCCGGCCCACAGCATCCCTGGAGCCCCATCCAGTCGCTCGTCTCACCCTGCATGTCCGTGACCAGGAGGCAGCCACTGGTCTTCTGGTATACCCAGTGCTGGAAAGTGCAGCACTTCTGCCCAGCCTCCGACTCTCTTCTCAGGAAGTTGATTTCCTTCCCGTCCCGGATGGAGTACTTCACGAATTCTCCAATGAGCTCTTCCTCCACTGTCGCATATGGGATGTTGTGCTCAGGTCGATGGATCAGAAAAATAGGAATGATCCTGGGGAGGAGGAGAACATGGGCATGTTTTCAGATGGGAGCGAAGATGGAGGGGTGGGTTCTGCCCTCGTCTGGAGCATCACAGATCTGTATAATAAATCCCTCGGTTCCCCTGGATTTAGATTAAACATCCCCCAGTGACTAACTGATGGACAAAAGCAGGCATTTCTGTTCTCCATTTGTTTCCAGAGTTACTCAGAATCACCTCTTGGGGACGGAGTTTCATTACTCACATGCAGGTGAATTACTTCATTATAGTCATAGCTCAATGGCCCATTGTTGGGTGGTGATAATCCATCTCTCCGTTGCTTTATGTATCTAACCTTCCATCCATCCATCCTTCCTCCCTATGTCCCTTCCTTCCTCCCTCCTTCCTTCCTTCCATTCGGTCAACAGATATTCATTTAGGGGCTTATATGTGTCAGACAGAAAAGACTTCAAGAAAAGAATAGTTAAGGAAACAGAAACAAAGGCTCTATTCTAAAGAATGCCACAGTTAAATGAAGGAGACAGACAATCAACAAGCCATGGTGCTGTGTGAAAAAACAAAGGAGAGAAGAGGAGAGGAGAGGAGAGGAGAGGAGCACAGAGGTGGGGGAGCGGCTGCTATGTTACTTAGGGTGTCAGAGTAGACACTACTAACAAAGAACACTGGAGCAGAGGCCTGTGGGAAGTAAGGGGGAGCCGCGAAGACATCTATGGGGAGGCCTTTCCAGGCAGAAGGAACAGCAAACGGAGAAGGAGGAGAGCTCTGGGGCAGAAGGTTCTCGGAGTCTTCAGAGAACCACGAGAGCCACTGTGGCTGGAGCACAGTGAGCAACAGGAGAACGGCAGGGGAGCAGAGAGGCCAGGAGACCAAGTCAGACCTCGAGTGTGTGGGCGCCGGGACTCTGCCCTGTGCACTGAGTTGGATGAGCAGTCATTGGAGGGTTCGGGACAAAGGAATGACAAGACCAAACTTCTGTGTCACAGGAACTACTCTGTCACTGTGTAGGATGGACCGGGGGTGGCAAAGGCAAAGGCGGGGAGAGCACAGAGGCCATCACTCAGTCCCGATGGCAGCCGGAGGGGGAGGTGGTCAGATCCCAAGTCCACGTTTAAGCGCTAAGACACCTGCTGTGACACCATCCTAGGTGACTCATCCTGCCCCTCTCTCTTCGGGCTGCCCAACCGCTCACCAACCTCCCTTCCAGCTGATGACCGTGCTTTCTGCTTTATTGTGAAAACTGAAAGAATCAGAAGAGAACTTCTAAAGGCTGCCGCCTTAACACATTCCCAGCTCCCCAGGTCTCTTCCTTTTCTACTGAACATGGTTCATGCCTTTATGGGATTCATCCATCCATCCACACACACGTACATACATACCTCCATATACACATACATAAACACACACGTATACACACACACATGCACACACATCCACCCAGCCATTCATTTAAAGAACAGTCAGCAGTAAGTATCTTTCTGGTGGCCTCTAGTCGCCCAAGGACTCTTGTGCCTTCAGGGAGCTTCTGACAGAGAAAACAGAGGATGCTCATCCTATAGGTCCTCTCGCCCCCAAGCCCTGCAGGATCTCCAAGTCCCCAACCAGTCAGAGGTGCGCTGGGGTACAGACAGGGTAACACACTTACTCTGGCACTTCCCCGAAGCCCTCCAGAGGCTGTGCTTCTGCAGCATAGATCTTGGCATAGTGTCTGGCAGTATTTTGAACATAGCATTCCTAGATCACCCCCAAAACATGGGAAGTTCATGTGGTTAGAAGAAATTCAGACATTCCTGGTAAAGCTAATCAGATCCTTATATAGACTAAGCCAGTGGATTCCCAAACCCACCTCCCAGTCGGGGGTGCCCAGGAGCTACGATACTGCAACTGAGTACTGGCCACTCGCAGAGAAGCTCTGAGACCAGAAGGAACCAACCAGATGGAAGGTCAAGTGGTCTCTGGGGTCAGGTGGCCCTGAACTGCAAAACTTCTAAAAGTTCACCCTTGAGTGAAGGGGATATTGGTAAATCTGGGGGCACTGATGGGTTTCTGGTGTGATCTCCCCTGCAAGATTCTTGCTCAAAGGTGCTATGTGAGTCATGAGCAGTGCACACCTTGACAAATTGTTGTCTAAGAAAAAGCAAACTGAATTCAGCTGTCAGCCCAGTGGGCCTTTCCAAGTGGGAGTCTGCAGGCCAGGGGATTTTCTATGACTGGACCAGATGATTCAGAAATGGAAGGCATACTCAGCAAAAGAAAAGAAAAAAGAAGGGTGATTTGGAGGAAAAAGGATATAACCAGGAAAATCCTATACTCAGGGAAGAGAGACTGCCTTCATGAGCATCAAACCCTCAGGACATCACCAGTCAGGAGATCATGGATGGCTAATGCTTGAGGGCTCCTGAGAGAGTCACCTACGTCCAATCTGTTCATCTTAGGGGTAAACGTTTTAAAGAGGCACCTGGTCTGTGACAGAACTAGACCAGCTCTCGGGAGTGGGGCCAGTGTTGGTGCCCAGAGTGAAAACACCAGGCCAGTGTGGGAGTGGGAGGCAGGGGGAGATGCTAATGCCCCCTCTTGCCTCAAGAATTCTGACTCAATAACACAGAACCCTGGGAGCTCAGCTGGAGGCTGGGACAAATCTCCCTTCATAGCTTATAGGCGGACATGGAACCACACTCAGGCAGGACACAAGACAAACACTGACCCTTCTGAATATACACCACCATGCTCCTCTGAAGAGCAGAACACTCCAGAAACTAATGCTGACATCGGCTGTGCTCGGGGATCCTGGATCCAGTGCGGCTTAGAACCCCTACTTTCCCTACCAGCCTTTGCACAACTAGATGAAAACCCGCACTGATCTCACGGGGCTTCCTAGAACAGAAACAATCTCAGGATTGGGGTGGTGGCTCCAGATCTTGGCTAAGTCTCACCTGGCTGTTATGGGGCCAAGAAATTACTCCTGGGACTAGGGCGTGACTCCCAGCATGTAGCCCTAACCCAGGGGTTCCCTTATAGCCACTCCTCAAAGGGAGAGAAATGCCTCGGAGACACCTCCATCAATGCTGATTCGAGTTTGCATCTCGGGTTCACAAGGGGCCCTCTCACACCTCAAGTGACACTCCAGGGCAGGGGGACCCACCTGGGCGGCGAGCTTGTAGTTCCTCTGAACGAGCTCATCGTTGCTTCTGGTCCCACAGGCCACGGCATTGTGCACTTTGAGCACGCAGGCGTGGCCGGGCTGGAAGACGGGCGTGAGGCCCTGCATCACTCTGCTGCGGAAGGCTTTCCGGTGGATGCCCTCCCCAAAGTGCAGCTCCTCCGTGGCGATCTGGCCTCGCAGGCGGCCCCCGAAGTAGCTGTCACTCAGGAAGTCATCTCTGAAGAGCAGTTGGCTGAACTCGATCTCTTCATACCCTAAAACACAGCGCAACTTCAGTTGGACGTTCTCTGGCCCGTCCTGCTCCTGGGCTCCCTCCTGCTCCCACGCAGGACCATGACGAGGTTGACCTGTGGGACCCAGAGCCGAAACCACACTGAATTCGCAACAGAGTTGCAGGGAGACGGTGGGTGGTGAGGGAGCTGGGTCCCTGGGGAGGATGGAGGGATGGGTGAGGCCCTCGAGATCGACGAGGGGAGAAAATCTGGGGAACAAACTGGAAGGTCAGGAAGATAATTTCAGATCTGGGAAACATGAGCAAACCATATAAGACAATGAAAGGCAAGTTGACAAGCTGGGTAAAATGTAGAAGAGGGAGGAAGGACCAACGAGAAGATGTGAAAGATGACAGTGTCTCAACCTGCCCTTCATATGGTCCCTGGAAAGCAGTCTTTTCGGGCTTCTTTTTTTCAAATTGCCACCCCCTACCCACCCACCCAGCCATCCACGAATTTTTTTAAAGGAAAGGTATGGGCAACGATGAAGGTGAGCAGGCAGGGAAGCAGGGAGAGGAGGAAGAAGTATTTTATTTATTTTTATTTAGTTATTCGCACTGGTTGTTTCTCCCCAGGCCCGGGACCCGAACCCAGGGGCATGTGGCCTGTGCTCCTCTGAAGGCGAATGACCCAACTGCTACTCCACCAGGATGTGCCACCATGAAATTTTAATGCCATAGATGTACCATGTGTTTGCTTCTGTACTGACTGTATAGCTGTGCTTTAAACGCAAAAAGTATACTTTTTTTGGCCTCGCAAGACCCAATTTTTCACCTGTTGGGGATGAAATTGTCTTTCTCTTTGTGCTGTGGTAGATATAAAAATTAGGTGGGCAAAACAGCAAAAGTTCCTCTGAAGAGGAACTTTTTAAAAGTATAATTACTTTAAAACTATTTGTAAAGATAAAAGTGGGATCATTTTCTGAGTTTTCTAGCAGATTTTTTTTACATGTTTCAGATACCAATGTTTTCCATCAGAATGTTTCCATTTAAACTTGTGATGACCAGGGCAGAGTTCTGACCGACAGAGAGAAAAAAACTGAAATGACTTTCGAGGAAATAAGATGATTTGGATATTTAGAAATGCCTTCTGTTCCTCAAAGGTGATGAAAAATGACACCTTTCTGAATATTTAAACTAAAAAGAATCAAGGATGATTGTGAAAACCTCACTTCACATTTCTATTGAGAATACGTAGAGTCACAGGTTTCCTCTCTTAATAAAATAATTTAAATCGTACATTTTAAGAGCAGTCTATGATAGAGGCTAACTTTGTAGCAGGACAAGGATTTTCACTTGTTTTTTAAAATCAACTTAATTAAGATATTATTTGACTACAGTAAATGCATGTTTTGAGTACAGAGTTCAATGATTTTTAACAAATATATCCGTCCTTTTATTCATCGCCACAATCAAGATAAAGAACATCTCTCTACCCTGAAGTGTTCCCTGTGCCTCTTCCCAGTTAATCCCAGGCCCCGTGATCTGCTTTCTGACACTATTAATTCACTATTAATTCGATTCCTCTTAGCATTTCATTAAAACAAACAAACAAAAAAAAAACAAGGAACCAGGCACATACACTCTTCGGTGCTGGCTTCCTACATCACCTATTATGAAGTCTTCACTGAAACTTGTGCTCTTTTTTGTTTTGTTGTTACTGAGTTTTTAGAGTTTTTTATGCAGCTCGTACAAGTCTGCATTTGTAACACGTGTGGCAAAGTCTCTCCCGGTCGGTGGTCTGACTTTCACTTTGATAATGAAGTCTTTCCAAGAGAAGGTTCTTACTTACTTCATCATGCTCTCCTCTTGTGGTCTGGGCCTGTCTGTCCTCTGGGAGCATATTTGCTCACCCTGAGGTCCCAAGATGTCTGTATTTTCTTCCAAAACCATTAGCTTTAGCTTCATAGCTAAAAGCAATATAGCTTTAGCTTTGTACTTTATAATTAAAGTTGAATAATTTTAGTTTTACATTTAGGTCTGTGAGTCACTTGGAATTAGTTTTTTTGTATAAGGGATGAAGGCCAAGTTATTTTTAAAACATGTTTTGTTTTGTTTCTGTGGGTGTTTTTCTAAGTTTTTTTTCCCCCTCAAATCCGGCTGTTCCAGCTTTATTTATTAAAAAGTCTATCTTTTTGGAATACCCTGGTGTAGTGGTTAAGTCAGCCACCTCTGAAGGAGTGCAGCCCACATACATCCCAAGGACCCAGGTTTGCATCCCAAGTCTGGAGGGAACAACCAATATGAACAGTTAAATAAAAATAAAATAAAATGCTTCTTCCTTCTCTCTCCTCTGCCTGTCTGCCTAATGGCCTTCCTCCCTGCCTGCACCTTTCCTTTAACAAAAATAAGTCTACCTTTTCTTCATTGAATTTTATGAACTCCTTTGTCACTAATCAATCAGCTATACAGGTGTAGATTGATTTCTGTACACTATTCTGTTCCATAGATTTGTGTTTTAGAAATGCTTACATTCTTACGCAATTTTACACTCTTGCATGTCCTCTGATCGCATTCTTTTTCAAAGCTGTATTCACTATTCTAAGTCCTTTGAATTTCTATATGCATTTTAGAATTACCTGGCTGAGTTCTACCAAGAAAGCCTGATAAGGTTCTTTTTTTTTTTTTGCAAGAGGAAGGAAAGCAGGCAGGAATGAAGAAGGCAGGCAGGAAGAAAGAGGAGGAAAAAGCACTTTATTTACTTTACTTAGCCGTTCATCTTGGTTGTTCCCGCTGACCCCGGGATACAAACCCCGGACCCTGGGATGGCGGGTGCCCAGCACCACTCCAGCAGGGCACACCGGAGGTTAACTATGAAAGGCATAAGGAGAGAACAACTATTCTTAAGGAGTACTGATTCCTTAATGCCAGAAAAAAGGTGGGGCGGGGGGCTCAAATAGAAAAAGTGGGTGAAAAGCTAGATGGTGTCAGTGAAAACAAAGTATTCAGAAAGATGCCAAGAGTTTTCACAAAGGTCAGCAAAGGACTTCTATTTAAAAATTAGATAACAAAATGGAGAGTGAATGTTTGTTAAATAACATGTATCTTCCTAGTGCTAGTAACATGATTAATTTCATTTTAATCATGTGTTTAATTTGCCCCCTAAAATCACTTAAGGAACACAGGAACCTTTTATGTATATACACAAGAGCCCAGTAATATGAACTAAAGTGATCACATTTCCCTTCGAAACTTCCAAATTTTTAAAATTCAGTTAGTCTTAAAAGTAAAAAGATTATGCACTTTATGCTTTTAAATTAATCAAATTTAATTAGCTAAAAACAAAAATTCTTCCAGAATATATGCTTAGAAATAGGAAGGAAGGCGCCCCCTGAGGGAGCAGCAGTTAAGTCAGTTGTCTCTGAAGAAACACAGACCACATACCTCTGAGTTCATGTCCTGGGTCCAGGGGGAAGTAACCCGTGTGAACAACTCAATCAAATCAAATCAAATAAAGACACCTCTTCTTCCTCTCTCTTCCTGTCTGCCTATTAGCCATCATTCCTGCCTGCACCTTTCCTTTTTTTTAAAAAAAAGGGAAGAAGGAGAAACATGTTTGCACAGGACTCTATGTAATTAATAACTGTCCACGATTTCCAGCAGAAATGTCCACTTAGCAAAGATAAAACAATAAAAACAAAAAGAAATCTTAGGATTTTTCCTGAAAGCCCTGTGTGCTATCATTCAGTGGTACTAGCTGGTGTTTTATTTGCACCGTCATTCACCTTGGGTCTTCCCAGGAGCTCACTTTTACTCGTTTTTTAATTAGAGATCAGTTTATGAAATGGCATTTATTCCTCCTCTAGAATATGGAATTAATAAAATGTGTAGTAAGAGAAACTCCAACTGAAAAAGGCAAAGGAGTCATCAGAAGCTTCCTCTTCTGAGAAGCAGGCAGAGGGAAAGGACACTGGCGTCCCCAGTGAGCACCGAACCTGGACTCGGTCACGGGGCCCCAACACGGGGGCAGGCGGTGGGGCAGGGTCCAGACCCAGCCTGGACGGTGGAGACGCTGGGCTGCTGTGGGTGCACTCTTTCCACCACGTGCCCACGCCCGGTCCCCACTGGGGTCTCACCCTGACTGGTAACAACCCTGAAACACGCAAACCCACAAACTTACACTAACGAGGTCACAGCTGGGATCTGGGACGCGAATGCTGAGTCTTACTAGGAGCAGATGAAAGAGAAACACTTCTCTGAAAAAAATTTATTATTTCTTTAAAGGAAAGATGCAGGCAGGAATGAAGGTGAGCAGGCAGGCAGGAAGGGAGCAGCGGCAGCAGCATTGTATCTTATTTTGAGTTAGTGGTTCATAGTGGTTGATGCTCCCAGAACAGGGACTGGAACCCTGGGGTATGTGGCCTGTGCTCCTTTGGAGGCGCGTGACCTAACCGCTGCTCCAAATGTCATTTTGTTTTCTAATATGAAAGAGAGGTCTTTGCTGTTGCATATTTAGACTTTTGTGCAGATGGGGGCAGAGCTGAAAATTATCCCACGGGTACAAGACGCGTGAAAGACGAGTATTCGGCACTTTGCATGGGCTTGCAGAGTTCGTATTTCAGTTTTTGCTTTTGATGACTATCACAATAGCTGCTGGCCCCTTTCTAAGCCGAGACCGCAGTCTCTTGCCTTAGTGGCTGGGTGTCACTGAGCTCTGCCTTTAACGTCCTGTCGTCACAAAGATTTTGGGCGTTTTGTCTGCTCTGAAAATCAGCATTTGCGGTAAATCTTTAAGATGATGAATTCAAGTAATTACCAGACTTATCACATCGCTCGTAGAAGTGACGAAGCGGGTGAGCTGTGTGGAAATTCACGCAGAACCGCCCGATTTCAGGAGGCCGCGCCGCCGCCTTCCCACACCCGCACGCCCCTCCCTCGCTTCTGGGGGAAGCGACGCTGCTCCCCGCCAGCGCCAGCAAGGTGGCGTCTTCAGCAGCATCCCCTCCGGAGGAGAGCTGCTGGTGGGGTGCTGGCCTGGGGTGCATAGCCGTGCCTGCTGAGTGTCTCCCTGAGGCTGCACTGACCAAACCGCCTGCTTGTTACTGCTTCTGAGTAAACGCATTTTGTGGGAATCACTACTTTTTGTTTGAGGTCAACAGGTGGGCTGGGGCCGGCAGGTCCCCGCTTCTGCGACCTGGCCGTGGCCATCTCGTCCCAGAGCCCTGTGCCGCGGTGTCACGCTGGAGTTTAAAACGGGTCCCTGGAGAGGGTTCCACCGTGGAAACTGGAGAAAGGCTCCCACGCGGGGCGTTAGAAAGCGCAGCGCCCCAGGGTACAGCAGACCTGTGTGCTGGGCGGGTGATTGCGCCCCAAGAGGAAGCACCCGGCAAACCCGGACCCCCTGGCTGTGGCCTGTGGGAGGCCCCGGCAGCGCGCGGGCCGCGTGGCTGCACCTGTGCACCTGAGCCAGCGGAAAAGCCACCTGGCGGTCTTGAGGCATCCACGCAGCTAGTCAGACTGGAAAGTAGACTGAAAACGGGCACATGCCGTGTAAGTCCTCGAGGCTGGAAAACCCCAGCAAGATGGGCCAACTGCAAATCTGACCCTAAGGCAGGAGCTCCCTGCTCGGTCCGTGGACTCGCAGCAGAGCGCCGCAGTCTGAGTCTAACATCAGACAACTTCTGGGTCATCTTCACCCAGACGCTCTGGGCAGGCCTCGCCGTCGGGCTGAAATAGCCCTGGAGCTGTCTTTGCTCCTCGGTGGTTCCTGAGCTTCCACCTCCTGAGATGGGGGAGTCCCTGGAAATGTCGCCTCTACCCCTGCCCCGGGGAGCTGTCATGCTTTATGGTGAGCCCGTCCCCCCACGCACGCAGAGTGCCTACCTTTCAGAGCCTGGTGCTTTGAAAGCTGTCGAAGAACTAGAAGAAGACAAAGAAGAGAATGCTTTCAGCACAAAGGAACATTCTGAAGCAAGAGGGCAGTTGCCGTTGGAAACAGAAGAGCTGCGGTTTACCTTCAGCCGTGAGGTTGAATTCGGCCACAGCTTTTCCATAGCTGTTCTTGATGCAGCAGCAATAGAGGCCGTGATCCTTCTGACCGGCTTGCGCGATAGCCAGGGACACGGGGGAGTTGTCTCCTGTGCTGCAGGGGGACATGAGAATTTGTTTGCTTCATCGCCCTGAAGCTGGTCTCTTTAATACCTGGTGGCAGAGAGAGAGGAGTGCTTCCTGCCCTAAGGTTTTCGGTCTGTGATCTGGCTCAAGGACAAGATCATAATAAGCGGCTTAAATAATCTGTTTATTTGCAGCAATGCTCAGGCCATCTCTGGTGTCACACCTGACTCCAGTGTGGGTGTCAATGCACAGAAACATGGGGGAGGCGTCACTGCCATCAGCAGAGCAAATAACTGGAAATGTGTGTCCTTGGAGCTGTCATTAACATACCAGGAATGCACCTCAATCATGTTACTAATGCAGGTGTCCTGTGCTTGGAGGAACCCCTGAAATCCCCCACCCCCTCGAAATATGATTGCAGACACAACAGGAAAAATAGAAAAGAGAAATAGAAAAAGAGAAATAATATTTGCTATAAATAGGCTGAGGGCGCTTTGAAATAATGTTAGTGAATACCACCTGTCCATCCATCCATCTGTGTATCCACCCACCCACCCACCCACCCACACACTCACCCATCCAATGTTACTAAGTGTTAAGTGGTGTACGATGAACAGAGAGATGGTGGTGAGGATAAGTAATGTTTATTGAGCACTTGCTATGCGCCAGGCATTGTGTGCATCACTTAAAAGTCTATAAGAAGAAAAATACCAGATGGCCTCACTCATCAGCAAAATGTGAATAAACAAAACAAAGGAACAGATAAAACAAAACCAACCCTCGGACACTAGATTACCAATAGGGAATATGGGACACGAGTCAGGGGGCAGGTGGTGGTGGAGACCACTGGACAATGATGAAGGACACTTAGCGATGTGGTGGAAGGCAGGGTGTGTTGCCATATGTGTGAGGAATGGGGAACCTGCACATATGAGTTTATTTTAATGTGTAAAAATAAAAGTAATTTAAAAATTTTAAGTCTATTTTATGTTCTCAGGTTAATCTAATAAGAGAAGTACTGTTACTGGTCCCAGTTCACAGATGAGGAAACTGAGGCATAGTGAAGCAAAGCAAATGACCTCAGGTCACAGGGCTGGAAAGGATGGGGCCAGGATTTAAACCAAGAAGGTCTGATTCTGGGACCCTCATCCTGACCTCCTTCAGCCGCCTCCCCCGGGAGTTGTGGCTCCCGCGCTGCAAGCTGGAAGGACTGAGATTATGGCGAAAGTCACCCAATCTCTATTTCAAGGTCTCAAACTTACTTTGCAGCCACAAAAGGACGCGAAATATGGTTCTATATAATACATTTTGTTTAAACAGTCACCAGTCTGGGGTTGTATGTTGTGGGTATTTCTATTTAGGTTCATTTTACTGCTTAACCACAAAATCCACTTCTCTTAAATTTGTCTCAATTCCACCAAAGTGCTCATTATTGGTTGGCTTCCAGTTGACTTAATGTCTCTGATTTACACACATGTCTTCTGGAATGTACCAGAGGCTGGAAACAATGCTTACTGAATCACAATACATTCCCATGGCCTGGCCTGCGAACACATCCTGGGCGCATCAAGGTGGGCATGAACAAACCCAGCCACGATGGGGGACTCCCTGGCAGGAGCACCAAGCTTCGAGAGCCCAGAGGGGCTGGTGCGATGTCCCTGTCTCGTGGCCTATAGACAAGCACAGTGTTTCTGTCCCTGAAAGGGGCAGTTGGTATCTCAGAGAAAGGCCGGGGACTCCACTAGAAGAACTGCGTTGTGAAATCTCCCATAGGGCCCAGGAATTCTCTGATTCTCTGATAGTTGGCCCAGAACCTTTGAGACCTTTTTCTTTCTTGGCCGACCACTGCGCCTAACACTGTCCTTTAGGAGAAATCACCTCCGAGATGAGTGGTGAGGAGCTACTGACAGCCGGGTGTGAAGCCTTAGCAAAGGGGGCAGTGTGGTGAGAGTCATGGGCCACTGAGAGCATTGCTGCTGTGTGTCCAGGACGGGGATTCAATGACCAAGTCACAAAGGCTCAATCTTTGCCCTTGAGGTTCTTCTAGTCTCAGATGAGCAATCAGAAAATATCAACCACAGGAAGCAAAAGAGAAGGCCTTGCACCTTTTTGAATCAATAGAGAAGAGCTCGGGTAACACCAGTTACTAAAAGAGGGAAGGATCTGTTTAAGTTTTGGGGGAAGAAGCAGAATGCAGAAAGGGGCAAACAGCAGAGAAGCTTAGCTAAGAAGAAGGCTCACAAATAGCTCTGCCATGAGTGTGGTCAAAGTCAGGGACAGGAACTCAACAGGCTGGAGGAAGAGGGGCGCTAACCTGGGAACCTCTCCAAAGACCCCATCACAGATCACCAGGCCCAGGGGGCCAGGGCTGGCATTGGTAGCACCCAGCACGCCACCCAGTCAGCTGGAGAGTTCTTAGTTTGCCCTTCCTAGGGCCATGCAGTGACCTCACGGGCAGGTCACCCCTCACTCCCCAGTTGTCCAGCAGGAGTGCCATGCACACGCTCCAGATGTCACTCACTCCAGTCCATGAAGGCAACTGCTTTTTCAAAAGCCCAGGATGCTCTCTGCACCTCTCTCCTCAACTGTGGGGTTTGGGTTTCTGGTGACGAGAAAGTACTAACGGCCGAGGTAGTATGGACAGTGCCAGCCTGACATCCTCATGGACCTCAGACACTTCACTATCACACAAACACAGAGGAAATCTACCACCTCCTTCTCGGTTCCTCAGAACCGACTTCCTCGGGTGTTACAGACCAGGCTCCCGTTCGCCAGGAATATAAACCAGGCCTCACTGCCAGGAAGACGCTTCAGGAAGCTGCTTCTCAGGTTCACCCACAGGGGAATGGTTGGCAGTGATCCCCACTCTCATCTCTCTCCCCTAATCCTGGGACACCAAGAAATAAGCTGCTTTCTCCTCTTAGAGATGACTGCTTATCTCCCTCAATAGCTGTAACTTTTCTGCAACTCTATTACTTGTTATTCTCCTTGAGTCACCTTCCGAGATCTGTTTGACCTTTGTCAGGCTACTGGGAATTTATGAAACAGAAAACATGGCAAAATTCACAGACATACAGACAAGTGTTCTTTAATCTGGGGACCACAGAACCTCGGATGAGAAGATGATTTGATATATTCCCGGCTTTAAAATGAATACAATGTTTTATGACATCCCGAGGTCACAACTCAATGGTGGCTGGTCTCTGTCGTTCCCCTCTAGACATGTGTCTTCCACTGCTTACTCTTCTTGGGGACTTTGGGAATGGAATTTCTGCTTCAATTTCTCTTTTTCCTTCCTATAATTTATTATCTTCTTTTAGAACTATGCTGTAAAATCAAACAAGCAACAATGATGAAAAGGGAACAAGCAAACACTTTACCTTCTCTGCACTTGCACTATTGGCTTCGAATCTTTCATCCACCAGACAGTTGAATCTTCATGGATTTCTGCAAACTGGCAGCTCAGCTTCACATTTCCAGGGTGATCGGGAAACATCTCTGCTTGGATCTTTTTCAGTAATATGGGTGCTAGAAACAAGAAATTGCAGACCAGTGTTCTTATAATAGTTACAAAGAGCTTCACAGCAGACAAAAGACTCCATTTTATTTTGTTTAATTCTCACAACCAGACAAGGCTAATAATTTTGCCCTCCATTTATTGATGAGACAGTGGGGTGAATAAGGGGAAATATGGCTTGCCTAAACAGTAGGACAAGGAACAAATCAATCGAATAGAAAATTTATTCCTCATTACTTAAAATCCCTTGAGTGATCTGTGCAATATAAAAATAAAACAGGACTGAAGAAACTTATCTTTTTCTTAAGATGGGGAGGGGGTTACAGATACCAAGACTGTAGAATCTGGGCCAAATAAAGATTCTTTTGAAATGATCACCAGATGATCCACATAAAAATCAGAGCTGTATACTACTGAGTAGAATAACATCTGGATAAATCAAGAAATTGGTAAGTTCTCAGAGTACAAGTTAACTTAGCAATAAGTTATCTGCTGAAGAGTATTCAACCATCTCCCCGCCCCATCAGTTCTTTTTGCTGAAGATATCTTAGTTGATTTCAGGGAAATCTGATATCGATTTCATAAGCAAATGAGAAGTATCTACTAGAATGAAGTAGGAGCAAAATCCCAGGATTTGGGCTGAGATCTTTGAATGGCACCTTGTGAAAAAATCAGGGATGAGAGCGAAGTGCACCCCACAAATGTAATTACTCAAGGAAGCCACCAGAAGGCAGTGTGCACACTAGAATAACACAAGGCTGAACCACCCAGCCAAGAGGTCAGCAAAATTTGACCTACGCAGGTTCCTAGAAATGTGTCGGTCTAGTACACCAAGCTCCATAACTCTGCACTTTTGTGTGTGGTCATACGAAATATAATCCACAGCAAAGCCCAAGGTCTGATGCTTTGTGACTCCATTGATTTCAAATTCCCCATGAAATAGTTGATGTAATAAATGTGCCTCCCATCTCTCCGTGGCTCCCACAGACATTTGGATAATGGAAAGTATATTTAAAAGCTAATTTTCTGCCCAGAAAGTGATAGTGGGCCATGTGGGTAAGAAGCTCTTGAACCAGAGAGTAGCCTCCTGTCTGGGATATGCTTCCTGAAGGCTCGCCAACAAGCACGATGCTCGACCACGTGGCTGGGAATTGTTTCTGAAGCCAGGAGGCTTTGATTGAACTCCTTTCAAGCTTGTTTTGAAGAAATGGTTGCGTTTATGATGAACCAGATCCACCTGCTCTGAACGAATATTGAAGGAGAGCTAGTCCGGTCATTGTCTGTTGATGGGAGAACCTCAGTTCTCCTAATGATCTCAAAGGTCACGACTCACAAAAGCTACTGAAAAGCGTCGAGAGCCTTAGACTGTCACAGCCTACACCTGTAACAAACCTCCCAGAACTCTGCAGAAGCCCTGAGCCCAGCGGGGAAGGCAGTGCTTTGAGAACCATCTCTGCCTCCTTACCTGTTGCAAGGGTTACACCTTCCCTTGTTTAAAGAGTCATGCCCTGTGTCTTTTGTGACGCCCACTGAACCCAGTAGCACACAGTGACAATGTTCATGGGGGTCTGTGGACGCCTCAGTGTCCTCCAGGCTGATAACCCAGGCATAACCCGGCATAAGCTCTGAGCCCAGAGAAAACTGGGGGTGGTGGGAAAGGCATGACAGGGATAGCAGGACAAGTATGGGTCTGGCATGGATGAGAGGCCTCAGGACTTTGGAAAGGGTCCCTGCTGGTGTGGGACAGAGGTGACAATGCAGATGGAGGAGTTCAAGGCGGCCTGGGAGTGGCACAGGTTTGTCCTCTGTGTATGTTCCAGCCCAGGGCGGAGGGAAAGAGAGAAGTCCCCAGTGAAGATAAAGCTTCCATTGTACTAACCGTTGAATGTCAAAAAAAAAAGGTCACTGCTTTTTTTTCCAGAGTCAACCTCCACTCGTACCCACTCCCCACAAGTCCGAGAAGGCTGTGCTCCCTCTGTGCACAGGGCGGAGGGGTGCAGCCGAACTCTCACCCCCACGGGTAACTAGAATAACCATGGACAAGTCTACATTGGTTGTTTTCCTCTGGGCTGACACCACTTGTAGGGTGTTGCTTCCTTCTCTTTAAAAAATACTTGAAGATATACACACTGGTAGCCTGGTTGCCTCCAAAATTCTGGGAAACCATTTTGTATTTAACCCCTTCCGCACCAGGGGCTAGTGGCCCATGGCTTGGGGGAGTCTGGAGGAGTAACAGTCACCTGCCTTGAAGTCTCAGGACTCCGCCCCGCCCTTCCCACTAAGGAGGCCACTGTTCCTTGTAGTGTCTGCTCTCCTGAAAGCTACCAGGCTCCGTGGGGAGGCAGAGGAGAGCTCCCAGACAAAAGAGGTTGAAACTGGGGTGCGGGATGGAATTTGAGGTTGACCTGAGCGCTCAGGCCAAGCAGAGCGTCATTACAGTGGTCCTGAGCCTCGAGTAGTTTGAAACTCGGAACAGAGACCCCCGAAGACTTCAAACTCAGATAAAGGGGAGGGTGAGTTAGGAAGAAATTTTATACCCAAATTTGGAAGAAAACCCAATGTTCAATTAAGCTATTTTTTTTAATGAAAATCAATGCTTAAAGAGAATCCCAAACTGTACTAAAACGTTCATTCTGTCATTCCTGCTTAGCATGGCGTCTATTTAATTACACCAATTAGCCACACTGATTAATGCTTCTGTTTATCCTTTACAAGTGTTTTCAAAAACACAGTAATTGAACAAAGGCCTCTTCATCATGTGCCCCCAGTTAACCAGCCACAGGCAGCCCTCCTCATCCCAGATCTCTGGAAGCCTGTCAGAAATGCAAATTCCAGAGCCCACCTGTTGACTCAGGTGGGGCCTAGCAATCTGGGCTCTAACAAGCTGTTCAGGTGATGCTGACACTGGAGTGAGGGAACACGGACCTCCTCGCCCAGACAGACGTTCGGTCACAGTGGGAGTGTCACCTGGGGGACACTCACCTTAGTGGCAAAGGAGACGGGAACGTGCCATCTGGTCTATCAACCCAGACTTTACAGTAACAGAAAGCAACAGAGCCTCACCTTTTCCTTCTCTTTTGCAAGGTGGCTTCTTTGAGTCTTTTTTCTCATCCGAGCAGGAAGCTGACCTCTCGAGCTTAGGGATCTTTCTAAGGAAGCTGGAACTCTTCAGGACATTTTCCTTCTCTTCTAACCTCAGCCTCAGGGCTGCCACCCTGGACAGAATTTTCTTCTTTACTCCCTCAGCTAATTGTCCACTTGCAGCGGTCTCGTGCGTCCTCCTGGCCTCTGACCCAGTCAGTGCCGGGCGCGCCCCCCGGAGGAGCTTGCACGTCTGGGCTGCCGCCTGACTGCGTTCCCCCTTCTCCCCTGACCTTGTCCCACAGCCCAAAGTGGAGCCCTTGGGACACGAGTCCCGCAGTGTCTCAGGGGCTGTCTGTGAGGCACGTTCCCCTGAAATGAACGTCCCAGTCATCACTGATGAGTCCCACGCACTTGCGGGTCTGGTTTCCCCAATTTGGGGCTCCTCTATTTTAGTCTCCTCAATTGCGGGGCTTATGGAAAAGTGTGAGGTGTCCCCTTTGGGAGCGGCATTAAAGGGAAGCTGCGTGAGACCACTGGCCGAGGCTGGATGCACCCCGCCCCGGTTCTCGGGGATCTGAGCCCTGGAGCTCTGAGAGTCGGGTCCCCTGGAAGGAGGCAGCGTGTCTGCAAGGCAGCTAGGAGTTGGGGCAGTGGGGTAAAGACACTCCGGGGTCCCGTTTTCACTTCGCTCTGACTCCCCCAAGTTTCTCGCGTGGCCCTTTTGGGCCGGGCTGCTGCTCCCACTAGGCGTCGCCTCCTGGCCTGGGTTGGGACACGGGGCTGGCAGAACAGCCGACTGGACTTGTGCTATGCCCGGTGCGCTGCGTTCAGCCTCCCCTCTCTCCTGGGCTTCCTGGCTTCGGGAGATGCTGTCTTCACTTGGAATGCTTTCTCCCGCACTTGGCCGGGGGCATGGGCCTGGCAGGGAGGCATGCTGGACTTGCCCTGGCCGGCCCCCGTGCCAGCCCCTCTCCCCTGGGAGGGCGCCCAGCGCACATCCCCAGGGCTTTGGTTCTCCAGCCGCCTCCACACCTGGCTCATCCGTGGGGTCTGCAGAGGACTCTGGGATTTGAGCATAAGTCAGGAAGCGGGTGAAGAAGGCAGACTGACCCAGCTCCGGGCGGCGCCCCCAGCATTGCGGGTGCTGCCTCACACCGCTAACGCCCCCCTTCCCTCCAGCGTGCGGAACCTCTGATGGCAGCTCTGTGACACCCAATTCCTGCTCATCGATTGGGTCCACAGATGACTCCAGGAACCGGGGTTGGCCCAAATCCTGGGAGGAAAGATGGCTCCCAAGGGCACTGCTAGCTGGCTGCTGGCTTTCATGGATTGCTCTGTCAGGAGCCAGGCCTGAGCCAGACTCGACCCGAAGACCACGCGCCAACGCCTCTAGTTCTGAAAGACCCCGTTCAGACAGGGCCGCCGCTGCCTTTAGGAAGCTGGAGAACGCGCAGACTCTCTCAGGGATCAGGGGACCAGCGTCTGACTCCCCACAACCAGAATCTGGCCATGGCTTCCGTGGCCAGATTTCTGAAACGGGCGCCTCTAGCGTTATAATCTTCAGCTTGCTGTCTGCTCCCCAGGGCCCTGGTCCACTCTCGATAGACTCCCCCAGGGGGACAGTAGACAGAGAACAGACATTGACAAGAGCCTGGCCCTCCTCTTCCACAGTAGCTTCAGCTGCCAGGGGCATGTCTGTCCCCAGGCCTGAGCTGCGCCCTCGCTCCTCCCTGGAGTTTGCTGATGAGTGGTCCGAGGGTGCCAGGCTTATTTCCCCCCATGCAGTAGATGTCACGGGCAAAATTTCCTGGAAATCATCTTCAGAAGGAGAATCCTGGTCAGGCAGTCTCTCCTGCTGCGTCTTCTCTGTTTCACTTCCTTTTTCTTGGAAGTGCTCTTCAAGGCTCCTGTCATCTGTTCCAGCCACCACGTGGCCCCCATCTCCAGGCTGCAGATCACTCTGGAGCGGGAATTCGCTCCAGACACTGTCTCCCTCTGGGAGCTGGGGAGCATGGACGTGGACTCCTGGTCCACCGGGAGCCGTGGCAAACAGCTCTTTCATTGCTTCTTTTGTGGCACCATCTAAAATAGGAGCCAACTGTCCACTGGAAGGAAGTTGGGACACGTTTTCATCGGGTACCAGAGGGGAGCTCGCCTCAGGGTGCTCTGCATGGCTGCTCCCAGCACCTGGAACTGGGAGGGATTTTGATGGGTGCTCTTTAGTGGCCATGATAGCAGTCGGTGCGTCCCCGCTCTCCCTGGCTACCTGAAGACACTCAAGATTAGCTGTCACTGGTGTTGGCCTCTCCTGAGGAAACATCACTACTGAACTCCGACTGGCTGGCGTGTCTGCAATGTCCGGGACATTGGTCCTGGGCCTCTTGTCAGCTCCTGCTAGAAACCACACAGAAGAGCTATCCTCAGAAGAGAGAGGCTGTCTTTCCTCCAGCTCTCCTGAGATGCTGGGGCTCCGCCTGTCCTGGCCAGTCCGCCCTGTGGAGCTCAAGGTGGAGGTGGAATTCTCCAGATCAGCTGTGGAACCCTGGCTGGCCTCTCGTGGAACAGCCCAGGTGGGGACAGGGACAGAGAGCAGGGATGCGGTCAAACTTCTAGCCTCACCACTCTCGCATGTAGACTGAGAGAGCTCCGAACTGCGAGTGGGAAAGAGATGGTCCCGTGTCTCGTCATCAGAACAGAAATCAGATACTGTGCTTCGACCTTCTGCTGCCTCAACGTCCATGGGGCAGATTTCTTGAGGTAAGTAATTATCAGCTGGGGCGCCCACAGGAGAATCCGCCGCATCACACGTTCCTGGGTCATCTGCTTCCAGATGTCCCACCACCCAGGCTGCTTCTCTGTTCCTTGGCTCCAGGCACATAGTTTCCAGGGTGGGGAGGGTATCTGGCGATTCATCCTCAGGCTCCCTGGAGTCAGCGCTGCCCTCCTGGGGGGGATGCCCTGACGGCTCACAGGGAGTCATATCGGCATCGCTGGCTTCCGGGACACTCAGCACATGACCCAGGTCTTCCCAGGGACGCCCAGGAATGCTGTCTTCTCTGTCTGGGTTTTCCTCACTCTGTGGGCCTGGAGAACAGCCTTCTAGCTCCAGGTGCTGGGCCAGTGATCCTTTTTCCTCGTTGATCCCTCCTAAGTCGGGGAAGGAATTTGTTGTGGTCCCAGGAGATGCAGACTCCTCCCCGACAGGCTCTGAGAAAACTGGCTTCTGGCTGAGAGCGACGGTCTCCCCGACCATATCCTGAATTTGCACCTAGAAAGATGAAGAGTGTTATTAATAGAATTGTTCCTAGGAGGGCCACAATAGAGAGCCACACTGCAATCCCAGGGGTGCTAATCCCCAATGACTGTGATAATGGGCCCGGAGGGGAGCAGGAATGATGGATGGAAAGCTGAACAGCAACCTTCAAGCTCTTTCTAGCTACTGGTCACTTCCAGGAGCAACACAGATTAAAGTAACAGTCCGTTCAAAATCCCCATCAGAAGCAAAAAGTCTCCTGACAATCATTTAATGATTTTTTTCCTCATTCAGAAAAAAAAAAAGATGAAAACAAATTGAATGTTAACTATTTCAATCAAGTGGGTCCGAAGAATTCACGTGCCTCCTGCCAGAAAGAGGAGGCTCACACGATTGTCACAGATGAAATATGTAGAGCTTCTAAAGTACCAATGAGAAGTTTTGTCGCCAGAATACAGCAGCTCGTGGGTTAATAATGTCACTAAAGAACAGACAGAAGCCTGGCCATCAGCACTGCTCATTTCTGCTCCAGGAAGGTTATGAAGGCCTGGCTGGCGTGCCACCTCCACTTGAGACAGACCCTGAGGCGGGCAAACTTGCAAGGTAGAGGGTCCAAGGATGCTTACCTCTGGAGGGAGAAGGGGGGAAGAGGCAGGAGGGAGGGAGGGATGAGTATCACATTGTGAAGAGTGAAGCCATCATGGTACCATGTATCCAGATGCGGACTCCAGATGTGGTTCAGGAAAGCAGCTAACTGGCTACAGTCTGGTTTCTTAAAATCTTCAGCTCATCCGTAATTTCACTGGAAATCAAAACTGCGCCCAGAGAAAGGGCTTCCCTCTCATTTGTAGCAGGCGACCCCCTCTCTGCCCCCAGACTTCTGCTTCGGCGCAGCAGCCTTTGAGTGAGCGGGAACCCATGACTGAGCTTGAGGGGGAGAAGTCCCTCTCCCAGTGAGGGACAAAGCAGAGCTGTAGTGTCCCTGTGCACAGGAGTCCCGAGCTCATTTCCATAAGCCACGCCTGAGAAGCCTTCACATGCCGCCAGGGGAAAACCGGGTGACCACCCTTGTCCCTCGTCCCTCATTCCATGCCCTCTAAGACCGCTTCCCTGCCACCCCGGGTGTTCATTTAACTCAGATTCTGTTGGCAAAATATTGCTAACTGAACAAGAAGAAATTCCATGTCTACGAGGGCAGGGGCCATTCACCAATTCCACAAGTATTTCTTGAATTTCTCCACTATGCTTGGGAGTACCCAGCTGACAGGGCTGACATGCCTGTCACCGGGGAGCGCCCACCTGTGCGGCCCTCAGGCTATTCCAGGGTTAGCCCTAGGATGCTCCATAAGGACTTGTCGAAAGAATGAATGAATGAGCCACTCCTCGGTTGAGGCTGCCCACCCAAGTTCACCCATTCCACCTCGAAATTGGAAAGGTTTGGACTTTCATCTGCTCCTGAGTTTCAGACTACTCTATTTCATTTTATTAATATACACGACTTTACAACATGACAGAAGCTTCATGGAGAGATCCCCACCTCAGTCAATGTTCATATCACACGGTGCCACCACCAGCGTGCGAGTGCACGCACCGCTGTCGGTCTGACCCCCTCCACCCTTGGGCCCCGTTCCCCTTCCCCGTGACGCTGGTTCCACAATTTTTAATTCCAGGGACCCTTCTCTGTCTTTTGTTTAAAGAGGAAGGAAGCAGGCAGGAATGAAGACAAGTAGGCAGCCAGGTGGAAAGAGAGAGAGAGGAGGAAGGAGCATATTTATGTATTTACTTGTTCAATTTGGTTGTTTCTGTGGCCCTGGGGTGAAAACCTGGGTCCTTGGGCTTTGTATGGACTTGGCCGGAGTCTCAGCGGCAGACTTAACACCTGAGCCACCAGGGTGTACAGAGAAAACTCTGTTTTAAAAGAGACTTTTAACCATAAGCAGAGACACTATTGGTTGACATGCTGGTGCTTCTAAAAAGAAAAAGATGTTGACTCTTTCTATATCCCTTTTCCTCATCCTATGAAAAGGGGAAAAAAGAAAAAAGAATTCTGGGACATAATAAACAAGGTTTTGAAAAACTGTCCAGTTCAGTTGCCTGGGCCTCTGTAGCACACGTAGTGAATATTCTTCTCATCTGCAGTTTTGTTCAGAATTTTTATAGTAAGCTGTAACACAGATCAACCATCAAGCATAGAAATGGTGGGTAGCGTCCCGGCCATGATTTGAGAAGTGTAAGAAGACCGTCCAATGAAAAACACAACCTTCTTTGACCCTTCCTCCCCTGCCTGAATTTCCACTACCTCTGTCAGTCCTTTATTTTAAGACCTTGCCATCATCACAATGTCACCAGAGCCAACAGACATTTATGGATTTGCTGCATGTGTAGACTTCTCTGGTAAGCACTGGACAGTTTTTTCCAAAGGGCTCCAGTTAAAAACATGTCACTGGGATGCAGCCCACCCATTACTGTTTACCACCACATCAACAGGGCAACTGGCTGATACACAGAAGAGATTAACACTGGAGAAGGTAAAACACACGCCAAGTTTTCTTTGGGCTGACTTTGGTCCCTGGGATGTATCCTCATGGTATCATGCCTTGATGTCCAAAAAAGAGTCATGTTCCTATTAAGGTAGACTCACTCTGCCCTGTCTTCCTTTTAAAATAAAACCCCACCTTAAATGTCCTTGCAAAGCCCCGGGTGGGAAGAAGCATGGCGAACCCTTGGTCATAAGTGTGTCCGCTTTACATTTACGGGGCATTGGTTCTATATCAGGTTCCGTTCTGAGCACCAAGGAAGCATCGGGCACGAAGCAAAGACCACTGGCCTTTTGGAAGTTACGTCCAAGTAATACACCAGACAACTGGTCTACAGCTGATGCGAATTCCTGTGCATTTTATTTTATCCAATGGGATTTTCTCAGCCTTTACCAGCCCAGGACGCTCTTGTCAAGGCTTCTAACATGGGTTCCACGGAAGCCTCTTTGGGTCTTGTTCAAAGGCCACCTCAGAAAGGGAAACCACAGATTCACACCTTTCCAATGAGTCAGACCTTTCTTTTAGATCTTGGAGTGAAGTCATTCTGAAAGACCTGCAGCAAATGCCTCTCCTGCTGCTCAGCTAACCTTGCCAAGGAGTGAGAGGCAAGAGGTTTTGTGATGTAGAGAAACTGTCTAGTTCAGAGAAAAACAAGGAGGACTGGCCGCTGCAGGAAGCAGGCCAGTGTGAGTGTGGAGTGTGCACTCAGCAGGCTGGCATCTGGGGTCAGCTCGACCCGATATCACATCGATGACCCCAAGTAACCTCTCTGGCCTCTCTCTCTCTCTCTCTCTTCCTCTCAGGCGACCCCATGCATGTCAACACCGTCCTGTCAGGTGCTGGGCACTCACTGACATTAGTTCCCCTTACACTCTGTGAAAAGAAAGTAGTAGTATGTAAACTAGTGAAGCATCAATATTTTTGAAAAAGGAAGTAGTGGCAAAAGCCAGGAGCAAACTGAGCACCCCTGAGGAGCAAGGCCATGTGCTTGGGCTTTAGGGGGGCTTTTTAAGTGGATTGGTGGAATAAACCTGAACTGCTGAGGTCACCTTTTCTTGACTGCTGAGGCGAACAGTCCGGGCCTGCCGGAGCTGGGACCCACACCATGAGTGAAATGAGGAAAGTGGAAGATGAGAGAGTGACTGTGAGGCGGGCATGTCTGTGGTGCTCCAGGTGAGGGGAGAGCCCCAAGAAGGACACTGGGAAGGGGAGGGGAGACCTAGCTGGAGATATAATCAGGCCACAGACGGGAGAATTCGCTGCTTTAGCCACACCAGGGCGGGTCTGGAAGGACTAAGTGAGTCCTGTAGGTACACGGAGGAAAAGGCAGTCAGGCCCAATGCAGAGTCGGGCCACTGGCAGGAGCAGAGGCCGAGTCCTTCAGAGCCCGAGCTGTGGGTGCTGGGGGAGCTTGCAGAGGGAACAGCAGCTCTGGGGTGGGGGGGGCACTTGGGGGGTCTGTGGAGGGACTGAGGTGTTGGTATGAGCAGAAGAACTGCAGAATGATGGGTCTCTCTGCAGTTTCAGAGTAGAGAGAGCTGCAGGGATGGAGCCAGAGGCCGAGGATATGAGGTTACAGACGGACCACGTCCTGGGCCCTGTGGCTGGGAGCGGGGCTGGAGGGCTGGCCACACGCTACTATTCCCGTCCCCGACCAGTGCTGGAAATGGCAGACTAGCCCCTCCTGCAGCGACCTTTCTCTGCCGAGAGAGCTTCACATTGTGCTTAAAGAAGAAATGACTGATGGAATTCTGTTGTCACTGAGCGTGTATGGAAGGGCGCATTTGGAGCTGAGGAGGAGGATACTGAAAACTGAGTACATACTGATACTCAGGGGTTGGCAATCTCCCCAGGGTCCCAGCATCAATGGTAAAACCAGGATTCATAGGCAACTCTGACTATAAAGCCCTTTCCAACCCAGCTTCTCTAACAAATTAAAGTAACACCTGCCCCCCGTAAAAAAAAAAAAAAAAAAAAAAGGCTGGGAACTCCCCTTAATTTAAGCTCAGAACTTCTGTGTTCCTTGGGCACTTTGGGGAGAAGACTATAATGGTCCTTGTCACATGCAATGTGGCCACCTGCTTATTTACCAGCTTCCTTCCTCACAAGCTCTGAGTCCTCTAAGCAAGGACTCTCTTAGTCATTTCTGAATTTCCAAAACCTTTGCCCACAGTTGGGGCTCAATCTTGCTGAATGAATAAGCCTATGAATGAATACAAGGAGGGGAAAGGCTAAACCAAATTCAGTAACATTTCCAAACCTGTTCTGAAAGCAGTACTGGGCTTGAAACCTTGCACTCTGCTTGTGCAGCATTTCCATTGCTATTCGACGTGCCCCGATTCTACAAACAACTGTCATAGCTGCCTGTCCCAAGTCCTCCCTCAGAGGCTCTTCCACGGCTCCTGACAGATGTGTTGCTCTTTGTCCACCCCGTGATGTCCAGGGAGCGACTCTGCAGTTTTCACGTCCTGGATGCCAGCAAAGTGTGTCGTGCTGACTTGAGTCACTAACAACAGAAGGTGGTATGAGAGAAGGTTTCTCTTCTCAAGTAAGTTATAACCCGGTTGAAGAAACAAGAGGTCCATGGAAAAGAGACACAACAATTCTTGACAAGTTGTGCTGATGGTCACATGGATGGAACTTAACTAACCGTGCTGGTCAGCGCTGAATCCCTGCCAGTAAACCCCTACTAAGCAAAAGCTAGAGCTCACATGGGCATGTCCTGTGTGTCAGCTCTTAGACCACTCTCGGACATTTCAGCAGGGTCTCAGAAGTTGCTCCACTGACTTGAGTTGGCACAGTGCTGGTTGGCCGCCTCAGCAGCACCCCCAGCTTCCTCCCTGCTCTCTAACTAAACGGGCAGGAAAATGCCACACTCCTCCAGACTCCTGGGTTCAAGGGGTCAGTTCTGCCTAAAGAGATGAAAGGGGAATTCCACAAAGGGACTTCGGGGGAAGCTTGCTCCCCTTAGATAATGTGCATAAATGGCGGGTACTTCCCTACTCCTTCCTTCTTCCAGTAATGCAGACATGATGCCTGGTGCTGCAGTCACCTGTCTGGCCAGAAGGGCCCCAGCATGAGCATGAAAGGACAATACCCTACAGCTGGCGGAGCAGAAAGAGGAAAAGGCCTGGGGAGGCTACAGCCTTCCTTGGGCCATCGCAGCAACACTGTTCTCCTGCCTCCAGACTTCTCGTCGTGTCAACCACACAGTCCTTATGTCCAAGGCCTCTAGGAAATGGTGGTCCTAGTAACTGCAGCTAAAAGCATTCCTCACGGACAAGAGGGAAACGTGTTCCCGGGGGATGAAGGGAAGGCCTGTGAGGCTCACCTTGGAGCCCTCCTGGAGGGACTGGCAGCTTTGCTCAGGGGAGATTAGTTCGCAGGACAGTGTCACAAAGGGCAAGAGGTGTGGCTCCTAGAAGAGAACTCAGGGCCTGGTCAAAATGCCAAGGGATCAAAAGGGCCTGAAGCAAGGTGAACTTGAAGGAGAGCGGGGAGGGAGGACAAGGAAATGTGAGAAGACAGATCGTCAAAGGGGAGGTCGGTTCTAAAGGCCAAATTCAACCACTCAGGGCCAGGGGAGGCAAGTCACTTGGTTTCCTGCTTTACCTGGACAACACTTCATATGCCAAGATGTCCTCCCATGGAAAATGTTCTCGAACTCCTGTTTCTTTTTTAATGTCCTTTGGATGTTCTTCCCTCCTTATCTGAACCAGATACAAGGAGCACCAAGTCCTTCAATGGCTGGCTGCCCATCATCAATTTTCCCCTGTGGCTCCATGAATCTTCAAACAAGCCCTTCCCGCCCCCACCCCCTTGAGCTGCTGTAGCCCCGCCCACCGTGGCTAACCTTTGCTAAATATCTGCTGAGCCCTCACTGCAGGCACTGCGTCATGATTCGTTATTCAATAGATCAGATCCATACCACCTGGGGCTGTGAAACTGAAAATAGCCTGGTGCCCAGCCAAAGCAAGCTCAAAGGCAAAGTAGAATATTTCAGGAACTTGAGTTTATTTTTAGGAGTTGCCAGGTTGCCCAGAAAGGAACTTCACTTAAAGGCTCACTTCAAGTAGCACATAGTAACATGGAGAATACTGGTCTGAAACCCCCACTCCTGAAACCCTCCCCAGAACGCCGCCATTTGATGACTCTTCCTCTTTCCTGTCCCTCCTAAGAGACAAGATGGTGTTGCCATTTGTTCTGATTTCTTGGGAAAGTTGTAGAATTTATAAGATATCAACTGGACACTACACAGCCCTTAGAAGAGATGAAGCCCTGTCATGTGAATCAACATGGATGGAACCAGAGGGGATTATGCTCAGTGAAACGAGTCAAAAGAGGAAAGATAGAGACCAGATGACCTCACTCATAGGTGGACTGTGAATACACAAAACAAAGGAACAGATGAAACATAACCAACCCTGGAACATTTGCAACAGAAATGAGGTTGCAATAGGGAATGGGGTGGGCGGGGGAAATGGTGGTGGAGCCCGCTGGACAGTGGGGAAGAACACATGGTGATTGGGTGGAGAGCAGGGTAGGATGACATATATCTAAGGAATGGGGAACCTGTACATAGAAAGCTATTTTAATGGATAGATTACTACAATAAGAAATAAAAGTAAATTTAAAAAAAGAGATACCAATCGGATCTCTTCCTGGGAGAGGACTGGGTCTGCATGACAGACACCTCTCAGAAACAGGGGCTGTGGGCTCAGTAGGAGTCTGACTGGTATGGAGGTGTGAGCAGAGGAGCACTAGACCGCCAGTCAGAAGATGTGTGTATTTACTGTGATGTGAGGCTGAGTACGACCCCAACCATCTCCACACCCTCTGTAGCCCTTCCCATCTGGCAGGCACTGTCCACGTGCGCTAATGTTTGCAAACTGGCATGGGAAGGTGCGCCTGCGGCCCCTGTGTGATGCCAAGGAGAACCACACCGTGTCTTCCACACACCAGAGGACAGTTAGTGGTGAATTCCAAGTCCAATGGGCAGAAAAGCCTCCACCTGCCTTTCCTGTGTGCATCTTTGCTCTCCTACATCTGGGAGCATGCTGTTAGATGAGCCTTGGTCTCCACTAGTGCAACCGGCAGACTGACAAGTGTGAGAAACCCAGCTAATTTTCTTGAATTGCACCAGCATTTATAAATAGCCTGTGGGTTTTCTGCTGTGTCCTAAAGAGAACAGGCCCCAGATGAGGAAGTGAAAGGAGAGTGGAGTAGGGTGACGGGTGGAGGGCTGGGCCTCTGGAAGCCCAGATTTGGGTCCTGGAAACGGCTTTGGAAAAGTCACTGGTGTCTCGGAGGCTGTTGCTTCCGAAGCAGAGCGAGAGGGGTGGAGAGCAGCTCCTGGCCGCACCTGGTTATGCTGCCATGTAAATACCCAGACATCAAGTGGGGCTCACGCCTCCCCTCCACTGGGAACCAGCTTTTCTTTGGAGTCTATGGCTTCTGGATCTACCCCTCCCCATGAACGCTGAGAGTTGCAAGGGAAGATGACACAGCACGCATGGCTGATGAAGATGAGTCAGTGGGAGCCCCAGAGAGGGCAGGGAAGGAGGTGGGCTGGGGCATCTTCCCCTAGAGCTGGTGCCAGTCCGCCTCCCTCTCTGCTTCTTGTCCCTCCTGTCGGCAGTAAGTGCCTTAGTCTTCTGGCAGACAGCATACGGGCGCTGAATTGGGTCCTGAAGAGTTCTAGAGGCTCACTGACCTAGTCCAAGCCAATGACAACCCTCTCACCACACAGCAGAAGACCCATGGTCACCAGCCCCCAACTCACTCACCCTTCATGGAGTTGAGAAGTCATGGTTTTAACAGAACATGAACAGATGTTCCTCCTGTCTGGTTACCAGGGAAATGCAAATCAAAGCAACACCTGTGAGAACGGCTTTCATCCAAAAGATCAGAAACAAATGTTGGTGAGGATGGGGAGAGGAGGGAATACCTTACACTGCCAGTCAGACTGTAATTTGGTGCAATCCTTACGGAAAGCAGTATGGAGATTTCTCAAAAAATTGAGAATGGAAACACCTTATGATCCCATCATCCCACTTCTGAGTATTTATCAAAAAAACACTAATTTGCAGAGATAAAGGTACCCCCCCATATTTATTGTAGTTTTACTTACACTAGCCAAGAATTAAAAACTACCTAAGTGCCCATCATAAGATGAATGAATAAAGATGTGGTGTGTGTGTGTATGTATGTGTGTCTGTGTGTATATACATGTATATATACATAAACAGACTCCTATGCATACAATGGAATACTATGTAATCCTTAAAAAATACAATATGAATGGACCCGGGGGGGATTTGTAAATGAAATAAGAAGGAGAAATACTGGATGCTCCATTTATATGCTCAATACAGAGACACAAAGCAAAAGAACAGACTAAACAAAAATCAACCCTTGGACACTGATAATAGAACTGAGGTGACCAACAGGAGGGAGTGAGGGATGGGAGAAAGGGGTGGGGGTCCAATGGACAGGGTGCAGGACTTCTGATCACTTGGTGTGGTTGTATTTGATGAATGGGGAACCCGCACATATGGGCTTGTATTGTTTGGTAAATCAAAGTTACCTCAATAAATATTTTTAAATTAATTATTTTTAAAAAGCCATGGTTTCATCCCAAAATATCTTGCTTCGTCCACACCCGCACCCCCCTCCTCAGAGTCCTTGGGGCCACAGAAGGAATCCCTGCTGCAGGTTATGAGCGAGGGGTGAGTGGCAGGGTATTATTTACTTCCCACAGGCTGAAACTTTCTCTGCAGATTTCAGATTGGATAACAAGGCGGAAAAAAAGTTATACTTTAGTCAAGTTCTAAGACAGCATTTTCAAATCAATCTGTCCCTTTATAGTTTCTAGAACTTGTGAGTAAAATCAAAACCCAGGCAGTCTTGCTGCAGTTACCAAACTGCACTGACAATAATATGTCGTCAAACCAAGTTCTTGTTAAACCTTAGAAACAGGAAGCCCCGGTCACAGCTCCTACGCCACCTATCTGCCTGCTCAGCATGGCTTCAAAGTGTTCGACATCGGCGGTATCCGTGCTTGGAAGATCTGCATGTAGATGCAATATAGGCAGCTTGCCTGTCTCGGATGGTCATCACCAGAGACTGGACAGAAGAGACAGGCGTGGGACTCGCAGAGCCCCTGATAGGGCAGGTGACTCTTCTAGCAAGTAGCAGGACTGCTGTGCACCCTCCGGCTTGGATTCCTGGTCCGCAGAAAACAGCCACTCAGAGTTCAGTTCCAGCAGGGAACAGTTACCCAGCAGCCTCATTCCATTCAGTCACCTTGGTTCAAGGGGAGAAGCAAAGGATTCTGGAGCAGGGAACTCCACGACAGTGAAGACAAGCTTAGTCCTGTTCAACTGGGTGCGAACACACATTGTATGGGCTCAAAACTGAGGTCCAGTGAGCAAACACCATCCTATCTGCTCTGGGCCCAGAGGCACCTCTGCCAGCATCAGGGGAAGGGCTGGCTGTTTGGAGTCTGCAATTCCTTTCTGTGTTCTGCTGAGAGAGTGGATTCCCCCCTGAGATGTGGTTCTTGGGTCTTGTGCTTTGGCTCCTAAGAACCTTCTCCTAAACTGTAACCTTCTTCATTACTCATAGTTGGGTGTTTGGTTTCTCTTGTCTTCTTTAGCTCTAAACTGAAGACATGTTTCCTTTTGAGTAAAGAGAACCATCTCTTGCTTTAACTATGAACAACAGAAGTTTCAAATACATATATAATCCAGAAGACAGCAGCTTAACTGTACCTGGGGGCATAGAGCTGTAAAATAACTGTGCACAACGGAAGGGTCAAGTTTAAAATACCAGTACTTAATAAAAGAAGGGACTCAAAGCCAGGATGGGGTGGAGCATGGTGAATTTTCAGGGGCCGATTTGGACAGAGCCCTCAAAATCAACTTTCCTCTTGCAGAGGAAAGAAAAAACAAGGGTTCACAAAGCAGCTTCTGGGAAAGTGAAGTTGTTGGGGTTCACAAAGCAGCTTCTGGGAAAGTGAAGTTGTTGGGGAAATGCCTTGAGAACCAAGGAAGAAAGAAAACGGGATTCAAAGTAGAGATATGAGCTAGGAGAGGAAAACACTGCTGCGTGGATATTTGCAGGCAGGATGGTCTGACAATGTGCACGTATGATTTCTTGTCTGTATGAGTAAATGTGACCTCTGCTCTTTTCCCTCTGGAACCGACGTGCCCTCCTCAGGGGCCGCCACCATACGCAGGGGTTGGAGCGGGGATAAATGGAGAATAATGAGGTTTCCTTTCAAGCCTGCTGCTGAGTCAGTTACTTGAACAGTCCTTTGGGCGTGCTGAGCGCCGTCAACTCATCCTCAAGCTGGTGTCCGAGCTGTCCTCATTGGAGGCAGGGGGCAGGGAGGTTGTCCCCTTGTCCCAGGAGGAAATCAGGACACCCCACCCTGTTTCCATTAGCTGGCTCTCACACAATTCTGACATCAAGAGAAATGACATCAGTGCCCCACCCCCACCCCAGTTGCAGACTCTGTCTCCAGGGGTCCCCTCAGCCACACCTTCTCACACTTCTAATTTCTGATCATGCAGAGATAAGACTTTGCTCTCATGAGATGAAGGGAACTTACAAAACTCAAGAGAACCCAACTTTAAAGACTATTGTCCTGCTGAAACAAAACAAAGAGTTGTTGTTCCTTTTCATCGTTTGGTTTTTCCCAGTACAGCCAAAATCACTGCCTCCACCTCTCCTCAGAGTGAGCTCCGTGTCCCAAGCTGCTTGGAGGAAGGTCCTGGAGGCAGAAATGGGAAAATTAAAAATTTTCCGGGTCCCTCTATATACCATTGGCAACTGTGTGTGTTTCCTAAGGCTGCAAAAACAGTGACTACAAGCTGGGTGACTTAAAACAACACACAACTTCTCTCAGTTCTGGAGGCCAAAAATCTGAAATCGAGGTGTCCCCGGGGCCCTGCTCCCTCTCAAGCTCTAGGAAAGCCTCCCTCCTGCTCTCTTCCAGCTCTGGGGGCTCCAAGCCACCCGGGGCGCCTGCGGCCTGAAGCTGCAACTCCCACCTCTGCCTCTGTCTTCACAGAGCTGTCTTCCTTCTGTGTGAGTTCCTTCTCTTCTTGCAAGGATACTGGGTATTCGATTTAGGGCTCTCACCCCAATCCACTAGGACTGCATCTTAACTGGTTGCCGCTGCAAAGATCCTCGCACTAAATAAGGTTGCTTTTCCCCGCCTGTCCTATGGGCCCCCGTCCCCACCGTCTCCAGCTTGCCATCAACACGTGGCAGCCAGCCTTGCCTCCTGACAGGGTGGTGTGGACTCGACAACAGAAAGGTGAAGGCTATTCTAGCAACAAGACAATTACAGAGCCATGAGATCGGCTGTCTCCTGGCCGTGGAGTCTGAACTTCTTTTTCTCAGGTAGGCTGGCAAAGTCTGTCAGGAGGTGGAATTCAGTACAACCGAGTCCCTCCACTGGCATAAGGCTGGCACCCTCGGCCCAGCCTTCCAGACCCTGAAATCAGCATGACAGTCACTTCAGAATGTCCCCCTGGAGCCCTGGCCCCTGTCTGAGCCCTTTCTGTTTGCCTGTCCACTGATGGGGAGGCCGTGCTGACTCCTTATGTTTGTTGTCTGGCTTCGAACCCGAACGAGAAACGTTCAAGACAAAGTGGATAAACAATTCTCATGATGCTCATTTCCCAACACTGCCAGCTTGATGGGAAATGTGAAAGCCCTTGTTTTTAAAGCATCACTTAAAAAAAAAAAAAAAAAAAAAAAAAGGCCCAAAATCTCAAGGCAGGATCAAAATACCTGTGCTGACTCAGAAAGATAATTTTTCAAGCATCAGCAGAAAGGGGAACTTACAGAATTTGCAATTTTATCTCCTGCCCCGCCCCTGCCCCCGCCCCCACCCCAGCTCTGCAAAAGTGGTGGGAGGCAGTGAATGGGAGCGGGCTGGGGAAGACCATTCTGTGCTTGTCTCATCTCTTTAATGGCAGCCTGGGCACTGGTACTGCATTTGCTCTGGGCATCTGCAGGTAACAGACCCAGTGTTTGTCCCATACAGACATGAGCCCAGCTCATCAGAGTTCTAAAAGGCAGTAAATGCTAATAGAGGGAGAGGAATAAAGCATTTTGGGAGGAATGAATTCTCCCTTGGGGAGAGGACACAAATGTATCTGGAAAGATCCAGAATCCATTCATTTGCTGCCTACAAATTTATGCTGATCAACTCCATCAGTCCTTTTTCCAACTAATACTCGCAGGATGCTCTCACCCTAGCTGCTGGGGAAAGAACATACCCAGCCAGACTGTCTTCTTGGAGCTTCCATTCTGCATGAGGAGCAGACAGGTCAAGGAGGTGAGCAGATGCCCTAGAAGGAGAGAAGGTCAAGGAAACATGTGCCCAGCCATCTGGAGCAAGGCGGGTGTGGAGACATGGGAAGGGAGGGGCGGGAGCAGGAACGCCAGGTGAAGAGCCCTGTGCCCTGCTCGGAGACCTCGGACGGGCTTCTCCTGCTCTAGCAGGAGGCTCCACTGGCATTGGCAGTGGCTGGGAAGAGATCCTGGTTTCGAACAAGCGGATGCCACTCCTAGATTTAGGCTCCACGACTGTGGCTGGAGTTCCATGTGGCCAATGCCTTAGAAAAGCAGACACTAAGTCAAGGAGTCCAGAAAGGAACCAACTGCACTGATCCGGGGAGAATGAGGAAGCCGGTGCTGGGAGGGATGCAGGGATGGAGAGCGCTGAGAGTTGAGTTGTGTCCCCCCACCCGAAAGATATGTTTAAGTCCTAACCCCTGGTCCCTGTATGTAAGCTTATTTGAAAATAAGGTGTTTGCGAATATCAAGTTAAGATGAGGTCTCACTGGATCAGTGAGCCCTGACCCATGACTGTTGTCCTTAGCAGAAAAGGAAAATTTGAACAGAGACACATGGGGAGGGTGCTGTGTGACCTGACAGGCATGGATCAGAGGACCACAAGGTGCCAGCCGTCACCAGAAGGAAGGAGAGAGGTATGAGATGTCCTTCCCTCAGAGCCCCCAGAAGGAACCAGTCTTTGATTTCAGACTTCTGGCCTTCAGAAGAGTAAGAAAGAGTCAGAAAGAGTAAGGTTCTGTTGTTTGTGTGTTTGTTTAAGGAGAGGTACGGAGGGAACGAAGACGAGAAGGGTCAGGCAGGCAGGGAGAGGAGGAAGCAGAACCCCATTTCTTTTATTAGCAGTTCTCCTGGCCTTCAGGTCTTCACCCTGGTCCCGGGTCTGGACCCTGGGTCCTTGGGATATATGTGGCTGGTGCTCTCAGCCAAAGGCAGCTGACCCGATCGCCGCCCAGCTGGGGTGCCCCAAGTTTCTGCAGTTTTAAGCCATCTGTGGTCACTTTTTGTGGCAGCCCTCTGAAGCCAATACAGGAAGACTCCAGCTCAGGCACCACAGCAGAGGGAGAATCAGCAGCATTGGGAACTAGTCAGAGGCAGGACTGAAGACACGGGTGCGCCAAGGACCGCCCTCAGGCCCCACCTGCTTGCTCTGATACCTGCTGCCTGAGCAGGTGCTGCACAACACGCTGTCATCTTTGGGCTATCACAGTCACTTATGACTTCACTATTTGTGTCAAAACCCTATGGGGTTGGGGGAAGAGGCAAAGGCAGCATGCCGGGAGCGGGTCAGAGCCGTGACAGTGGTGGGCCCCTGCTCCCGTGTCTCCACTGCAGGAGCCTGACAGGGACACTAGACACTGCGGTGGAGTGGAGTGCGGTGGACACCGCAGCTCATTTCTCTCTCTGTCACCACAGGCCACATCCTGGACTCTGTTCCCCAGCGCTGATCACAGACTGCAGTGACCCAGAGACAGTCCTGTTCCTACCAGGGGTGGGACCCGCTTCCTGCCCAGTCTCCCCAGCTACCACTGCTCTTGAGGATCCTACTTGGGGTGAGTGTCTCTGCCAACTGCACTGGTCCTTTGGATCAGCCGTGGGTCAAAAGGGATCTGCCCGGAGCCCTGACTGACTAGTCCACCCCTACTGGTGAAACACTAGCTTGGCATGCACACTCAGGGCCTGCAGGGTGCAGGGGACCATCCCATGCTAGGTAAAGTTGTGGTTAGGGCCTGGAGTCAGGCAGACTGAGCTCAAAGCCATCTGCCCCAGCTCCTGACCGTCACAGGGTTGATCTCACCAGGTGGCTGAGATCATTAAATGAGCTAACCCACTGAAGTCTTAGCAAGGTGCTGGCATATTTGCACTCAATAAACATCAGCTATAATTAGCTATTGGGCCACAGGGTGGGAGGGAGGCTAGGGTATTGAATACTTTTGGGGGAAGGTCTTTTTGTTACTCCAGTGTGCGCACTGGAAATCCCTGGGACTTGGTTAGAAACGCAGAACCTCAGCCCCTCCCCAGAACTGCTGAATGAGAAGCCCTTTCTGATCAGCTCCCAGGCAGTGTTTATGCACCTGAGAAACACTGTCCTGGGAATCCCTGAGGGAACAGCCCTCAGAAGCCCTGCCTCTGGGGAGAGGGCACTGTTTCTTCACCTTCACACTGAAAACTCGGGACGAAACACCTTTAAGGGAAAAGTCATTTCTCTCCCAGCCTCCAGCCTGCTATTCACCTCTGACTTCCCAGGCCCATTAACCTAGGACCTCAAAGACAAGTGGAATGTGTCCTCTTTTGTCCTGCAGCCTGACAGTAACCTGATAGGTGGCTTGGGGGCAGGATGGCATGTTGTTTTTAAAGTGACACAGGAGACACTGCGGAGCCTGCCCAACCAGCAGCAGGGCTGCCAGGGCGCCAAGTGGGACAGAAAGGCCCTGGCCTGGGGGAGCAGCTTTGGTTAGGCTGTCATTAGAAATGAGGTTGTGGGGAAAGGACCCGGAGGCTGCAGATGCCTTGCTGCTGCTACTCACCGGTTGCTCCCAACTGGTCACCCGTGGCTAGGAAGATATGGCAGACAGGAGGCTGCCCTGCCTTTAAAGTAGAATGACAGCCTGAACTGAGAGAGTTGTGTGACCGTATATCTGTCCGAACCAAGAGAGACCCTAATGTCGTCTGTGGGCTTGTGTGACAGGCATGTCAGTGCGGGCTCGTCCACTGAACAAATGCACTCTCGCTGGGTGCTGGGGTGGCGGGGGAGGCTCTGCATGGCGGGGAGAGCTGGGGGGGCTCTGTACCTTCAGGGGTGCTGAAATCTGCATTCTGCTCATTTTTGTTGCGAACCTAAAACTGCTCTAAACCAACAAACCTACTTTTTAAAAAGAGAGCAAAAATGATAGTTTGTCATTTGATCAGCTAAGGTCTGGGGCAGTATGCCTTTAAAAAAAAAAATCACTAATATTGATGCGGGGACAGCATAGCTTAAAATCTAGAGAGCAGTGTGCAGACATGTGAGCAGAAAATTAATGCAAAACCTGAAACTTCTAAGAGCAAGGACCCCATCTTAGCAACTTGAGTTTAAAATGACATTCTGGCTCACCCTTGGATGCTGCTTGTGGGAATGAAGTCATTGGCATGGCCCCAGTCCCATTCGACTGGTGGCATTGTAAGAAAAGGAGACTGGGACACAGACACCAGACAGGTGCACCCCCAGAGGGATGAGGATGTGAACACACAGGTAAGATGGCCATCTGAAACCAAGGAGACAGGCCCAAGAAGAAATCAGCTCTTGCCGAATCCTTGATCTTGGGCTTCCAGCCTCCAGAGTTGTGAGGAAATAACTTCTATACCGAGTGTGTGGTCCTTTATTTTGACCTTGCCTACTTTTCTAGATTCATACCTTGCATAGTTTGAATTCTTACAATTCAAATCTTTTCATATTTATTTTGGTTTACAAAGTTTCTAAGATTCTTGTCACTTGCTGAAATGCCCTTTTACATGTCAGCCTATTGGGTCACAGGACAATTCAGCATTTACTGAGATCTTCTATCTGATGTTTTAGGTGCTCAGTAATGCTCCCCTCTGGCCCACAGGAGAGCACAACCTACCAGGGCAGACGGAACAATAGCCTGTGACTGTAACCCAGGGAGGTAAAGGTGCTTAAGTCAGTGAAATGGCACATGAAAAGAAGTTCCTACTTGGTGGCTCTCAGGGAAATGCAAATCAAAACAACAATGAGATACCACCTTACACCTGAGGAAGTGGCCATTATCCAAAACTCTGGAAAGAACAAATGCTATCGAGGATGTGGAGATAAGGGGACACTTTTACACTGTTGCTGGGAGTGCCAATTGGTGCAGCCCCAATGGAGAACAGTTTGGAGATTCCTCAAACAGTTGAAGATGGCATTCCCATATGATCCAGCCATCCCACTTTTGGGTATTTACCCAAAAGATACAAACACACTCATTTGCAGAGATTTTATACACCCCCATATTTATTGCAGATCTTTTCACAATAACTAAGAACTGGAAACTACCTAAGTGCCCAACATCAGATGGATGGATAAAGAAGATGTGGTTCATATAGACAATGAAATACTGCACAGCCCTTAGAAGAGATGAAACCTTGTCATTTGAATCAACATGGAGGGATCTAGAGGGGATTATACTGAGATAAGTCAAAAGTAGAAAGAGATACCATATGATCTTACTCATAGGTGGAACATGAATAGACAAAACAAAGGAACAGATGAAACAAAACGAACCCTTGAACACGTGCAACAGAACTGAGGTGACCAACAGGGAATGGGGGCCGGTAGGCAAGTGGTGGTGGAGCCCACTGGACAGTGGGGAAGAACACTTGGTGATGTGCTGGAGGGCAGGATGTGTTGACATATATCTGAGAAATGGGAAAACTGCACCTATGGGGAACCTACACATAGGCATTTATTGTAATGTGTCAAATCAGTTACTGCAATAAAAATACAAAATGAAGTCAGTGAGATGCTCCAGGTTGGGAGTCAGAACTGTATGGTGATGCAGGGAAGCCTATAACCCTGAAAGTGTTGTGAAATAAGCAGCTGGTGAACACGGCCATGAACAATGGGTCATAACCCTCTAAGACCAAGTCTTTAAAGGGGCATCCCCAGCATTCGGGAGATAGGAGGCTCTTAGCTGGAGGTTTTAGGTAGCTGTTTTGAGTTCCCTTCAAAAAGCCCAACCCTAAAATAAGACAAGGAATTCCGTTAGCTTACTGGGGAGGTGGCCCCAGGCAGCTTGGGGAGGGAAGAGTGTGAGACAGGGGAGAGAAAGCAGCTGGTGTAATAAGGAATGTGTTGCTGAGGTGAAAGGGGCCTGATTCCAGGGGGACCCTCTAAAACACTGGGTGACTGTGTCAGAATGCCTCAGAGGCATTCTGCTGGAGGGTGTACACGATCCACCGGCTCCCAGTCCACTGCTGTGTGTGGTCCAGCAACTTCCGGCCATTGAGAAAGTCTTCAGGCCGCAAGGGCTGTCAGGAGTGCTGAAAACTACCTGTGAATCCAGCAGGAGTTGGGCACAGGGCTCATCTGTATCTGCCTTGGGGACAATCAGATAATTTCAAAGACAATCTGGACAGGAGCCAGTTAGTGGGTTTCTTTTACTGGAATGATTCTAACTCTGCTCTCAGTCAAAATTCAGTAGCCATCATAATCGCCAGTTTCAGTTTGTGCTGTATGGATCTGACTTCCTTAGAGAATCTGAATTCCAGTTGTGCCACTTTAAATAGATTTTCCACATGCATGCTAATGTCTTTGAGCCTTGAGGGGCAGCTCACAGTTTAGTTATATATTTTTTAATATCAAATGTAGGGTATTAATATAGAACCTGGAGACATTCAATGAATGGTTATTATTTTTCCAGATGGTGACAATACTTCTGTTTTTCCCTATCAACAGTACAAACTTGTCAGGTGCAGAAGCTAAAATGATGACCTAAAAGTGTACGGTTTCATCTTTGGACTAACTACACAAGTGAATTATGGCTTAGTTTTATAAATAATTCTGTTTCAGAAAAATGCCTTACTAATGTGTCATATGAAGGTCACGCAATGAATACAAAATATTATTTATAAGAATTTATTAGACTCCCAGTGACTAGACTAACTTCTGGTATAAATTAGGTACAAATGGAAGCTATTTTAAGTTATAGGTCTGCCTTTAAATAATCTGCTAAATTCGTGTACTAAATGGTTCCCAAATTCCCTGGACCTATGAGTGTAATTTCTGAGGGTGACCTTATGCCCAAATCAGTTTGCACTGCTACAATAACAGACTGGGTGACTTAAATGACAGAAGCTTCTCTCATGGTTCTGGAGGTTGGGAAGCCCAAGACCAAGGTACTGGCAGATTTTGTTCCTCGTGAGGGCTCTCTTCCTACTTTGCATACACTGCCTTTTCCCTGTGTCTTCACATGGCAAAGAGTGTGTCTCTTATTCCACCATGGAGGTCCCACCCCAGGACCTCATCTAAATCTAATTGCCTTCCAAAGGCCAGATACTACTTCACTGGGGGTTAAGGTGTCAACATGTGAATGGGTGTAGGGGGACCCAAATATTCAGTCCATAAATCTTGGTTACCATTATAGAGTAATGGGAGAATTTGCCACCTCAAAAAATACAGTCTTACTATATGGTTCTACAAAAATGACAAAAGTAAACTTTATCCAAAATTTTAACCATAATAACTCATTTTTTAGGCCCTGGGAGACTCATGGAGCTTCCATCCAGCATCTAACTTTCAGCATTTGTCTTCTTAACCATGCTATTTCTTCAAAGACCAGTAGAAATTTTCCCTTGCTGGGTGTGGGCAGTAGTTTAAGGGAGTTAGTTATAACACTGTAACTTGTAGTGTTGCAATATAAACACTATTTTTCCAGAAAAGTGGAATGGAGTTACTTGCAAAATAGATAAAAGAAGAGACTATAGAGTAGTTTCTTTTTAAAACCACCAATTATTGTCAGTTATCTTGTAATAGCAAAAGAAGTGGTTTTCAGACACATTCACCCTCATTCATGCTAGAATTGAGTAAGGTGGTGTAAGAATATTAAACTGAGAAAAATGACCAGGGCTTCAGTTAGGGTGTGCCAGTGACCAAATGGTGTGACAACAAGTGAAGCACTTAATCTTCCTCTCATGAAGCTGCAGGTTTCCCAAAAGAAAAAACTGTAATTTTTTGCTTTGTAATTTGTTTATAGGCATTTTCTCATATCCTTAAAATATGTTGAAAGAGTGATTTCTCCAAAGGGCTCCAAAGAATTTCATACCACAGTATTTAACATTCCCCCGTTGTCAAATATTTAGAGTGTTCCCAATGTTTCATTATTACAAATTATGTGGCAAACTCTGTTTATATCACTGATGATTTCAGGAGGTTAATTATTAGACCAAAGTTTGCATTTTGAAGACATTAGTAAATACTGCCAATTCCCCATCCAGGAAGGCTGTACCAATTTGTACTTCGACCAAGTGCTGGAGAAAGTGTTTCTCACTAACATATCATCACAGGGTATTATCACTTTTAAAATGATCTCTGGACTAAAGGAAGGAAGGATGAAAGGGAGGGAGGAAGTGTCCCCTGGGTGAAGAAGCCAGCCCTCCTCTGAAAAAACACCTGATTTTTAGTTCTGTCTGCTTCCAGATGCAGAAACCACAATCCGCCGCCGACCAGAAGGAACAACCCCTGGAAAACAAGGCTGGATGCCTTATGGGAACCAAAGAAGAGAGATCCGCATCACAAGGGGCGGTCCCCGAGTCCAGCATACGCAGTTCTCTATCCTCCTGCATCCTTAACTGACCTGCGTTTATTAACAACGGAAATTCACAACCCCACCGCGATGCCACATCCAGGCATCTTCCCTGAATTCTCTGTCCCTCTGTTTCCCGGATTCTGAAAACTCAGAGATCGACTGTCGGCCCCTAGCCCGACCGCATTACCTAAACCCCACCAACTAGTTTTAAAAACCTGGCCCCTTCTCTTCGGTCCAGGAGGCGGTCTTTGGCGCACTAGCTACGGCCCCTTTTTTGGCCAATAAAACTGCTTGTTGCGCTCAACTGTGGTTTGCTTTTGCTTTACAGCGGATGGGGAAAAGGACCTTAAAAAATATTGATATTCAATAAACTGGCAATAATTTGGTTACAGAAGGAGGTAAATTTATGATGTAACTGTAGTTTTCTAATAAATTCCCTATTTTTCAAAAAGTTGTTCGTTGTTTCTTATTTCTTTTTTCTTTCCATCGCAAGTGCTTTTCTAAGTTTTCATTTGTTTTTAAGTTCTATATGTTTTTTTATGTAAAATTTTTACATCATCAAATGCATCCCCTTTTTTCTCCCTTTATGATTAGAACAGGTTTCTTTATCTTGAAATTCACATTTTCTTCACTTTATTTGATATTTATTTTGGTAGTTGATGTGGAATTCAGACTTTAGGGTCTTGGAAAAACCTAAAAACTATTCTTGCTTTTTAACAGGAGAAAGAGGCCAGAGAGTAGGTTAAATCACTCAGGGACACACAGCTGGTCAATCCAGGATGAAAATCAAGGTTTCCTGGGTCCCCATTTGTTTTCCTTTAAAAAAACAAAACAAAACTAGCTTTCCATAATACAGGCAATAAATGAATAGTTTCCTTTAAAAATAATCAAGTCTCCAAATGTAAAATTCCTATTTCCCTACACAGAGTTAGTCACCATTACCATTTCGATGTGTATCCTTCCAGCAAAAAGTCATTTTTAAAAAGTACCTGTGTCCTTCTATAGGCATGCACAAAGAACATATACTATTATGGGTTGCTTTGAGGACCTACCCTAGGTTTTTAGATGCCCATCATTTGAATAGGCCACATTTTATTTAGTTAGTTCTGCATAACTGTTTCCTTAGACAATTCTGCAACACAAATTGTGTGGTATGTGTCTCCTTGGGCCCACGTTCAAGAGTAGATACTGAAAAGAGGAGCTGCCGCATAATAAGTAATGGCCTTTCTAACTTTAAAAGATACCAAATGACACTCTTGCTGACAATCTGCTCATTTTTCTATGGGCTCAATAACATGATACTATCATTCTTTGCATTTCTTGTTTATCTGATGGGTGAAATGTGTTAATTTTTTAAATTTATATTATTCTAATTATTTACAATATTAAACATCTCCTCTGTTTATTAACTTTTTGTATTTCCTCTTCATGAGCTTAATTTTTTAGTTACACTTCAAAAAATTCAGTTGTTAGAATTTTTAAATCTGTTTATTATATGTTTTGGAAATTAATCTTTGTCTATTCCAAATGTTCTACATATTTATCCAAGTATTTATTTTCTTTTAATTTGATGGTGTTTTTCTTATTGTATAGAAATTTTTCTTTTTATACAATCAAAATTATCCGTTTTTCTTTTTTTCGTTCTTTGTGTGCCCAGAAGATCTTGTTGCCTTCAAGATCATAAAAGTAGTTTCCAATATTTTTTCCAGGACTTAATAGTTTTGCTTTAAAAAAAATATATTTAAGTCAAAGATCCATCCAGAGTGTATTTGGAGTCCATTGTAAGGTACTAATGTTTTCTTTTTCCATACGGAGGAATAATTCTGCCAGCATTAAATATTTTTTTCCTTCCCTAAAAATTGAGAGATTATTTTTATCAAAAACCTAATCCCAGCACATCTGGGGGACTGATTCTGTACTTTCTACTCAGTTTGGTTTATCCGTTGCTCTACCGAAGGCTACTACCAGACTGTTTTGTTTACCGTAGCTTTATTATTTGTCTTGCTAGAAGATGGCTTGTTCAACGACCTTTCTATTCCATTTCAGCGATGTAAGCTCATGTTGAAATCATGCAGGATCATAGCCAATGAGGAAAAAAAACCACCAATAAGGCACATTTGCGGCACAGTGCCCACCCAGGACAGCGACGGGAGTCGCTAGCGAGACTCATACCACCCTCCAGTCAACATCGCTCCACTCGCCAGCCTCCCCCTCTGCCACCCAAATTCCCTTGCTGAACTGCTCCTCAAAATAAAACTCAGCTGTAGATGGCACACCTGTTTTGGATTAGTTACAATAAATCAGGATCTGTATTTATTTCAGTTGCTGGACAGGTGGAGCCGAAACTAAATTTATAAGATGTCAACTAGAAAACAGAGGAAAATCCAAATCCCAAGAAATTTTCCTCTCAGGGCAAAGGGGTGATGCTCACTATGCTGGAAATACCCTGTCTTTCACAGACAGGCATCAAATAGTATTCGCTGTAGGTCTCAGTCTAGTGAAGCCCATGGTTTCAACTTGACTGCCCATGAGAATCACCCAGAGATCTTATTAAAAGTGCAGATTCAGCAAGTCAGGGATAAAATGTAGAGGTCTGCATTTTTAAACACGAACTGTAGCAGGTAAATCCAATGCAAATAATCCAGGTTTTGATGGCCTGCCCTGTGGACTCAGAGTAGGCTGATGCCACCTGAGCAGAAGGAGACCTCTGGTCTCCTTTTAAGCCAGCTTTTGCCTTGGAGCAGGGACACTTGCAAGTCATATTTTAATAAAATGAAAAAGGAAGCCTGCCTTTGCGCCCCTGTGCCCTTGTCCTAAGAAGCACGCCTCAGCTGTGTATCTAAGGGCAGTGCCAGGGACTCGGGCCCCTCCATGCAGCCCACTGGTGCAGACACCCCGTCTGCGGACCTCAGCGCCCTCCGCTTGCTTGAACTGAAGGGCTGCCAGCAGCCTTTGACCAACCCAAGCCACCTCCCTGGGTATGCCTAGTGGACATTTGTTCACTAGGTTTTGCATTTTTCCCCTGGTTTTAAATGCTCTGCTTATTAAGTCCCCTGTGGGAAATGCCCTCTCCTCAGATGCCCTGCTATTGCAGGGGTGCGGTCTTGCAGAGTGGGAGCTGCTACGGAAATGCACATGCTGTCCTAGAGCAGAAACTTCTTGTGTCTGGAGAGCACCCATCACCAGTTTGAAAAGCAGCACTGAATAATCCGGCCCTTTGTTCCCAGTGAAGATGGCAGCCATTTGGGGAAACAGGCTCCCAATTCCCCAACAGAGCACATGCAGGAGGTGAGGCCCTAACTCTCTGCAGCCCTGCTCTGCAGGTCTGGAACCTGGAGCCCCAGGAGACCTTGCATCCATGACCTGGGGCTCTGGGACTCTCAGCAGCAGGTGTGCTCTATTCCCAGGGGTCCCAGAGCTCTTCCTAGAATGACGGAAATCAGAAGCCGGGGAAGGGTGTATAGTTAGAAATACCACAGGTAGTTGTAAAGCACAGCTAAGATTCCCATCCTTGGAGCCTCTAGAACCCCCAGTGCCTAAGCCACAGCTCAGATGTTACGACAGGATCTCCCAGGACGGAACTCAGGCACTGGGATATCTTAGGGTTGAGATTGTGGTCTCAGGACCTTTCCAACTTGATCCAGAGCTCATACTCTGTAGACGAGGGCTTCTGGAACTTTAGCATGTGGAGGAACCTGGTTAAAAGGCAGATTCTGGTTCAGCAGGACAGGGTGGGTCTGCATTTCAACCAGCCGGCTGGGAACCGCAGTGAGGGACAAGGCCGCAGACACTGAAGACTTTGCACTGAGTGCTTGACTGAGCACACTTACTGCAGTGAGCCAGGCAGGGAGTGATCCTGCAGGTCCAGGACAGCCAGCGCATGTGTAGAGGTGGCAGGGCGAGTTTTGAGTTTAAAAGCAAAATAAATGTTTGTGTGACTCCCTGGGCCAGCCCTGGGTGGTGCTGACAAGAGGCAGGACAGTCCAGTGCTGAGAGATGAGCATTAGAAACTGCCCTTCCCACCACCGCTGTGATCAGACTTCTGGAGTCTGTTCTAACAGTTGTTATTTTCTTTTTGGGGTGGGGAGGAGCGGCAGGGGCATGTTTTATTATGCAAATAAATTCAAGGTCTATTGTTCTGTCCCTGATATGAAAACTATTTTACAAGGAGGTTTCAATTATCTTCTTACATTTGCCATACCTAAATAAAATATTTTCTGGAGACCTGCTATGTGTCCTGCTGCCTTTTACCAGGTGGCCATGCACATTTTGAAGCTGCTGTAGACTCTGTTATTGCACTCTCTACCTAACTACTAGGCTGACTTAATTACACGACATTTCATACCACACTTATCACGCGAACCTATACATGTGACCACACACACACACACCGGTACAAGTAAAACTGGGGAAAACCTAGATAAGATCAGCATATAGTGGCGATGTCAATATCTTGGTTATGATCTCATATTAGAGTTTTGCAAAGTGTTACCCTCGGAAGAACCTGGACAAAACATACAGCAACCTCTCCATAATTTCTTTCAGCTGCATGCACCTGCAGAGGATCTCAATAAAAGTTCCCATTAAAAAAAAGGTTGAAAACCACTGGTAGAGAGCCATCAACAAGTCTTTAAGATGAGGAGCAAGAGCATACGTATTTAAGAAAGTAAGACAATTAAATTTAAATGAACACTTATTAAATGTTAACTGCAGGACAGATACTGTGCTGCTAGGCACCCAATACCCAAGACTTTAATTTTCGCAGCACTCTACTGAGTATCATTATTGCTGTCACTATCATTTCTGTCTTCGATGAGGACATGGGCTTAAGCAGCTTCCCCAGGGTCAGAGTAGGATCAGGAGCTGCTGCCCCACACAAAGAATGCAGACAAGTATGCTCTCCGTTTCTCTGGAAGGAGAAATCACAGGGCTGTGAGGGAAGCTCATGGCGGGGTGTGAGGGTGGGGTGAGTACAGCTTGAAGCACCCCTGGCAGGATGGGGGCCTTGAAGAACCTCATGAGCTGAGCTGGCCACAGGGGGCCAGAACATTCCAAAGAGGATGATTTAACACCATCCAGATGAGGACATGAGTGCATGCCTGCTTTACCTCTCAGGATGGATGGAAGCTATATGGTGAAAGGTCTTGAATATGAGGGAAGGTGGTAAGATCTTCCTGATATAATTATGAGAGCTAAGAAGGCACTGATAAAGCCAAGGCTGTGTGTGCCTTGCCCAAATTCACAAGGGACCCAAATGTCTGGGGTGAGCAGTCTACCACAAACCAATCCATTCCCAGAGCCAGAAGAACTCTGGGAAGCCATATTGGAAAGTTGGCAGCGTCATCTTCTATGGGATGGTAACCAAAGCATGTACTTATGACAATGAAGGCCATAATGTAGTTGAGACCAGTCAGCATTAGTCAGATCTGACTATACCTGGAGTTTAATCTAGCACCATGTGGCTTCTTACTTATTTAATGATTGAGTACTACCGGGGGCAAGCACTATTCCAAGGACTTAACATTCAGTAACCAAGCTCCCTACCCTCATGAAGCTCTCTGCAGATTCTTGATCAGGAATATCCTTAACTCTCAGGACCCGAGAATCCTTCTTCAAACTGTACACTTGAGATCCCAGAGAGAAATGCAAATCTCCCTGGGGTGAAGTTGGGTGGCTACGCAGAGGAACAGATACAGCACCTCTGATTGAAAAGTGAGGATGATCTTACCCCTGTGTGGCTACGGTAAACTTCAGATGGGCAGACCGTCAGGCCCTGCCTCTGAGTTGGATCGGGAAAGCGAGATCAAACCAAGGTGAAGGCTTGGCAGTGTGACCCTTGAAGATGATTCAAGTTAACCTGGGGTACCCTCCCTTTCTTCCACTCCCAAACCTGGGTTAACCTTGGAATCCTCCATAAATGTAGAGAAATTGGGGATTTTCCAATGCGAGGCTGTACAAGTACTATTTCAAGACCAAGAACAAGAGCAGGGAAGGAAGACAGGAAGTAAATTCACCTGGACACGTAAGTTTGGGCAGGAGATCTTCTACAAGCTGCCCTTGTTCTAAGAGGGGAGAATCAGAGATGTGGGACTTTTCTCAAATGCTAAATGCAATACACAGATGAAGATAAGCACTGGAAGACAAGCTGCCAGTCACTGTTTCGACAAAGAGACACCTAAAGGTAAGTGAATCAGGCAAATGAGTCGTGAGTAGGCAAATGTATTAATGATACCCCCTAAGCAAGGATTTTCACCACTTCAAATGTTAAAGTTCCCGCCAGCCCCAGATGCCTTGGAATATTCAAAATGTATTCTCACTTATGAAAAGATTCACCAATTTTTTGAACATTACTCTAAACAATTTGATTTAGTTCCCAGTGACCCCTAAAGCTTCTGTATCACATTCCCAATGATCTTTAGTCATCTGCTGCAAATCTGGCTATCTCATGTGCATGAGAAACAGAGGCATCACCCACAGTTAGCAACTTTCACTCGGTGAGTCAAAGAATCTGCACTGTCTCTCAAGTATGCCAACACTTTCTGGTGGCGATCAAGGGGTAGACAGCTTCTAACTTCAGGCTGCAAAGAACTACTCTTGAACGTACAGCTTTCATTCAAGTTTTTGGTTGTCCTGGGAGCAAGGTCAGCTCTGTCACTGAGCCCAGCAAAGTGAGAAATGGCCCCACTACCTGCAGAGTGCAAGCTTTCTAAAGGGTCATGGGCACGGCTCTGAGGCAATTAATTGCCTCAGTTATACCACAAAACACAGGTGAGACTTTGAGATGAAAGCCGATGACGTGAGTGTGTCTTCACAAATGTGTGCAGGTGAGGGTATAAGCAGGAGAGTCCCGAAGGCAGAAGCCTTTGGTCCCAAGTCGGCCCATTTCACATATCTGATTGCCAGCAGACAAGTGAGCTTGCTGGTCACCCAGGCCCTCGTCTCAGAATTCAGTGTGGGGCACAAAGGGGAGCTCCTCCCCTAGCGCCCCTCAGTTTGGGGCAGTGGGAAGCTGGAAACTGCCTCCCCCTCTGGTTGGGTCACTCACCCCCTCTCCTCCACCACTTCTTGCCCGACTCCCTCAACACCCATCCCTGCATTTTTTAATAATTTGCCCAATGAAACATGCTCAAAGCAGATAAACGGCTTTAAAAAGGCATGTAGCTGAGCCAGGAAGGGCATTTCATGAATAGAAAAGGAAATGACAGCTATTGTCATAAGAAACCAAGATTGTAACTCAATTTGGTCTTCATATTTAGCCAAACCACCTCCATATGCTTATTGTGGGCATGAATCTGTGGTTGTGGCGTGTGGTCAGCTGTGGGGATGTGGCAGCTCAGCGGGCAGGATGAAGTTGCCACCCTGCAGACGTGAAGGATGAGGAAGACTCTTCTAGGGCTTGGCCACTGGAGCGGAACGAGGTGCTCAGGGAGAAGCCACCTCCGACCTGGAGATCTTCACATTGGCTATTTCATCACGGGGGCTTTCAAAAGCAACCAATTAAATCTGACTTTTTCACAGAGAGAATACAATGATTTTGAATATATTCAAGAGTCTTTTTTTTTCCCCTTTGGCGTGTTCTATAAAATAATACTAAATTCCAACTATCATGTAGAGGGAAGGACAAAAACAAAACGAAAATAATTGATACATAATTTTCTTAGATATTTGTTTATAACCATCAAATCTTGGCTCAAGTAGAGCATAAGGTCCAAGTCCACTTGGAACCCTTTAAAATTAAAAAATATAGAATAATTTATATAACAAGCACAACATCCTCTATGCATTTACTATTCCTGTTCATTTATTTGCTTTTTTTTTTTTTTTTTTTTTTCCCAAATATACTCCCAAATCAGCCATGGGGTGAAACACATTTACTACCTGGCAGATTTCTTAGTATTTTCTCTTTTATGCTTTGTCGTCTAAGCAGACCACAATAAAACAAATGCTTCTCAAAAACATCCCGCTGGCAAAGCAAAATCTACTTTGTCTACTTCATTCTGCATCACGAAGCGAATTCTGCATGACTTTAGACACCAAAATTTTTCATTTGTCCTCTGAATTCTGATAAAAGCCAGCACTTAACATTTTCAAAGTGTCTGTGAAAAATGACTGAAGAGGATGTTTTGTTGTGTTTTAATTTTAAAGTCCATGCCAAGAACATGTACTTGAAAAAAACAAACTTTCTGAATACTCCCACTGCCTGGTTAAAACGCATGCAGTAGACAAAATATCAGATTTCTTTTTCCAGCTGTCCAGAATCCCATAGTGCCTCTTACTTCTATCTGCCTTTTGCTATAATTAGGATGGCTTAGGGTTTATCTGGGCCCTTTTTCAAAACCAGATTTCCTTCCGCACAGCCGCAGCTGTCATTCCCAAGCGCCCTGATGATACCGGGAGACTTATTTTGATTTACATCGCGGTACAGCAATTGCACATGTGAAGTGAGGGACACACGCACACAGACCTTTTATCTTGACATTGTTCAAGGACTCTTACCTGAGGATGATCACTCGGGTCTGGAATCCAGCTGCTTGCAAACGCGCTCTTCACCAGCCCCGCTTGCCCGGCAGAGTCAGAGCTGGCATGCCCTTCCTGGGGGACCGAGCCGGGTGGGGTGCACACGGCTCCTGCTTCTTGCTCTGCCTGGGGTGGAGCAGCGTGCTCTTCGGTGTCGGGCTGGGGCGTCAGACCGGGGGCTTCACCACCCTGCGTTAGTGGGTGCCTCCTAGCTTCTTTGGGATGCTGGAGATCAGGGGTGCCTCCTGCAGCACTTTCTCTCAGGCTGGTGCTCAGCTTCTTGGGTTTTCCCTTCACTCCTGGCCGCCCCCTCCTGGGAGGCTTCTCGGAGCCCTTCTTGCTCTCCTCTTCCAAGTCTCTCTTCTCAGCCACGCTCTCCAAACACAGGTTCATCCCTGACTTTCCTAACTCACCAGACGAGCGCTTCATCGCACTCTCTGTCACCGCTTTCTCCATGTTTAGCAGATTGTCACTGGCGAATTCCTCTCCTGCTTGGTGGCTGTCTCTGGTTTCTCCTGGAATTCCTGGATAATCATTTTCAGCAGCCTCAGAAGCAGCAGGGAATTTATATCTCCCCTGGTCGGTCACCATAGACATTCCATCCTGGTGAGGTCCCAGTGTCAGAGTCATCCCTGCTTGTGGGGATGAGGGACTGTGGGTGGAGGCGCGGCTGCTCCTCACCCCCACTTCTTGGGTTTGTGAGTGATGACCACAGAGACCAGTGGTGGCATCCATAGGTCCCGTGTCATCCGACACCCGGGGCCCACAACCCATCCCAGTGAGGAAATGCTCATACCCACCCAGGCAATACTCACTGAATTCCATCTCTTCATCATCGCTTTCTAATAAAAAAACAAGCTCAGTCCCCTGCAGGTGCCTTTGCCAAGCTGCATTAAAGTAATCCGTCATAACGTCGGAACATTCCAGATACTCCAGGTCATCTTCTGAAAACTCCTCAGTGTAGGTTAGGGTTATCTCTGGGCAAAGTTCATAGTCACTGTCAGAGTCTTCTCTGGAAACCTGCGGGCTGAGGTGCCGGCTGCTGACTGCCTTGTCACCTGGGTAGATGGACGGGGTGGCCTCCGACAATGGTAGATTGGAGCTAATATATTTCTGTGCTTTGGGCTTTGTGTGAGTAGTGTTTAAGGCTTCCTCCTTAGGGTCATCATTGTTGAAGACATCATCCGTTAACCCTGAAACCCTGGAATGAGCTCGTCTGGGACAAAGTACATCCCGTTCATCAGGAACATTGCTTGAATTAGGAAAAAGCAACTCATCTGTGATTATCTCTTTGTTACTCGGATCGTAAGCCTCTTCCACCTGCCTTATTCCTTTAACATCCAAGGGCTCTTCAGCACTGAGTGCACTTCTGCTATTACTGGCCAATAAGGGGGTTGAGCCCTCGGAGAGGGACGGGTCAGCTGACCTGGGAGCACCCGAGGAGATGGTCTCTTCTTCCTTAGAAGGAGGCATGTTCTCACCAACGTAATTTGTGCTTTCCTGCTCACAAGTCTCTGTTTCATTGCTCCAACCTGTGGCCCCGGCATCTTCTGGGGTAGGAGAGAGCTGTGGGTTCTCTGATGAGCATACAACTTCAATCGAAGCAGAACAGCAGATCATCCCGAAACAGTTTTGAGCAGAAACCTGATAAACAGCAGCATCATGTTGGGTACAGCTAGGATGAAGAGAAATACAAGTAAGTTTGCCTAGTTTGAACATGCCAGCAGCACTTCTCCCATCGTGGTACAGGCAGAAAACCCCTGTGATCGCTACTATACCCTTCAGGAAATCTGTGATCTGCCTGGAAAGGGGTCTGTGGTCAGAGGCAACCAACTCTGAGCTCCGACTTCTCTCAAGGGGAGGTCCCTGGGAATCTGCATTTCCCATTACAGCTTGCCACAATCCTACCCCAAATTGAAAATGCTGAGACGATGAAGGGGGAAAAATCTTCTAGTGTCTTCCTGTCTCTTTAATTGTAAGTCATTTATGTGTGATGAGAATTTTCTAGAAATACTGTGTACAAATAACCACCTTATGTTGTGGAACAGCAGAAGCAACCATTCTTTCTCAGACTGTGCTAGGAAGGCATAGGTCTTGCCAGGAGGCTACAAAGATAACAGCATATGAGGCTTATGTGTATGAAGAATAATACCATTTCCTCTTTAATTAAACATGACTGTGAAGTCTAAACCACAGCCCAGGAGCCCCTCTGGCTGGAAGCCCATGTCTGCATGCCATCCAGGCTAAGAGACCAAGCCAGCTGCTCAGCTCTGGCCCAGCAGGGAGGGAACTGCATCCTGCATTGCACTGCACCTGCCCTCCGCTGCCAGGTGGGACGGCACTCCTGTGGCCTCTCTTTACTGGCTAAGCCACATGGAGCCTGGAGTCCAATGTGCTTTGCTGACCTTTCCCACTAGGACCTGTTTCCAGGCTCTGCAGTTCCCATAAAACTTGTTAGACTTCCTTGATAATGTGCCGTACCATCAATCTCATTTGACCTCATTGTAAGAGTAACACTGCTGATCTCAGTCTATGTACTGCCCAGCTCAGAAGTCAACCATTTTCAGAAGCCGGAAGCTTGGATTTAGAGGCAATGCTTAGATCTTTATTGACTTAACTGTGTAAAATGCACAATTATCCATCCCAGGAGGATTCATGTTAGACATTCATGGTTTTCCTTCTCATCCCTTCTTCACTAGGTGGGGGATGACCCCTTTCTACCATAAGTGCACATATGCTCATAAGCCCTTAGGGGTGCTTGAAACAATTTCCAATTTCGTTAAGATCTTGCTTTGTTGGTGACCTGGCTCACAGTTGCTATCTGGCTTGGCTTTGGTCAACAGCAAAGGAAGATGGAAATTTAGGACAACTTTTTGGAGGACCCAGTAACTGTTCCAGTCTATTTCACAAGTTTACTCTGAGGTTCAAGTGAAAAGATCAGTGTGAAGGGACTGGGCAAAGCAGAAACTTTATATGGAAGTATCCTATAAGAATGTGGACGAGGTCACACCAGGTTACCTCTGGTTCTTAAGACATGTGTGGAGGAATCATCAGAGAACTTTATTTAAATTCTTGAATCAGAAGCCATGAGTCAGAAGCCTAAGAACCTACCTTTAAAGATCCCAAACACATTCTGATACAAATTGCCCTTGGCCCACCCTTGAAAAGATCCTCATTCTCCTCGTCATTCATTGGCTGAAGGAGGAATGAAGACAAAATGGCTTTCCAGTTCCAGGTTGCTCGTGTCATTCCCTTAATCCCTCTTTTTGGTTAATTCTTAGAGATTTACCCTCAGTTAAGAGTTCACAAAGATTATAAATAAGCTCCATGGACTGCTGGAGAATCCCAGGTAACTGAGATTTTCTGCTCTCTCCAGGCCATGATCCCTCTGCTTAAGAAACCACCTGCCCTGAAGGCATCATGACCTGTGTAATATGACATGGAAAGAAGGGAAAAGAAGGTAATGAAACTGAAACTCACCAAGGACCAGGTAAGAAATCATTAAGAAGGGGAGCAGAGAGAGTTCTCAAGAATCAAGGAATGAAGACAGAAAGAATTTTAGAAAATACACAGAGAAAATAAGTGGGTTAAATCTATTTAGCTTCTGAGTGACTGAACACATGTAAATTTGTGGCACATGTTTTAGCTGATATAAGATTTACAAGTCATCCTAAGTGTACTGAAGAGGAAAGAGAATGGGATTAAATAAAATTAACTTCCAACTAGTTAATGAATACCTTGAGGGAGTTAGGCTTGTGGTTGACATGTCTTCAAGCAAGAGAGTCAGCATCTGTTGAACGTCTCTGCTGTTCAGCTGTGTGTTCGTTGTTCCCTGCTGCAAAACTGAGGCTGAAGGTCATTGACCAATGTCCCCAAAGGGCCAAAGCTAGTATGTGGTAGAACCAAAAAAAGAATCCAGCACCTTCTGACCCTGAAGCCTGGCTCTGTGTCTCCTGTTAGAAAACTAACATTCAGAAAAAGGAAATGACAAAGTATAGATCGTTTTTGCAGAGTATTCTGTCCTAAGTCTCTGTTTGGGTCTGTCAACCAACAACGTGTGTAGAGTAAGTACTGACACCCCACTTCAGGTTTAGAGCTGAGGAAGTGTCAAGCTAAACATGATGAGCATCCCTAAAATATTAAAAATAGATTGGGGGGGTGGATAATATGAATTTCTCCTAGAACCTCGTAGATCAGTTCTGTGCTAAATTGTATGGAACAAACTAGAAGGGCAGCTCCAAGAAGAGACTTCAGTGGCAGCAATTGAAATGGTGAGTTGGGTTGTGGTTTAGACTCTTTGCAAGATGCTGGCCGAGTGAACTGCTAGCCCCACAGTGATTTCACGGGAATGAAAAAACATCCAGAAAGAAATTCCCTGAACAATTAGTTGGATTTCCTCCACGCGTATCTTTCCTTTGGCTGAAGGAAGCAGCAGCATTCCTCCCTCTTGCTGTGAAAGTCTTGCTTGAATACTCCAGGTTCTTTCTATATTAATCACTTCCAGATGAAAGAAAAAAGTACATACTACCTTACGTGGATGGGGCTTCTGAATCTGAGCCCCTTGGAGTGTTCTAAACCAGATTTATCAAAACATTCAGGCACAAGACCTCCTTCCATTCTCAAAAATAAACGGAGACTCCAAAGAACACTTATTTATAAGGGTTCTATCAACATTAACCATATTAAAAGGAAAACAGAAAAATGTAAAACATTTCATACTCATTTCCAAATAGCAAAAATAAACTCACATTTAGTATAAGTAACATAGTTTTATGAAAAAAATCTATAACATTCCAAAAATAAGTTAAAAAATGTCATAGTATTGCTTCACATTTTTTCATGAGCTTTAGGATTTATAGAAGACAGCTGGAATTTTGTATCGGCTTTTGCACTCATCATGATACATTGCTTAGGTAGAAATATATAAAGGAAATATGGCCACATTCAGCTATATAACTGGAAAAGTAAGAAGTATCTTACTAGACTTTTCATCTGATGACAATCGTCTTGGATACTACACAAAAGATTGTTGACATGTTGAATGTGAAAGCTTATTAATGAACTTTTATGCTGGGTACACAAAATCCACTGCTGTATGTTACATTTTATAAGCATTGACCCATGTTTGATTTTGTGGTATCATGTATTTGTCATTTGGAAAATCCATTCATGAGAGCTTCCAAATACTGGAAAATAACTTTTCAATATACTATTTTTAAAAGTTGCATTTGTTAATATTCCTACTGATCTTATCAGAACAATATTGAAGTATTGGAAAACTCAAGCTTATGATGAAAGATACAAGTTTTCCAAATTTTTACTTTGTGAAATAATATGAATATTAATTTGCCATAATGATATAAGTCAAATCTGCAGTAAATTGCATGGTAGAAGTAGAAGGTAGAAACATCAGCAGAAAAGGCAGAGGAAGGGCCTCTGGAAATTCGCTCCTCTGTAAACACAAGAACACTGGCTGTGTTCATCTGAATCAATTCTTTCCAAACTCTGAAAACCAACTGAAGGCCATGTGGGGAGCATTTTTTAAAGAATAATGGTGGGATCTTGATAGGAACAGCCCTTTTAAGTTGCTTTGGCTTGCCCTGGCCCTAAGGCTCATGCTCGCTCCACAGCAGTCTTGTAAACCCGGAGTCCACAGTCAGGCTGACAACCAGCAGGGTGAGAGCAACTCCAAAGGCCCATTTCCAGGAACGTGTCATTATATGGCCCTATCAGGTGGTTCCCTGGAAGATCCCACTCACAAGACTGTCTTCCTGTGACCTGTAGAGCTTCCTCAAGATGCACACATTTTTCCTGAAGCCTTTGTCCAAAGAAAAAACAAAAAACTTCAGAGGCAATTGTTTAACAAGATGGCTGCCTGAGACAGCAGACAACAACCGAGACAAACTGTAGGCTAACCAAAGAGATTAGAAGAGAAAGCTGGGGAATGAGAGATCCATCAGAGCCACTGAAAAGCTCCAACATATCCCTTGGGATGTGGAAGCCATGCACATGAGAAGGACTGAGCCTGTCCAGCACAGTGCCCATGCTCAGAAAAGACTCAAGACACACTGGTACTTCTAAGTGAGCTACGTCTCTGTGCTAAGAGGCAGTGAAGGCTGGGGTAGAGGTGGCAAGTGCCTGGCTGGTGATGGGATGCCACAACGTGTGTAGAGCCCTTCACCAAAAACTGGGAGACACGTCTTGGTTCCAAATGTCTAAGGAAATACCTGTTCAATCACGAACTGAACCACTGACCTAATTAACTAAGCACTGTGTCCATGGCCACAAAAAAGCAAAGAAAATATAGATTTTGAAGAATTAGTTCAGAAAAGTCACTTACCAAACAAATAACAACAGACCTTGGGAAGAGGAGAGAATCTGATTTCTAGAGTTGTTTCACTATATTGTTTAAATATTCACTTTTCTCTCTCTCTCTCACACACACACACACGCACACACACACACACACACACACACACACAGAAAGAAAAACAAAATACAACTTATAAGAGATACAGAAAAAGACTAAAGTATGGCCCAGCCATAGGAAAAAGAAAAGCTGTTCCTAGAAACTGTTCCTAGACTAGTTAGACAAAGACTTTAAATTAGCCATTTTAGGTATATTCAAAGACTAAAGAAAATCCTATCTAGACAACTAGGGGAAAGTATGAGAACAAAGTCTCAATGAAGACACAGAAATGATAAATAAGAAGCACGCTGAAGATCAGAGTTGAAAAGCACAATAACGGAAGTGGAAAACTCACTAATGGACTCAGCAACAGATTTGAGCTGGAGGAGTAAGAAGTTGATGAACTTGAAGATAATCCTTGGCGATGATTCAGTCTCTGGAACAAAAAGAGAAGAGAATGGAGACGGGGAAGATAGTCTCAGAGACCTGTGAGACCCTGTCAGGCTTATGCCATACACACAGGGACAGTCACAGCAGGAGAGGAGACACAGAGGTGGGAAGAATATTTGAAGAAACTGGAATTCCCTAGTTCAAAGAAGGGACTGTGATAACAGCTAGAAAACTTGAATTTTTATCACTGGAAACAGATCATCCTTGAGGAGGCATACCTACTGTGCTCCTTTTTGCGGAAGGGCCTGCCAAACACCGACGGCCATGAGTTCTCTGAGCCTCGTCTGCCCATGAGGGGGTTGGGGGAGTGAAGGACCCAGTTCGGTAAATGCTCACATGATGACATCCTTGTCCTTGTCACTGTCACAGCACCGTGTTCTCCTACATTGTGTTTACTACTTGCCTCACTGCTGCTATCTATAGCTGTATAATTGAATTATTCAGAATAACTAAGGAATTAAGAAAGACTGGGGCTTTTCAGAACTACGTTACAGAGATGAAAGAATTCTCATAGTCGAAACACACAGTTTCCTGGTCACCTTTACTCCGGGTGTTAAATACCTGTCACCACTGCTGAGGAGATCCTACGTGCAGCAGCAATTCATTTGGTACCTATCCAGCAGATTTACAGAACCAACCATCTAAGGACTGAAGGGGTCTGTGAGCTGTGCCTCCCCTGGGTTTATCTGCCCCCCTCTCTCTGTGCCCTGCCCCTCTGTTGTGTATGGTGGGGCAGCCCCATGATGTGGCCCTTCCAGCCCCCAGACAGACTTTCTGCTGGAGTCAGGTGAGCTGAGGGTGGGGAGAGGGGAGGAGCCAGCCTCAGGCGGGCATTTCTAGAAGGCTACCCCTCTTCTGTAACTGCAGGCCCCTCAGGACAGCCCACCAAGGTTCCAGCTTCCACCCTGCAACCCAGAACGGGTAGGCCTCCTCCTCCTCCCTTTGTCTCTGCAGTCAGAGGTAAAGGCTTCTTGCTGATACTAATCTTTGGGGGACCTAATACCCAGGTAATCATCTGGGTGACCCTGAATTTAATACCTGAAAATTATTTCTGTCTTCCTGATTCAACCCTGACGGACACAAAGAGATGGTTCATTTTACTGATGTTGGAACTGAGGCTCAGAGAAGAAGTGACCGTCTTAGATTACACAGAGGTGTAAGAAATGTCTTCTATATTAAGGTGCTATGCTGTCCGCTGGGTAGAAGATAAAGATGTTAAATTCCTAGCCCTTTCTCAGGAACTTCCTATTTGGGTACAAAATGTGCTAAAAATCAGGCCAATTATAGAGACTCAGGGGTAAGGGGTACAGATAGTGAGGGAAGGTTCCCTGGGAACTTAAAAGCTACAGCAGGTCTCAGAAACACACAGCAGGGTTTGGGCAGGAAAGATGGTAGGTGGCTGAGCTTGGGGAGAAGGCTGATCATTTCAGGCAAGAGGAACAGCCTGAAGTTGAGAGAAGTTAGGAAAGTGCTGGGCCTTTATAGGAAACAAGAAACTATTTCTATTTGGAAACTGGGGTAGTGATGTGTGGAAAGGCAGGCAGCTGCATTATCTACTGTTAACACAGGACACGTTGGTGAAGAGAGGCCATTAATACTTGAACCCAGTCAGCAGGCAGTGCCAGGGAAACTGAGGCTGACTCACACAAATGCAGAGATACAGTCATCCAGCAGAGGTGGGCATGGCCCAGACTGTGGAAAATTTTCATCCCAGACTGAGGGTTCTGGACCTCAGGCTCCAATTTACTGGAAATGAGATCAAAGCGGCCACTTAGGGAGGAGTGGAAATAATCTGTAGAAACCACACCTTGCGCCCGGGGTGAGGGGTGCTCTCCGTGGCCTCTGGCTGAGCAGAAGCGCCCCATTCTCCCTGTGCCCTGTTGGGTCTACAACGAGATATGCCTGGGACTGGAGAAGGCAGATGAGACATTAGTGGGCGTGACTTGATTCTTTCCCTAGGGGCACTGCTGGTTTTGCCAAAGGATGGGACTTTTCATATACTAAACAGGAGCCCCAGTGTGCAACTTGCAAACTCCAAAGTCATCGGATTCCAGAAGGCTGGCGGCTAGGAGGGGAGAGGTCAGGGTGGCCTGGATTCTGCAGGGAAGGGAGCCAGGAGCAAGAACTTGAGCCCACGGGAAGGATTAAACTTTGGCTGGGTGGGGAGGGCATTCTGGGCACTTGGACTGGAGCTGGAGCGAGCAGGCCATGAGGGACAGTAAAGGGATGAGCTGGTGGTGGAGGAGTCACAGAAAGTGACTGGAGGATGCTGTCCTCCCGAAGGACAGGAGGAGCAGGCTGGAAGACAGCGCTCTGCTCAGAAACAGTGTGGGAGTCAGCTGCAGGGGGCTCCAGGCCTCTTCCTCACCCAGTGCAATTCCGAGCAGGTGGGAGGCATGGACTGTCCTCAATTACTCAGCTGCTCAATGGCTCAGGACAATAACTGTCCTGATGACAGAGGGCCAGCAGGAGGGTAACTGAAGATAATTCCTACGAGGTGCTCAAAGAGGGGCCCGCCACACTAAGCAGCAAACCAGCATCCCCCAGCCCTGCTCACAGGGAGTGATTTAAAAAACAGCAGCACCGGGGACTCGAGGACAGCGCAGCTGATGTCGGCGCTGTAGTGGCAGGTGCAGGTCACCTCCACATCCTCTAAACCCAGACACTGTGCCACTGAGAGTGAGCCCTACTGTGAACCGTGGACTCAGAGTGGCACCACCGTGTGGACACAGGCTCATGCACCTGGCGGGGCATGCTGACAGCGGGCGCATCTGTGGTGGGCCCGGGAGGACGAGATGGAAGCTGCTTTCTGATCGGTACTGCTGCGAGTCTAAAACTGCTCTAAAAAAACAGATGCACGGGAAAATTCCAGAGCCATGCCCCAACCAAACCAAAACCAAAACCAAAACCAAAACCAGCAGCACAGCATCAAGGGGTGAGGGCTACTGTAAGTTCCTGGCAGCACAAAGGGCATCCAGGACTCAGAAGCACTGAGCTCAAGGGGTGCTCGCTCTGTGTCCAAGTGACGGAAGGGGCAGAGCCAGTGAGCTGATGGAGAGGAGGGACGGGGCCCCCACATATGGGGAGTGGCTTCTTGACTCTTGTTTGGCACACAGCCCTGAACTTTTGAAAGCTTTCTGAGCCTCTGACGGTGAGACAGAGGGACCAGATGGTCTGAAACAAGAACTCAGCACACTGACTTCAGGAAGGAAAAAATCCTGTGTCGTTATTACCACCAGGCTTAACTAGCAGAGCACGGACGCCTCCTAAGAAAACTCAAGGGCAACTGGAAGCGTTCCCCACCCTCCCTGCTCCACAGGCCTCCAAGCTACCACAGTGCCCCAGAAATCTAAACAGACATTGTAACAAAAGAAAAACTCCCAAATAAAATTGTCCATCTACCTTTCAAAGACATGCCATCTTAAGAGCAGACAGAAAACAACTCACCAAGAGACACCAAGAGACACAGGCCCAGAGGACCCAAAACTCTGTTATAAAAGCAAGTCTGCTCAGAAATATCAAGGACTAATGCTGCTAATTCTTCAAACATCCAGCATGCCTGGAGTCAAACACTTGGTTTTCCTAGCCAAGCCTTCTTCTCGACTCAGATTCCAAATCCATCCTTCCGGCTGCTCAGACGGTACGCTGCAGAGTCCAATTTTCACCCTCCCCGTCCAACATCAATGCATCCAGTCCTGCCGGACACATCCAGAACGGGGCATCTCCGCCACCTTCTCCAGAACCACACCGGATTGGGCCACTACATCTCCTGTCTGAATTATGGCAAATGCTTCTCGGCCCCCCCCAGCTGGGCCGCCGCGCCTTCTGATGGGACCATCCAGTGCCGGAGCCAGCATCATCCTTCCAAAACAAAGCCGGAAACCATCATTTCTCTGTGGAGAAACTCACCTGTGTGTCTGTTTCATTCAAAATACAATCCAATGTCGTGATCATGATCAAGGCCTATAAGGCCTATAATCTTTTAAATCCTTTTTCAAGGAGAAGCTTCTTGGCCAATGGATAGACTTAGAATGATGCTTAGCAAGATAAGCCAGAAGGAGAAAGGCAAACATAGTGTGACATCACTCATCTGTGGTGTACAGAGATGGAAAGCAAATGAATGAACTAAATTAAACAGCAACAGACTTTTAAAAAAAGAACTAATTCAAGCAACAATAGACTTTTAGTGGGGAGAGAATAGCAAGTCAGAGGGTGCAGGAAGAAATGAGGGCAAACAGGGTGAAAGGAACTAATTGTGCAGTGCAGGAAAAAGAGAGGTGGTGGCAAAGCGACTGTGTGACTTTGCTGCAGGGATCCTCAAACACAGGTAACGTTAAAACGCAGTATTCCTTCAATAAAATCAGTTAAAAACTAAAGGGGAAAGCAAGTAAACAAAAAGATCTTTTAATAAACAAAAACAGCAATGTGAATCAAAAATCTTAAAATTCCTAATGGAGAATAACCAACACAATGAAAATGATGGTTTTAAGAAGGATTTTGAACCTGAATGACATAATGAGCATCTCTAACACATAAGAGAAGTGCCCCCACCACCCCCGTGGTCACAATCACTCTGGGTAATGATAACTCTTCAGCCCAAGCCTCTAAGTCTTTTCCCATCATTAGTGAAGGTAAGTGAAACTTGGCCTTTCTTTCCAAATGATGCTGAGGTCGAAACAGTGCATCTTAATCGGTAAATATCAGTGATAAAGGACTTTGTCATTACAAGTACTTTGATTTCCAAAAGGCATAAGAAGTACTGGGATGGTCTGCCGAAAATATGCGATGCCCTGTAAGACTGGGATATTCGAAACCTCTTAACTCAAGTTCTGTTCCTCTAAGTATTATTGAAAGACAGATCTCATGCTCACGACAGAACTTCAGCTCCTAGAAACAAGGACAGAGCGAGGGGAAGGTGGAAGGTACAAGGCTCCAGGAAGTGGTTTCCAGGGGCAAGGTTCTCTAGTCTCCAAAGCAGGTGTGTCTGAGATTCCCCTCCCATGACTCTCCCCAGCTCCATGCTTTCCAGCCACTCTGACCCTACATGCTTCCACTTCTGGGCTTCCTTCTGTCGGTCGGTTCCCTCTGATGAGAAGACTCTTCCCAGGGAGTAATCACATGACTCCCCCATCTGACCCTTCACACCTCTGCTCAGGTCACCCGTCAGAGGCCTCCCCTCCCTTGCCCTGCTAGACTCCTCTTCACATGGCTTTACTGCCATCTCTGGTTTGTCAGCGGGCCACCCCACTCATCCCTGCTCCACGAGATCAGCACTTTACTGAGCCCAGTGCTGCCCCGCGGGTCTCCCCCAGGCCTTTGGGTAAGTGAGTCAGCCCTCAGTCGCTGTGAAGCGAGGCCACATCATCATTTCTCTCAGAGTTCTTCAGTACACGTTCATAGATTTTGTTGTGGAGGAAAGCCCCAGCAGAATGAGATGCAGTAAGCGATACAAGAGGCAGGAGCCCTAGGAGACACAAATCTTGCATTCAAATCCTTGCTTGGCTCCTAAACAGTTTTTAGGTGGATGGCGCCCCTAATCTCTCTGGCCCTTGGGTGATCTATAAAGTAAAAGAGTTGAACTAGACCAGTTGGATTGGACCAATTAAATCAGAATTTATTCAGAGTAGGCCTTGAGCATCCACGTTTTCTTGAGCTCACTAGGCGCAACGTAGAGCCAGGTGTCTGTGAACTAATCCTTACAGCCAGGGTTTCTCGGGCAGGAGTCACCTGGGAACTTGCTAAAATGCAGAAGCAGATCCTCTAGGTCTGGGGCGGGGCTGGGATTCGGCCACACTAACAAGCTCCCAGGGGATGCTGCTGCTGGCCTGAAATCAACTCTGAGTGGCAAGGTCTTCAAGTCCCTTCCAGCCCAGGACTCCAGCATTTCTAGGGAGCATGACAGTTCCTTTATTGCGCTCTCAGAAAAGCGCCTGCTGTCACTTAACTTGCTGCTCGGTGTGAGCCAGGCTTCCAGTAAATGCCTGGCAAGTTGCCCCGCAGGCAAGTCAGTGGATGTTCCCGTTGATTTTACTTTTTTAAAGACAAATTTCTGGATCCAGGCTGGATCATGAGCAAAACCGAGTCAGAGGAATTCTCTCTCTAAGCAGCCTGGGCAACTCGACGTCATGGAGACCTGAGGTCATGGAATTAAACCCGTCAATTGCTTCTTTGCCTGCTGCTCTGTCGTCAGAGCCTGGTGTTGGCTGTGTCTGTCTTTGTGACCATCACCGGGTCATCTCATCATGCCTCTGCCTCGCTGTCATCTCCCAGGGCCCACTGGGCACAGGCAGGTGCCTGGGAGGGGCAGCCCGTGGCGGAGGGAGGCAGGTTAGAGCTGGCAGTGAAGGGTGGGAACCAGACGAGATCTATTCCCACAGCACGGCCCAGGGAAAGGGATGACCAGGACCAAGGGGGCGGCCACATAATGACAAGAAGCTCAGGTTCCCAGGAGCTCATACAGTGACAGGAGCTGCTGACACAGTGGCCTTCTCCTACAGCTCCTGCAGGAGGCCTTTTAAAATGATTTACCGTCGTCATACCCCCTTTGACAGCATGGCCTCTCAGGCACCAGCAGGCTAATGGCCAAGAAGCCACAGTAAGTTCAGTCATCTCCCCAGGTCAGTAGTGTTTCACGGCTCTGGAGGGGTGGGTGAGTGTTCTTTGGCTGTGCTAGGTGCCCCCAGCAGGGTTAGTGAATTAAACTGACAAAGGCGGTGAACAGGAGAAAAGGAACCCATTTTACTGAATTTTTCCAGGGACACGGGCACCTGCACCTGAAAATAAAGACATGAAGATGTGACCAGAGAAGGAGGCTTTATATCTGCCAGCAGATGACCACATTTGGGAAGAACTGACAAAACGAAGGGGCTGGGCAAGTAAGTGGTGAAGCACTAACTAGGAAGATAAGCGTTAGCTGAATAGGGTTTGTGTGTTCAGGTTTCTTGCCTCCAAATTCCCACTTTGGTGCCAAGAACACTTTCCTAGTCCTGGTAAGGCAGGACACTTTTTACTGGATGTGCTAGGGCCTGTCTGGGGGTTGGGTGGGGGGCACAGTGACCACCCCACATCTACCTTTTTCTCAAGTCCCTTCTGTTTAAAATATTTAGTATGCCAAGGTGTCATATTCTAGGGTAGCATGTCCTGAGCCCCTGAGCTCTTCCCCTCTTCTCAGGGCAAGACTCTGAAGGATATACGGCAAGCACAGAGTGCCCTATGCAAGTCACTGCCCAAATAATGGACTGCCAGCCGAGACGTGCACGGCGCGGGTGGGACCAGTCTGCGTTCCATGGAGTTTACACTTCAGTTGGAGGTGACTCACAGAGAAAAATACAAATACATACACCTCATACCTCGTGAATGGAAATACCCATGTCCGTTAACAGGTGAATGGAGCTAAATTTTGGACAATCCAAACAATGAAGCTCTGTTCAATAGGAGGAATGATCTACTGACACCCTGAACCACAGAAATGATTCTCAAGGTAATTGCATGGAGGGAAAGAAGCCAGATACAAATGCTCTCCGATCTCACTTGTGGAAAATTCTAGAAAAAACAAATTAGTCTCCAGGGACCAAGAGCAGCCTGGGGTTGTTGCCTGAGGATGGGCAGGCAGGACAGGGACATGGAATGGCCCAGGGGCACAGCTCATCTTTTGAGGGCGGGATGTGTTTATGATCTTGCTGTTGGAGGTGGTTTCATGGCTGTGTGGGTATGTCGAAGCTTACCAAACTACACTTTAAGTATGTGCAGTTCATTACATGTCAAGTATTCCTACACAGAGCGGGAGGTACAATTATACAGAAGCGCGCCCACACAGGAGGAAGGGAATGCTCTTTTCCATGGTCAGAAAAGGTCTCGGGGACCGGGTGTTTGCAGAGACCTGAAGAAAAAAAGAGAATCAGCCATGGAGTCACCCACATAACTGTCTCGGGAGAGAACATTCCAGGCAGAAGTAAGAACAAAAGTACAGGTCTGTGGGAGCACGCTACTAAGCCTGAGTTTAGAACTGAGTTAATTCTTCAGGATCTGCACTAAAAATGCCCCAATTTCATATATTTCCCTTTGCATCTGTCCTGCCTGCCCATGCTTTGTTTCTGGCCTGAGCCTGGTTTCTTCTACACAAATAGCACTCCCTGAAGCAGCTCATGAACCACACAAAGATTCTCCACCAAGGAGTCGGAGATTCAGAGGTCTCTCCTGACCCCTTCTTCTCTGAAATCAGGCAGCCCTATTCCAGGCTCTTAGGACCAAGTGTGACTATGTCTAACAAAACACAGAGGACTCACAGTAAAAACAGTTAACATTTGCTTTGCATTTGCTAAGTGCCAGAAACTGTTCTAAAAACCTTGTGTGTATTATCTCCTTTCAACTGTTATCTATCCCTACAAGGTAGATACTATTATTTCCACTTTACAGATAAAGAAACTAAGGCAGACAGAGGTTAAGCAACATGCCTACTAAGATATAGGACCAAGACGAGACCCCAGCCCCATGCAGAATGATCCTGGAACTGGCCCTCATGAGCATCCACAGATGGCAATTCTCCCATCCTTAACCAGTGGGCCCCCAGCTCACCCCCACTGGCCTGGTCCTGGCCTGTCACTGTCCGTGGTCAGGACACCTACATACTTGGGGCATGAACTGAATTGTGTCCTCCTAAGACAGATAGGTTAGAGCCTCAACCCCTCAACATAATGGGGCCTTGGGTAGCAATTAGATTTAAAAGAGATCATGAGAGTGAGGCCTTCACATGGGATTAGTGACCTTAGAAGAAAAGGCACCAGCACTTGCTCCTTTTTCTCCTGCCACTCCCTCTTCTCTTCCTCCTCCTCTCTCCACACAGTCCCCACCCCACCCGGCCATGTGCAGGCAGGCAGAGTGGGGAGGCAGTTGTCTGAGCTCTGGGAAGAAGACCCTCGCCAGAACCCCAAATTCTGGGGCTCGGATCTTGCACTACCAACCTCCAGAATGTAGGAAACGGTTTTCTGCTGTCACCACCCACAGTCTATGGACTTTTGAGCTAATACAGGCAGGGTGAGATGGGTAACGTGGGGACCAAACCCCCCTGACAAGTGGAGCCCACCTGGGCTCCATGGGGCTTGGGTGGGACCGGAGGAGTGCTGGGAGCAGCCGGAGGGTGGGCCTTGCCCCACCGGACTGGGACCCCGACTGAGACCGGGAGCTGAGAGGTCGAAGGTACCTGGAATGGGCCAACCTCTCAGGACTGAGAAAGAGTGAGCTGGCCGTCGTGTTTCGGAGAGGACAAGCCAGGCCTCAGAGCGATGGAGTCTGGAGGGAGACAGGAAGCAGGTGATCCAAGGCAAATAGTCATCGACAGAGAATTCTATGACAAAGTGACAGGACCGGTGGAGCAGGGTGGCGAGCAGGAGCAGGAGAGGCTTCTGGAAAGGTGGGAGAAATTCCAAGGGAGGCACCTGACTGAGTACACAAGAGCAAGCAATAGCACAGGACATTCCTCAGGACAAAGACACAGGTTCCCAAGCGAACCCTGTCTTGGTCCTGCCCCTACCCAGGGGCCCCTGGAGTCTGCCCCAAATAGCTGTTTGCCAAGTAACTTCTTTACGACAACGGTGACCTTTAAAGAGGGAGCTGGTCACATATCACCATGCAAATGCTGTGACTGCTACATCCCCGAGATGCCCTATCTTTCTTCTCAGTGCTCAGAAGTGTCTGGCCATGACTCTGTGGTGTCAGAGAACGACGGAACCCCAGCTGGCCTTGCCTCGAGTTGCTGCTCTGCTCTAAGTCTCTGATGTCAACAGAGCAACGTTTTCAGAGAACCAGAGCACATGTCCACTTTTCAGTCACCAGCGCGCCTTCTCTGGCTGTCCCCAGGTCTAGGGACGGGCTCCTGGCTCAATCTACCACCTACTCCCAGACAGGCATGTATGTCCCCTGAGAGTCAGCACCATGGAGGGGCAGCCCCCAAGTCCCGGTCCCCAGGGGAAACTTAGTCCCATCACCGGTCACTCCTGGGGGACACCTAATAAAATCAGAACCAGAATGTGATGCCAGAGGTGCATTCTCGGCAAAGCCTCGTCACCCAGGGACTAACAGGGATTTCCCAACAGCCCTGAGGACTCATGACCAACAGGCACACCTGCTGGATTCATTCTAGAGAAAACCACAGGAGCCGCTCCCGGCAGGAACACACAGGCCCCCGCAGTGTGGAAAGCTCACCTAGTCATCCTTGAGACATGTGACACCTACTTAAGCTCACGGGAACACGAAGTTCACAAAACGCTTTCCAGCCTTATGTGAAATGCAATCAGCCAAGACCCAGCAAGATTCAGTCATCTTTATTTCTGCCCAGTGGTTCCTGGATCCAACACGTTATCATCTCTGATCCCCCAAGAGGGAAACAGCAGAGAGGAGACATGCCGCCCAACTAAGATGCCTTTCTTACCTCCAAGCTGATCTGTTAACCAGTTTCAAACCGTAGTTTAGTGTGGGGAGCCTGCTCAAAGTACACAAAATAACTCATACACATTAAGATTCGGAACTCTTTGCAGGTGCTGATTTAATCCCCAGACAAACCCTATAAGGAGTTCCTGTCATTATCTCCACTTAGCAGATGAGGAAACTGAGGTGAAAGCGGTGAAGTAACTTGCCCAATGACATAGCTTAAAAGAGGTAGATCTGAGATGTGGACCCAGATATTCTGTCTCCAGATCCTTGTTCTTAATGGTGGAAATAACATTCTGTCCTTTGGAAGTGAAGGTGATAATGACCGCTCTACCTGTAGCAAGAATGCACCTGAGATGTTTCTTCTAGGGATGGAGAGATGTGTAAACAATTCCCCCTAAATTCAGCCTCATTTCACAACCCATATGGCATATTGTTCAGATATTTGTCAAAGAGTTTGAACTTCCCTGGGAGATCACTCATGCAAAAAGGCTGATGACCCTACCGGGGGCCAAAGTCTCTGGCTTAGACGACCACACTTAGGAAAAACTCTCTGCCCTCTGTGGGGGTTTTCGGGTCGCTCAAAGAACCCAGGGGCAGAGTTAGGTGAGTGAGCAAGCAGAGGTTTAATCAGAGGGTAAAGGGATGGAGCTGACCAAGGGAGGTCCAGACTCCATGGGTTCAGGGTCGCTCCACATACCAGACAGGCATAGCAAGTAAGCAAGTTGGGGGTCCATTAGTGGGGAGCAGAGAGAGGGAGCCAGCCAAGGGAGGCTTGCACCCCCATTAGTGGGGAACAGAGGGAGAGAGGATGGAGCCAGCCAGGAGGCTAAGACCCCATTAGTGGGGAGGCTGAGGCCTTGCCAGCAGCCTGAGGTTTTAAGGGAAAATCCCACATGGTGAGGAAGGGGGATGGAGAGAGGAGTCTGCAGACCAGGTTTCAGTTCCTGATTGGCCAAGGTGACAGTGTCCTTTGAAGTTATTGGTGGTCTTCAACTGATGTCATTCTTTTGTTTCTTGGTGAAGGGTCTGTGCTGGTCACGTACTACATGTCCCCCATGTCGAACTCGTCCATCAGCTTTCCTATCGATCCGGATGCATCCACGACTGGGCGCTGGGGCCAGAGGCAGCTCACTGTCCTGATAGTTAAACTTTAATCCCTGGTCTAAGGCTTGTTCTTGAGGGGGGACTGACACACTCTACAAACTGGAGTGATTTCAGGAATACAACAGTATCTCAAGGTTCCTGGGGCTGCCAGCCCATTCAGACGGGAGGAACAATTTCAAAGTTGAGATTTCACTAGAATCACAGATTCCACTTTCTACAAACCACCCGAATAGACTTTTCAAATATCAACATATAAAACACATAAAAACAAAAGCCTCAACCTTTATGTCTGGGCTATGTCTCTCCTGTGAAATATCCTTTTCCTTCTTGGCTTTGAGAATTCTCCAGTAAGTCTGACATTTTTCAAAACTAAGTCATGTAACAGTATCCGGCTCGAAACACAACTGGTAATATAAGCTAGAACAGACTAATTCCAAGAAATTCTGGGAACACAATGCCCTTCGATGCTTTCAGGAGTGAGCGGTGAAACAATATTAACTGCCAAGTGCTGACAGCTAGTATTTACTGCAGGTTTGCATGCACACTGTTCTCAGCATTTTGCACAAAGAATCCCATCGGAATCATCACAAAAACTCATTTTACGAATAAAGAAACTGAAGAGCAGTCAGGCTGCACAGCTGATCAGGACAGAGCAGGAAAGGTGTGGCCTTTGAGGAAGGACCTGGGGCCATTTATCATCATTTACAAAGGCAGGAGGCTGTGGGGGTGAGAGGTAATAGAAATCCCAGGGCTCGGAGACAACATTCTAACAAAGAAGAGAGGACACACAAGAAGCGGTGGTCCCCACTTTCTGCAGCTAGTATTGGCTGAGTGTCGGCTGTGTGCCCTGACTCCGGGAGACAGCAGTGAGACAGTCCTGGTCTTTGGGGCGCTTGCAGGCTGGACTAAAGACAGACTGAAGCCAAATAAAAGAAAACCTGCAGAGAAAGAGCACGGGGTGAGTGCTGCTGTAGCTTCGATAGGAATTCCAGAAGGTTCCTCTGAGGGGTGCGAACGCGGAGACAGTAAGTGCTCCAGGAAAGAGCAATCATCATCAGGGCCTGGGATGCTGCTCTGTGCTCCCCGAGGCTGGGTGGACTTAGAGAAGGCGAGTGGAGAGGAAGCGCATTCTGGGCAAAGGGGGGCCCCGGAGGTGTGGCCACTAGACGGCAGGAGGGTGGGAGCTGAGCCTGGAAATCGGTGTGAGCCACACTGGAGAAGGAAAGGCCATCTCCTGCCTTAATGTGCATTGGGTTTGACCCGCTCCCTTGGTCTCCTTCAGGCACACCCTCCAACCCTGTCTCAAATACAGTCAGAGGGCTGTTCTTAAAAAACACCAACCTTCCCGTGAGCCTCTGCCACTTCGCAGACTGGACACTGTTTTCAGACAAAGGTACAAACCCTTTCGCTATGGCACTTGGGGCCCCTGGGGTCTCTCATTTCACTTTAGGCTGGTCCCCTCCCTGCCAGTGACAGAAAGCAGGACAGTTCCTCCCAAAGGCTGCTCCCACCTCAGGTAACAGCTGTCCTGCCTCCCGCCTCCCTCCACCTGCTCCAGGCAGACTCCTCTCAGGTCCTTCAAGGCTTAGCGCTGGGGCACTTCTTGCTTCCACCCAGCCCCACCCACTCCCAAGAGTCCACCTTAACTGCCCGTCTCTGGTCTATGAGGAGCTGCCTTCTCTCCTACACATACCTGTGCAGCATAATCAAAAAGCAGCATTTGGTCTTTGTTCCAGATTCCTGGCACATGGCTCATCAAACCCTTGGGAACTCTGGAGTGATAAGTGTCATTTGTATGAGGAGGTAACTGGACTCCCAGACAGCTTAGAAGGGGGCTGGTCGCCAGAAAGACTGAAACCAGATGAAAGCTGGAACTTGCTGCATCAATGCCTCCAGGAAGAGGAGAGGAGAAGGAGAGTGACTTAACTACCAATGACAAGTGAGTCCATCAATCACGTTTGTGTAAGGAAACCTCCAGAAAAACCTCTGAAGGAATTCGGAGAGCTTCCGGGTCGGTGAGCACATAGCCGTGCTGGGAAGACCCACCAGAGAGGGCACGGGAGAGCCAGGTCTCCCAGAACTTGCCTTCCATGGCATTTCCATCTGGCTGCTCCTGCATTGTTAATAACCAAGGGTAATTGTAGCAAAGTACTTGTCCTGAGTCTTGACTTGTGCTAGCAAATTATAGAATCTGGTGTGAGGGGAGACTGTGAGAACTCCCGACTTTGTAGACTGTCAGACAAAAGTGGGGTAACCTGGACACCCAATACTTGCCCTGGTACCTAAAGCGGGAGGCCGCCTTGTGGGACCCAGCCCTTAAATTAGTGCAGCCTGGGGTCAACTCTAGGCAGCCTGACTGGTAACTCAGTTCTCTTGGTCAGAACTGAACGGAATTGTAGGGTACCCAGTTGGTGTCAGGAAGAGAAAATGACTCGTTGTTCTGACTGTCTTCTGATGGGTCAGTTTTCTCCACTGGACTGTGGATCACAGAAGACAGGTATTAGACATTTTCTTCATGCTCTTCATGCTCTTAATGCTGTGACGAGAAAACACAAGCGCCCTTGATGTTGGTGAATGAATGAAAGGACTAAGAATGAAAACGTTTATTCCTACAGGCAAAGGGGAGCAATAGGTTTGCTTGAGCAGGACAACAAGGCTTGAAAATTGGTGCTTTAAAAGATTAATTAGGTATTAGATGGACAGAGGATCTATCAGGTCACAAAATTTGGCCACCAACTCCTCCCCGCTAGCTACGCGGGTCCTACTGTCACAACGACTTTGCCACCCGACTCTTCAAAGGTGACATCTGTTTTCCGGCCTCTTGAGCCTGGTCTAGCGCGATGACGTGCGTTAGCTCAGAGCATGTGGTGGGCGGCTGCCGTGGTGGAGTTCTGCAGCCCTGAAACCACTGCAGGAGGCCAGCTCTGGCCTGCTGGAGGGGAGGAGCCCCTGTGGACAACCAGGGTGACCCAGCCAGCAGCCTCCAGCCCAGCGGGTAAAGCCATCTTGGACCTTCCAGTCCAGCCAATGCCCACATTGACTCACGTGGAACGAATGAGCATGAGTGGGCCAGGAGAAGCCAGCAGAGGAAGCACAGTGGGCTCTCAGAATCCTGAGGAATGATGAGCTACTGGTGTTTCAAGGCTCTCTGCTTTGTGGTAGCTTGTTACACAATTTCTCAACTCAGAGCTATTGGCATTTTAGCATGGCTTGCTCTTCATTGTGTGTGTGTGTGTGAGTGTGGGTGGGGTTATCCCGGACACTGGAGAATGTTTAGCAGCGTCCTTGGCCTCTACCCACTGGATGCCGATAGAACCACTCCCTATTTGTGACAATAAAAAAATGTTTCCTGACATTGTCAAACACACAAATGATGCCGGAAACCTTTATGTTGCTCTTTCCTTCAATAAGCGAGTCATTGGGCATGCACTGGTGGCTCGGGTGCTAAGCTGGTCACTGGGACATAGACCTTATAAAACCTATGGACCTGGGTTCGTGACTGAGAGCCCAGAGGAACAACCAAAAATGAACAAATAAATAAATAAAAATGCTTGTTTCTTTTCTCTCTTCCTTCCTCCCTGTTTGTCTTCCTGACTCCCTTCCTTTATCAAGGAAAAAAAATCTTGAGTAATCAATATCCAAAATGGGGCAGAAGTGGAAAAATATTCTTTGCCCCTTGACCTATAGATACCTCCCAGGGGACCTGGATCCACCGAGCTGGTATCTTGGGAACTAGCTGCACTCCCTGTCAGACGAAGTGGTCAGCCTGGGCCCAAGTGGGCAAGTGGTAGCGCTTCTTCAGTTATTTCACCACTCGGATATACCATGTATTTGTTTCCCAGAGCTGTCATTACATCCGATTCTCACAAGGTTCATTAAGACAACAGACATTTTTACTTCCACAGTTCTACAAGAGAGAAGTCCAAAATCATGGTGTTGCCAAAGCCATGCTCCCTCCAAAGGTCCAGGGGAGAATACTTCCCTGCCCCTTCTTCGTTTCTGATGTTTGCTGGCAGTCCTTGGCATTTCTTAGCCTGCGAATGTATCACCCGGTCTCTGCCTCTGACGTCACATGGCTGTCTTCGCTCTGTGTGTATCCGTTTTCCCTTTTTATAAGGATGCCAGTCATTGAAGTAAAGCCCACATCAATCCAGTATGGCCTCATCTAAACTTAGGACATCTACACAGGCCCTTTTTCCAAGTAATGCCGACATTCTGAAAGTCCAGGGAAACACGAATTTCTGGGGACTCTACACTAGGTGCAGAGGGCTTGTGGCCACTGTCCCACCAGGCCTCCACGCGGTCTGTCTCCAGCCTAGCCAACGCCAGAGTTGAGACAGTATCCTCCCTCTGGCCCAAGTGCTCCTGTCTTCCACTCCTGCCTCACTGTAGCCTGTACCCCTCTCAGCACAGTGGGACGCCTGCGGTCATGAAAAGGGGCCTCCTTGCTGCAGAGACAAGTGCCTCTCTGTCTATATGTGGGTTCCGGGACAGATTTCTGTTTGCTTTGCTGCCTTTAAACTGTGTTCACAAGAGACCACGATTCCCCGTCTGCACACACATCATGGCAAGTTGCTTTCACTATGACAGAGAAAGTATCTATTTGCATTTCCCTCCCCTCCTCCCAACAAACGTTGTTCATGCTCCAGTGCAAACCATATAGACGTGATGGATGTTTCTCTCTTTGGAATGCTTTCTTGGCTTTCCATTTCTCTTGTCTGCCAAGCACTCTTGACCTGTGATGACACAGAGGTCACAAGGGCACAGATCGATCGCTCCCAGCAGTCCCATTGAACCAAAGAACACAGCTTCCAGAGATGAGAAAGGGAAAAGGAGGAGGACACAGCGGGGACTGGGAAGGGAAAAGCGAAGATCAGAAAGAGACAAATAAGGCAGCAGGGCTCTTGGCTTCAAAGCAGAAGTGCAAATTAAATTTGTTAAACTAGAAAATACCTTTGGGAAACACAGAAACAGGAGCTTTCAAACATCTAAGAACTCAGCTTTAATGACCTGAAGACTAAACTTGGGTAGGAAAAGAATAGTACTTTACTTTGGGGAAACAGGAGCAAACCTAGTGGTTTATGGTGGATTGAATAATGGCAAGAAAATTGGAGACTGATATTAGAACTAACAGTTAACTTTTAACCTTTGAAAGGCATTTGCACAGAACAGCATTCATTTTACTAACCAGCACTGAACATGGATTTGTGTCACCCTCCTGACAGCAGGAAAGCATTTTCCTCTTGGGCAGAATCACTGGGATTTGGAGTGACTGAGTCGGGGCAAAGGCCCAGCAGCAGTGGGTGTAAAAGCTCCCAGGCGCTGCTCCTGAGCAGCCTCCGTTCAGGCCTGCTGGTGTCAAAAGAGAACCACTTCCAAAGGTCCTGACCATTCAGTATATTTACTACCACACAGAAAAACACACCTACATCTATTATCTTTCTGCCCTACCAGTATTCCTTGCATTAGGTCTCCATGTTTTTCCCAGGACAGGAGCTGCTTTGCTAAATGGTAGGCCCAGAACTTGGAAAAAGAGCATTCTGTCATAGTAAGTCTTCCATTCTGACTGTAAACCTCTGTCCTACTGGCCCTCAGAGCCTGAGGGTCCCCTGCTCTGTCCACAGCACATGTCCCTTTCCTGTTTCCCAGCCCTGTGTCCTCTCCGTTTTAACTGCCCACTTGCCCCTGGGTTTCATCACAGGCTTCTCATTCCTCCGATCCTTAACGCCCACACCACCTGAGAAGCAAATAGTTTTGTCTACATCTCTGGTTGTGTATAAAGAACAAGTAACATTAATAACAAATCTCAATTCCTAAAAGTGGCATTCCATCAATAAAAGAATATGTTCAGCTTCTCTTCTGGCTAAAAGGAAATATGTATTAAATGTTCAGAGGGACACAAGCAAGGATGGAAACCATACAAAGAAGTCCTGCATGTAGATTCACAAGACTCTTACCATCTAGACCTGGCTCCCACTTGTTTCTGTAAGTAAAGTTTTATTGGAACACAGCTATGCTTTTTTTTTTTTTAACATTATCTACGGCTGCTTACGTACTACAGTGACAAATTAAATAGTTCTGATGGAGACCATCTGGCCTTCAAAGCCAAAAATATTATCTGAACCTTTGTAGAAAAAAAGTCTATCTATCTATACATAGACAGAAATGATTCTTGATCTGAGGAGGGGAGGCCCACAGTCTAGTGATCAATCCACCAGTCCTGAGCAAGAAAAGGCCTGTGTGAAAGAGAATGCTGGAGGCTGTTTGATCCATGGGCACTAGAACTGCCTATGAGTCATCCACCACGGCAGCAGATTCTAAGCTGAATGGGGTTAAGAGGAGGGAGAAGCCTTTGGAAACACTGGAATGAAGAGGCAGGAAAGTTCAAGCCTTAGATGAGGGGCATCAGATGGCAGCTGGGCAGCCGCCATTATAGTCAGGGGGAGGAGTGTCTTCCATGCTGGACTTGAGTTTTTGGAGACTGGATAATACTGGTGGTGTTCACCTCTACCCCTAGAATTAGGCAACCTGCCTGCCTTATACTTGCTTCATGAAAACTTTTTAAAGAATTACATAATAGATGAATAAATGGATGTCTTGAATATAAGGTGACATGATGTTGTAACCTGAGTCAAGCATTTCAATGATGATAAAATGATCTCTACTCTTATTTGGAAACAAAAGAGTGGATGGGGAAATAGGAAAGCTAGCATTCATTTAGCAATTACTACATAACAAGACTTTGACAAACATAATTATCTTTGAATTCTCTCGATAACTCTTTCATTTCACAGATCAAGCCAGAATTCAAACCCAAAATTCATTTGAGGGGGATATTTTTGAAGTTCTCAGATTCAGAACTACCGGTCATTTTCATACAATGCTGTGCAGCCTTCAGGTTTCTGAGAGCTACGGAATGGATGTCAAGGTCAGTTCCGTCCCACAGGGGACCACAGCACAGACTCTGTGCCCAACCTCAACCAGGACAGTTCTCATTTTCTCCACTTCACATAGCAAGCTTCCTGATTTCAATCAAAGTTTGAGGAGGAGGGGTGGGGGGAAAGAATTCGAAGTCACTGTGCAAACTGTGCTGCTCCCCAGAATAAAACCAGAAGGTATAGCTTCGAGCCTGAACTCCACAACATTTGCTGTGGGATCACAGTCACTTCTCATTCCTTCTGCTCTTACAGAGGAAAGGCTAGAAGACAGATCAGACATCTTACAGTGCCTCTTAACTTTCCACAGAGAACCAGATTAAATGAAAAGTCCACTTAATGAATGAAAATGCTGGGCCACCTTGAATAAAAATTCTAGAGAAAGTTGTAAGGCCATCAGCGGCAGCACTGGGGGGAGTGTGATTAGCTATCAAGGAGAGCTCAGCAGAGCATCCTTGCTTAGATGTCTTGGCTGATCGGTGCCTGCCAAGAGCATCTCACTTGAGGACTCAAAAAGCAAACAGGAGCCAATCTTCTGGTCTTACCTGGCAATGACCAGCACCAGACAGAACACTGGGATCTTAGTAAACAGTCCACAGAGGCACATCCACTTACCCATGGAGATGTAACATATGGATATACTGATGCTCGAAGAATTTGTAACTGGAAACTCTGCCACTCTCCTCTATGGTTCGACCATTCTTATACCAAGTTACCTCCGGTTTAGGTTGACCTGATGATAAATAAGAATATTCTTGTTATGTGAATATTTTTAGAAAAAGCGATCATAAAGCGAAGCACAATAGACAATAAACAACAGAGGGGCATGATGGATTAGTCAGTTGGGGAAGTGGAGAAACTTCATCTCATTGATTAGAGTCCACCATTGAATAAGCACGAATGAGCATGATGTGTGCCTACAGCGGTGATGTGCTGGGTGGAGATGGGGCATATAAAATGAAAAACGCTGTCTCTCACTAGTCAGAAAAATTCCCGCAGACTGAGAAAAAGAGCAAAACTGTGGGTACTATCTTCTTCCAATGCCACATGGGGACAAAACCAACCTAAGAATTATCTAGGGTAAATACCTAGCTTTATTCACTGATTACTATTGGTTAAAATTCCCAGATTTAGTACAGTTACCCATAAATGCATACATTTTTTATCTAATACAGATGGGAATAACGCCTGTCTGGCAGAAAGATAACCCCATAAATTATGGTTTCTTGCTTTACAGGACACTAATAATGTGTGACCTAACCCAGCAATCCTAATCCTCGCATACCTTCATTAAATTGCCTAGAAACACTTAATTCCTCAAATGGTCTTTGGCCAGGTCTTAATGCTTTCTGTTTTCCTATTTATTCAGAGTGGAATAAAATGCTTAAAATGTTCATCTCATATTTTCAAGTGTATGTTATGGTGTAAAAGACAGAAGAAGAAGGTGAATTAGCAAAGGCCCTCCTGAGGGCGAAGGAGTCTGGATGGCAGGTTTGGGCGGATCCAGAAATAGGTGACGGTGTCATCGCAGGACTTTCCTGAGCTGTCTCCCTCAGCAGGGCTTGTCTTCCCTGGTAGCCATTAGCAGGATGTGATGGTCTGGGCTAATCTGGCAAACACCCCATGCCAGGAAGCTCGCTCACCCCTTGGGATCTCTTCCCCTGGTGTCAGGACAGGAAAGTTTCTAGTCAACCTCATTGTCGTGAGCCATACACTGAGAAGTGCCATCCACACAGGAACAAAGTCCGGTGTTTGGAAATAATGGCCCATTCTGAGTCCATCCCGAGAACATCCTGGGCTTATGTATCACAGGATTTTTGGCGAGTCCTCACAGAGACCACCCAAAGGAGGACGGCATGTCGGCCTCTGGTCAGAGGGGAAAGCTGACATCAGGGAGGTGGGGAGAAAAGGGCAGTGAAGTTGACACGCCGGTGTGACCTGAGGACGCCTCGTCCTCCCTCCCTATGTCTCCTCCAAGTTTTGGTCTCCCAGGTAAGGCTGCTCTGTGCCAACGCCACGGATGTGCTTGTGACAAACCTGAGGCGGCAGCAAACAGACCCGCAGGGACATGTCCTCCTCCAGGGGCAGTTTGGTTGAATCTCTTTGAGGCAAATGACTCAACCACCAAACATGTGCTTCCCTGAGAACCTCCGTGGAAGCTTGTTATCACAACTCATCTCTGCCTGTTCTCACCAGCCTCGCGCTTTCCGTCGGTTTTATGAGAGCCCTTCTGGGGACAGATTTAATTGCCCCTTTTGGGTGTGTTTATGGGACTTTTATGAAGGAAGTCTATAAAATCTGTGTGAGCGCTCCCTGGGGTCACTTGATGTCTGGGACTCCACATTTTCATTCACACTGATGAGGGTCGCTGGGTCGCACCCCCGACCCCGGTTTCTTGCCGGCGACTGTTTCTCCCCTTTGTGTGGTACCGATCTGAATAAGCAGCCTGGCCTGAGACTTGCACAGGGAAGTGGTATCTTGTATCCTGTGGGCGGTTCTCTTTCCTCCCTCCAATTGCTGGAAACCTCACCCAAAAATCCCACACTTGTTTTTCAAACCCACCTGTAGGGAACATGGTGAGAGCCACCACCAGCAGGGTTCACAAGGGTCTGGCAAATGTGCGTGTGTCAGGGGGTGTATCCACAGGGCACCAAATCCCACTTCGGTATGCAATTCATTTTGTTTTCATTTTCTTTTAAATAACAAGTCCTTCTTGCCACAGCAGGTACCAATTCTGGCTCATCTTTGGGCTAGTTATTCTTGGGTCCAGGGGGAATTCCAGTTCCGGCCTTCCCTCACCTGGGCACCCCGTGCCTAGGATTACCCTTTTCACTGCTGGCTGGCATGCCTGCAGAAGGTCTGCAGTGGGGGCCAAATTTCGGCCAGTTTGAGGCTCTGGTAAGAGTGACGAAAAAGATGAAGTGGTTCAAGCCTTTCCTATGTGCCTCAGGAAATTAAGAGTGGATTATCTGGAGGGGGGGGGGGGCAGGGCGGACCAGCCATGACCAGTGAGGGAGTTGCCCACCCAAGAATCACAATGTCAAAGTGAAGATCACTGCAATGCAGCCTGGAAGTTACTAGAAGAGATCTTTAGATTGCATAGAGGATTTATTTGTTCAAGGAGGATTTACTCAGAACACTTCCCAGAGAGTTTTCCCAAATGAGATTTTAGTAATGCCTCTGTGAGCCAAGTCCCTGGTGTTGCAGGTCGGTGGCTGAGGGGTCCCCTGCAGATGGTTACCAGATATTATGCAGCGTAGTGTGATGTCTGACTTCTCAGGAACTTTCTGGGAAAGCAATGTAGATAGAAAGCAGAGCTTGCACCTCAGGGCCCCCCCTGGCTCTGTCATCCTTTTATGTCACGTGAATCTGAAAAATAAAAATCCCACATCACCATTTGCTCTGGGACTCTCCAAGTCTCCTAGGAGTTGTGAAACCCCGCAGTCCCTTGAGTGGCTCTGAGGGAGAGAAGATGGAGCTGCCCCTGCAGCTACAGAGGTGTCACAGGCCAACGGGCGGGTCGGAAGTCAGGGCAGGCTCTCTGCCCTGGCTCTGCTGATGCCCGGGGCAGGGTGGCCAGCAACATCCTGCCCTCCATCCAACAGATGCCAGTGACACTCCTCCCAAGTCCGACAATCAAATGTCCACACACTTTGCCAAATGTGTCCCCAGAGTGGAGACCCAGGACTCCGAGGGGGAGGACAGGGCAGCCTGACCCAGACAGAAAGGGAAGGATGGTGTGAGTCTGCAGCCTATGCCACCCTATTTCATGCTCTTTCTCTCCTTAAAGTCCTTTCAGATTGGACTGGAAAGTATGCATGCGTATTTACCTCCGAAAGGAGTTGGTTAAATGCAAATGACTCTCCAGGTGGGAGGCATTTTGAAGTGGGGAAAGAATGGTTTTTCCTTCCGAGGAACAACTGGTGCCCTCCAGGTGGGCAGTGACTGGCTAGCACTTGTGAGCAAATATGTGTTCACAGACACGTGTGGGCATTTAGCCCCTCACTGGTCCCGGGTATGCTGCTGCATATTATCTCTTTGAAAATTACCACATGGTTATTAATACCTCCTCCATCGCACAGGGGAGGCAGCTGAGGCTCAGAGAGCTTCCACAGCTTGCTCAGGATCACACGGCTCCAGGGGCTCCTGCGCAGGACCGCCTCTCATGCCGGGCACCTTTAGCAAAAGGTGTCACCAGCTGCACAGTGCGCAACTCGCACGTGCGTGCAGAGCCCGAGGAACACAGGCGTGTCTGAACCATGAGGATCCTCCCCTGCAGCCTCCGGGTCCAGTGCTAGCACCCTGGTGTCAAAATACCCTCTGTGGAGCCCCACCCTCCACAGGAGCTTCCGAAATGGAAATCCCATCTCTCCAGACAGTAGGTGCTCACTTCTCCTCACCATGAGGAAAAGTTATCAAAAACCAAGGAGCTCAGAAAAAGAGAAGCCAGAAACCATAGTAGGATGCACTTAGCATGACCACGGGAGGGGGCTTAGCAGCAGCCAACATGAGACCAGGGACGCTGGGGGACCTGGAGCAGAGCCTGAGCCAAACTCTGGGTGGAAGAGGCTGGATGTAACTGTTGACAACTGTCCCATAAGAGAGGCGACCCCACCACATAACATCAGAAATAGCTCCTAAGCCGTTGCCAATTCCACCCTCTTGCCTTCCACGTTTCCAGGTTGTGCTAGAGACCCTGAGAGGCGGTTCCAGACACAAGGCCCCTGATGTAGTTCGTTTCACTAACAGCTGAAACGTCTCCGGGGAGTGAGTGGGACGGGAGGTGGACATCGCTGGGGGTCCTTTGCTGCAACGTGTGGCAGCTGGTTCAAGAGGAAAATGAAAACTTGCAGGCAAGTCTTGACAAAATGAACAGGATACAGGACAGTGGCTACTGGGGAGGGGGGATTGGGGAGGGAAGGACAGAGGGGACCAGGCTGTGGCAAAGGACTCTGATGGCGGGTGCGGTGTGAGAGATTGAGCTGTGAGTTCAACACCCAAAAGTGAATCTTGCACTGTGAACCAGAGATAATAAAATACTGTTAAAACAACTGACGGAAAACTCAATGTCAAATGATTAAAAATGTCAACTATTATAAGTTGGTATTTGAGATGCTTGTATGTATTACTTATGTATTTAACTTATAAACTAAAGTTTGGTGTTTTTTTTTTTAAAGGAGAGGTGCAGGCAGGAATGAAGGTGAGTTAGGCAGGCAGGCAGGAAGAGAGAGGAGAAGGAAGCATCTTTATTTTATTTTAGTTGTTCACACTGGTTGTTTCCCCCTGGAGTTGGGGCTCGAATCCAAGGGTATGTGGCCTGTGCTCCTTCAGAGGCAACTGACCTAACCACTGCTCCACCAGGGTGCACCTAAAAATTTCTTTTTTAAAAAAAGAGGGAGCCTTGTGATTAAGAAATTTGAGACACTGAGCACTGGGGCCCATCAGGGTGCACAGTCTGATTGAGGGCACAGACAGGGCCCATGAGGCTGGGTCTATGAGGTGGACACATCCCTTGGAATACTCTGCTCAGATGCTTGCTCGTCCTGCCCCGAGGCCTCAACTGCTACTTCTAATGTTCCCATAGCATGTCCTTAAATCTCAGTCTGCTCTGTTTAGAAATAGGGTGAATCCTTGAAAACAAAACAAAAATTCCCAAATTGTCTCCCCCCATGCTCTCAGAACATCAGGCTACAAAGAAAGTAACTGAAGAGAGCACGGTGCCTGCTCCCCTCAGGTGTGTGCTCAGGAAGGACTTAGTGCTGAGACCGGAGGTTCACTTAACCCACATTATGGGCAGAAAGAACCGTAGGGTTGAAATCATGTCTAGCAGCAAAGAGGAAAGAAACTGCTTGGGTGGCTGGTGGGCAGGGAAGTTTGAAGAGCAGCAGACGAAAGTGGGGGAGATTGAACCGGAGAGATTTTAAGGACTTTTGCTCTGTGATGTTGAACTGGATGTGTTTAGCACCGGATGACAAAGACCTGAATTGCATTTCCAACTATCTTTAGTAAATGAGAACACAACTGTCCAGAAACCGGACAACACAGGGTCCTTAGTTTACATGTTTCATGTAAAAGCTTCATAAACAACTCCTACTCGTGGTAAACACTGGTAAATTAACTGACAGGAAAAAATTCACCTCTCTGAGAGTCGGCAGATGCCTCCATTCCTGATTAGCTTACAAGTGAATTTAGCATTAGAAGAACCCAACTGATATAAAAAAGGCCAGCTTTCACATGGATTTTTTTTTTTAGAAGTTACAGTATTGACTAATAGAAAAGTTCTCTCAACTAGGTTAGAAGAAGTAGCTTCGACACAGTTCAAAGAGAGAACTTTCAGGATAGCCATCTTGCTCAAGAATGAAAATGTTTAAAGGAAACTTGGGGTTGTTTGATTTTTTAATAAGTAAGTCAGCGTGAGTGGAGTCTGACTGCACATAGGGAACCAGGATCGAGGGGTGACGTGCTTTCCTGCACCCCCGAGGAAATACGGGCCTAACCATGCAAAACATACCCCAGCGAGCAGCTCTCCTGCTGACAAGGGTCTTTGTTAGTCCCATGTGAGGGGTCTGAGCTGATGATGCGAGTTAGAACGTGGCTCTCACATTAGATAAAGAATTGATACCTTTTGGGATTACTGAACATAAGTTTAGCTCTAACTGTGAGTAGAAAAACAGAATCTAAGTCCAATTTTTTGGAGTTTCTTTTGGAGTTCCCCAACCAGAGCGCAAACTTCATTCATGTCTGCATCTACTGCCCTTGATTCAATGTAAGGTAGACGTAGGAGACAAGTGTTGACAAACATCAAAATGGGGAGAGAGAGAGAGAGAGAGAGAGAGAGAGAGAGGAAAAACATAAAGAAATAGTCAGATTTTGAATCCATGACCATATTAACTTTAACATCATACAAATGTCACCAAACCCAATGATATTACAAGTGCAGACTACTCAGCTGGACGATTAAAACTCTCCATGAACTTGGTCCTTTCTTCTTCATCCTCTAAATGAAGATACTTTGTGCATTGCTGGTCTGCTAAATTTCCCAAAGATGAGGACTATGCACTTACATATTTTGTATCACCAGTCGGTATATTGATTTGGACATAGCACATGGTTGAGGTTTATTACCCAAGGAAAGCAGCAGACTCGGTCTCAGGAGCCTCCGTCCTCACCCGCCCACTAACCTCATCTGAGCAGTGTAGGTGGTTAAGCGCTCTAGAGCCGGACACCAGGGTCAAATTCTGGCTCCCCACTGACTAGTTCCTGAAGCATGTCGCCACCTCTCTATGCCTCGGTTTCTCATCTGTAGAATGAAGGCATAATACTTGCATCGACGTCATAGTTTGCTATGAAGATTAAACGCATTATCACCAGTAAAGCGCATAGCAGAGCGGCTGGCACAAACGCTGGTGCTCAACAGAAGTTGGTGCTATCTTTCTAAGGGCAGCTTTAAGTTGGAAACACCAGCTCATCTGACGCGCTGACTGACTACGATACTGATGTCTTTGTGACACTTTTTTGGGGAACAGCTTTAATGAGATAGAGTTCACAAACCAGACAACTCATTCATGTCAAGAGTACAGCCCAATGGCTTTCAATATATTTACCACAAGCAATTTTAGAATATTCTCATTATCCTAAAAATCCCTATAGCTCTTTATATTCACCTCCCATTCCCAACCCCACCACCAACACACACAGCCCCAGGCAAACACTAATCTGCCTTCTGTCTCTAAGGATTCACATGTTCCAGCTATTTCTTATCAGGCAAATCAGGCCCCCTCGTGACTGGCTTCTTTCACAGGGCATAATTTTCAGGTTCATCCGTGTTCTAGTGTGTCTCATAGTTGGTCCTATCTGTGGCAAATCCACAGCCCTTCCTAGGACAGCTGCAGTGCAGTGGGATGACTGCCCTGGCTCGCCACATTCCTCAGACACTTCCAGACCAGTGGCAGAGGCCATGGGAAGAAGATCTTGTGGCTGAAAAACTCAACAGGATGGACTGTGGACCAAACCCAGGCATTATCACAGGCCAGAGACAAATACCCATCAGCTCTGCCTCTTACCTGGCAGTGGTATTGAGTCTGTCTCCCCATCCACAAAAGGAGACAAAGCTCCTGCTCTACAGATGTGAATGATGTATGTAAGTGGCCTAGGAAGAATCCGTTACATAACTGGTTTTCAAGATGGCAATCAGTAGACTTTAAGAGAAGATGTTCCTTGTTTAATCAATTTCCTTTTCTGCTGTGAGCTACAATTATTTGAAGTGATAAACCAACCAATGTCTAAACATTTCTCCTGGCATAACGCTCACCTGTGATGGCAATTCCGAGGACACGGCCCCTCCTAGTTCCACTCCCAGGGTCCACCGCTATGGATGGAGAGGGGAGGAAGGACAAATCAAGCTGTCAAGAGTTGGGGTGACCTTATGTGTCATCTGTGACTGCTCCCCTGGTGATGGCTTCCTGACAGCACTGTGTCCCAGGTTTCCACACACTGCTTGAGTCACACAGTCGTCCAGTTACCATATATCCCAGCCACAGGGCGCTGACTGTAAAGGAAAGGACAGCTAAGTCAGGCTGAGGTTCATGTTTCATGGCTTCTCTGAAGGTGAGAACCCTTGAAGACAGATTTATCATTCTCTGCTAGAGATGGAAAACCAATTCCAAGTTACAGATATTGACAGAGGGGTCATGGTGGGGTTCACAGATGCCCCCTGGAGAGATAACATGTTCATCAGAAAGAAAACAAGCTTTGATGTTTTTGTTTTTTAGCTGGGTGGTCCAGTACAAGTTTCTGGGTTTTTTTTTTAATTTTTATGTAAGTTTAATGATACAGATTCTAAAGACACACAGTCATAATCTTCAAAGTCCATAAAAGGTTAAGTCACCCGCAAACATGCTCCCACCATCTCAGGACTTTCCCAGAAGGAAGGGTTTGATAACCTTTCAAGCATTTTTAAAATGCATTTCTATAGATGGTCATCTAACTATAGACATTAAATTATAAAAACATAATTTTGCTGTTCTTACAGCATTCGGCTGTGCGTCCTTGTCATGCAGTTGGCTTGTCATGCTTAGCAACTCTTAGCAACCCTGCAACGCCCATCCAGCTCAGAGAGGGCGGCGTTGTTCTTACAAAACTGCTCCCCAGCGATCCAGCAGCTTTCTACAGCACTACCACGCGCGTCATCTGTGATAACGTGGCTCGGCTGGCATCTGCCAGACTTCCAAGCGTGTCTCAAAGAATCTCTTACTACATGCCTCCCTGGGCACAGACATCCTTCTAGACTGGACACCAAGAAACAGAATTGCTGCATAAAAAGGAAAAATACCCACAGAAGACATCCAGAGGGGATTCTCTAGAATGGGCAGGCCCTTAAGGGAACAGCAGGAGGGTGTGGTGATGAAAGACTTGGATTGCTGGGTTCAAATCTTAGCCCTGCCACTGACTTAGTTATCATCTCCCTGTCCCCATGTCTTCACCTATAAAACCATAATAGCAGTAGCTACTGCACTTGGTTGCTATGGAAATTAAGCAAGTATTTATAAAATTCCGAGCAGCTTAGTAAGCACTAGCAAGTGTTAGCTGCTATTGGGAACTTTGGGTTTAACAGTAGCTAAATTACAAAAATCTCTTCCTCTTAAATTGTGATAAGAGAATTCTTTGAACATTTTCAGCCCTGGCACGACTAAGTTTTTTATCTGGCTAGTGAGCCCCACGCAGATAGCTGGTGATGTGGTGCCTGTCAGGAGAGCTGCTGCCAACCGAAGGGGTGGGGCGAGCTCTCAGCCCACATGTGACACAGGGACCAGCTCTTCTGCAGTTGTCCCCATGCTTTCTCACTGGGGACAGGAGGGATTAGTTCTGATTAACTAGCTAATCCAAAGGCAATTGTGTTCCTGAACTTGCCATGGGAGTTATTACAGATCTAGGTGACTCACTGTCACTTAATATCCAGTCCCATGTTAGGGGAAAGCGCTCTCCCCAAAGATAGATTCTGGGGATCTGGTTGGGGGGCGTGGGGTGAAGGAGGCAGGCCAGAGTGGGAGAGGCAACTAATAAGTCAAGGGTGCCACCTATGTGTCAGCCCCGAGGCTGGGCACTTCAGAGACGTGATCACATTTAATTCACAGCCAGAGAGGTGATCTTTCCACTTTCAGGTAACTTGGAAGCTTAAGTAACTTGAAAGGGTCCCCAGCCCAATCGGCTGGCATATGAGTCCAGGTTTGCTGGAGCCCAAGGTTGTAGGCTATATGGATTATATCGGAGAAACAGAGGCGAGAAAATAGCTCATGTAAAGATACTCAACATCATTCGTCATCAGGGAAGTGCAAATGAAAACCACAGTGAGATAGCATTTCATACCCACTAGAATGGCTACAATAAATTAGACAAATGTGGACAAGGATATGGAAATAAAAAACAACGCTCAAACAATTCACTGTTGGTGGAAACATAAAATGGTACAAGACACTTTGGAAGTTTGGCAGTTTCTTAAGAGGTTAAACATAAATTTATCAAAAGACCCAGACGTTCCATTCTTAGGTATCTATCGAAGAGAAATGAAAATGAAAACATATCCACACAAAGACAAATTTTCTTAGGCTTATTCAGAAACCCCAAATTGGAAACAACCTAAATGTCCTTTGGAAACAACCTAAATGTTCCACTAGTGAGCAGATGAACAAAATGTGCTATGGCCCTATGATGGAGTGATAAAAAGGAACAAACTAGGGTACATGGTACAACATGGATGCCCCTCAAAAACTCCCTTAGTGTTCTTGCATAAAGAAGTCAGACGAGAGCCCACATGCTGTGTGATTCCATTTATATGAATGTCCCTGAGAAGCAATGGAGACAGAAATTAGATGTCTGCTGGAGATAGAGGCCGTGGGGACAAAACGAATTAACAATACATGTGCGTGAAGGATCTTTTGGGGGTAATGAAATGTTCTAAAACTGACCTAGAGTGACGGTGATGCAACTTGATAAATTAAGTAATTAATTAAGTCACTGAATCAAAAGGATGGGTTATATAATATATGAAATATGCCTCAATAAAATTAATTTTAAAAACAGAAGGAAAGAAACATTTAATAAGCACCTATTGTGTTCATCACAACATTTAGCTAAACATAAATACCATCGATAAGACTCTGATCATACTCTATCCACACAGCGGATTTTTAAAAAATTAAAGGCATGCCCTGACGGCCTATCGGATAAACCCACTGGACACAGTCCACATCCCAAGGACCCAGGTTTGAGACCCAGGGCTGGAGGGACCCACCAAGATGAACAACTAAATAAAACAAACAAATGTTTAAAAAATGTAAACTACCAATGGGCACTGAATACATGATATGGCATAATCTCCAAAGTATACTATTAGGTGAAATAAAATATAGAAGAGAGTACAGAGCATGCCATCAATGTATAAGGAAAAAATTAATCTAATATGCTTATTTAGACACCTAATGACTCTCAAAACACACAAGGAACTGGTAACTGGGTTGCATCTGGGGAGGGTCTGGGTGTCCTCAGAAAGAGGGATTGTGGGTGGCATTTCCTTTGGTCTATTCTGAACTTGCAGATAAGCTAATAAACACATAGAACTGAACTGTCAAAGATGAATAGTGAGCCACCCTACGTGCCCCGTGGTGGGCCTGCGCATGGATGCGGTGGTGAAAGGGGGACTGAAAATATAGCTCAAATACCTTCCTTAATTGTACAATTGAAAAACACCCCTGAAACACAAGCAGGTTAAGTGACTTGTCCAAGGTCACACAGCTGGTTAGTGGCAGTATCCATGATTCGTGATTCCTAGTTTCACCTTCTGGTGCTGAAAGGATACATTCCCCTGCCGATCTTGTCCTCGTCCTCATTCGGGGGAAGGACAAAAGAAGAGAGGAAAGCTCATGAGGCTACAAACATACAGAGCCCAACAGTTTTGCAGCAGGAACGGAGACAGTGAGTTCACTAAAACATGGAGCGTCGAGGAAACCCTCTCTGGTTCCTCCTCTCATCCTCCACATTCTCTCCCAGCCTCCTGACCCTGTAACAAAAACCCCAGAGCAACTCCCAGCAATCCCTCCTGGAGAAAGTTCAAGGGGCGCCAAGAGCTGACCCCATGTGGGACTTCAGGGATCAGCAAGCAGAGGGGTGGACACGGGAAATGTTACGCTTCTCTTCTGTCCCCTCCTGCCGGTGATGGGCAAGAGTAAGACTGCCCTGAGAGTAAGGAAGGGGGCCGGGATTAACTATGCTGAATAAACCTCTCAGCGGGTTCAAAGAAAGTCAGTTCTTAGTGACCGGGGAAGGGGCACTGAGAAGCCTGTTGGTCCTGCCCGGGCCACCTCTACCAGCATCAGTCAGCAGGCAAGTCAAAGAAAATTTTCTTTTTTCTATTTTCGTAAAATGTACTTTAGAGAAAAGGGGTATCGCACCCAATGGAAAGCGCCTGGGGGAGCAGGACTGTATCCTCCCACTCATCTCATTCAAAAGCAGGACTATCCTCTAGGAGAATATTTTAACTTGCCAGAACTGAAGTTTGAAATGTAGACACTTCCCTTGCTAACCTTATGACTAAGGGAATAAATGGTCTGATGTAAGAGACCCTTATCCGAACAAACCAAAACATCAAGTAGTCTTCCTAACTCCCTGCTCTCCAATCGCTCAGTCTGGGAAGGCGTGGACAAGACCCGGCCCTTCCTGCTTCGTGGGTTCCGATCGGTCTACACTGATCAGCGTAGCTAACTCCACGATTAGGTCATCAACCGAAGTCTAAGCCAATCAGCACGGCGTGCTATCCGGTGATTATCCAATCAGTGCAAAGCTTAGGTCCTCCTCTGGGTTCTCTAAAAGAGGTTGCTGACCATCTGAGACAGTGAAGTATGCCTGGGCTAGAAACAGAAGCACAGAGGAGAGCAGAGCCCAGAAATGCAGAGAAACAGCCATGGTTCTCAGCAGACTCCTGCACCTGTTCATAGTGTGGGCAATAGATCCCCACTATTGCTTAAGCTATTTTGAGTTGATTTCTATGTTACTTCTGGAAAACATATCGAAGCATCCATACTTCCCTTCTCCTGCCTGCCCCATGGCCCTCCATTCCAGATCTTTATGCTGGACATGCCTTCGTCAAGTTAGGGCCAGAAGTAAAGGACTGAAGATTAGATGACTTAACCAAAGAACAGCTCTCCAAAACAGTTCTGAGGACAACTGTGGAAAACCTAGCCTGGGCAAACAAATTTCAGATTTCCATTTGGATCCTATCTCTGCCCTCTGTTTTGTTTCAGTTTTGCTGTTGTTGTTTCCTTGATAGAAAAAGACTACCTTCCATCTCTATATGTTCAAATCCCCAAGTTTTCAACTCCAGCTCAAGTACTAGCTTGTCCTTGAGAGCTTTCCTGACAGCCCAGCTAGACAAGGCGGCCTCCTCCCAAAGGATGGACGGCTCCCCTCTCACCTCCCTGTGTCCTCGCCCACAGAAAGGTTCCACTGTCAGCTCTTGGGCTGCAGTTCTGGGTTCTCCCCAGTTCCAGCACATTGTGTCTGGGCCTTTGGCATCTCTAAGAAGCAGGCAAGTTTACTGATTCAAAAGAGCAAGCATAAACAGGCTTCCTTCAGAAATAGCAGCTCAAGGACTTGGCGAAGGCAGTGGTTCTCAGAAGGTGGTCCCTGGATCTCCCCATCAGCATCACCTGAGAACTTAGCAGAAATGCAGACCTACTGAAGACCTTCAGAATCAGAAACTCTGGAAAGCAGCCCAGAAACCTAAGGAAGGTCTTAAACTGGCAACTGAGAAGTGAATGAGCCTGGTTATCTAAGAGCGGGATTGAAAACCAACTGAAGATCAAGATGAACTATGCGATACTGATGTTTGGTAGCAACCAGACAGGGCCTGGGAGGGGAGGTGCTGGGTATCGAGTGAGCTATTCAGAATTAATGTCACTGTAGCCTGTCTCTGCGTCTACTACCTGACATCTAGTCTCCTGGTCAATTTCATCGATTTGGGCTGTGCCAGGTGGGTGTGCAAATGCAGACACCTCCATGAGGGCTCTGAAGATTTTTAAATGTTCTTTCCTCTCATGTAGGTCTAGCACTTTTTCTTTCTTTTTCGTCAACCCTAAGATGACATGATCATTTTACCCCCAGTTTCTTTACTCTTCTGCATTTCCAAATTTCCTTTCTGGGAGAATTAAACCCAGAAGAGCAGGGTTGCTAGCGAATCTGCCAGTAACTGGGCCTGGAAAAATTGTGGTGCATCTCATAACAACAAGGCAACAGGAAAGCTGCTGCTAAGTTTCTCAGGAGCCATGCCACGAACCCTGCTGTCATTCTTGTCTGTTCCCCACTCTGTGCCTGATTTGTCCTCACCCCAAGACAAGGGAGTAGCCTGTCCACTCTGAACCTTCCTCGCTGACCCTGAAGTTCCTGCCACTGCTCCTGAGATGACCACCCAACTGTCTCTCAAACCCCCAGTGGCTAGTCTTTGTCAGAGCCTCCCCAGTCCCCTCCTATCGGCCTCACCCTCCCATGTCTGCAGGTAAACAAAAACAAATCATGACACTCAACGATAATCTATGAGGAGAGGCTGGGTTTGGCTTCAGTTTTCATAACAATCCCAAGCATCATCTTGTCTACACAATGTCTTTAGCTTCCATCCCTACCGCCCTGTGAAAACTCATTCTGATGTGGTACTGATAGGAGGGGGCGTACCAAGAACATTACACGATGTTGATGAAACTGCTTCTCTTCTTAGATACTAGACCATCAACCATTTTTGGGAAAAAAGAAAAAGCTTTTCTTATTGATTGCAGATGCATCCTAGAATATAATCCTTCTTTTGTGCTCTCAATTATATTGTTTACAAGTACAGAATTTTTTCAGAATACTAATGTTATTCTTCATCATTTCACTGATGTAAAAATGGATCATTTCTATTATTTTAATAGTTGATAGTATGAAGGCATTCTGAAGTTTTAGTCAGAAACCTTTTAATTAACCAAGAAAAATCACTAGTTTTTGTTGAGAAACAACACTGTGACAGGTTATGCATAGTTACTCATGGAATCCCTTGTCAATCCTGTCAAACGGAACATTATCTTCATTTTACAGCTGAAAACACTGGAGTTCAGACAGGCTGAAAAACTATGGTAGAGTCAGGATTTCATTCCAAATCAACTCCAGAGTCGACACTGTTGAAATGAATTAAAATTTTTTTTTCTTGGGGCGGGGCGGGGGGGGCGTGCTATCAGTCTTTACAGATGATGAAACAAGGAATCCACCCTACCTAAAAATCTTCTCCACACTGGGATCTGATGTCTTGTGAATATTTCAGAAGGGTGATGTCATTTCAGAACTGAAATACATTTATCTTATTTGAAAGCCTGATTTCCAAGATCAGAACGTGTTTATTGGTCATTGGTGCCTTTTAAAACAGGATTTGTCAATACGTCGATTCCAAAATTAGCTCACAACATCCTGTGTTTCGATTCAGAAGCCCCATGACAAAGAAGCTGGCTCAATTTATCTTTAGCTACTGAACTGTCACAAAACAACTCTTACCATTCCTGGTTAACCAATCTGCAAAAATGAAGGCTACTTCTGCTGAAGGAAAAGGTCGGAGCCAGGAAATAATTAGAGCAGAAGCAGGTTTAAAGGCTGTTCTCGCTTTTGTCTATTTGTAAATGACTGCCAGATATCTGTAACTGACACCCAAATCAGTGTTTTTAACATTTAACTGTGTCAACAAAATATATACATGCAGTGCCATTTTATCCATAGTGTTTGGGTGCGGGGAGCTGGCTTCTTGCCTTAAATTAAAAGAAAATCTGTTTAACGACTAAAGCACATCATCATGACTACAGTTAACAATGCAGTATTATCCACTTAAAAGTTTATTAACGGGGTTGGTCTCTTACCCAGGAAGAAAAATAAAGAAAAACTAAGGACTCAATGGATATATGCACCAGCCATTTTGAAGTGCCTGAGAGCATTTCAGCAATCTGCATTCCTGCAGTCTGACAAGACACTGCTGTGTCCAGAGTGGGGTTTTTCAGTTATTCAGATAAGCCAAGTAAAAGGCTTAACCATTTTAGACAGAGGTACCTGGGGTCTGAGTTACCTACATAATCATATCAGTTTTCTCATGCTACTTTGCAGAATTTCTTTAAATCACTCCTTCAAGTCATCTCCTATGTTTTTCTACTTGTCGGGGGTAGTCAAAATGTGAAAGAATCTGGTTTAACTATGTTCAAGCCAAAATAAACAAACATTAAAAATTGCTTAATTTCCCCAAAAGTTCGGAATGGACCTAAAGATGAGAATTTGGCATGTAAAACCCTCCCCTCCCCAAATAGGCTATATAGCTCCTCCTTGTTTCGTCTTAACTCTGTTTCGTAAGTAAATAAATCTGCTTCGCTCCCTGTTGTAGAAAATGTACATAATAAATGCACAAAATAAAACAAGCACATAATGAAAGCACAGCCACTCCTGTACAAACCAAAATCTAGATACTTACTTTTCAACACTTTTTGTCCAAGAGGAGGGACGGGAGGGCTGGCTCGGCTGTGGGCTCCCCAGGTTGTTTGTGAGGCACTGATTGGGCGTCCCTGTTCCTGGGACTGGGGATTCTCAGCAGTTATGGGGCTCAGGGTCTTTTCCACGGACAGGTCAAAGCACAGTTGAATCTGTTTCCAGAAAAGCTCCTGTCTTCCTACGAGGGAAAATTCCATGCCCAGGGAAGTTCTGGGAGAAGAGTTGGGTTTTTTTTTTCCCCTGACCTTGAATGAACTAGGTCATTGCTGAAGCTGGAGAATAGCTTTTAGCATCACTGTGATGAAACTTGAGGGCTGTTTCTGCAGTAGGTGCGACACTTGTTGACACCGGGGAGGCCCTGGCAAGGGGGTGCTGGTGAAATGCGGCTCCAGCGTACTGATGAAACCCAGACAGGCTGTCACTGGTGGCTCGGGAGACTCATTTCTGCAGAGCCCTGCAGGGCCTCCAGCTCAGTCGCTCGCCTCTTAGAAGAGAAAAACCTGCTGCCCGCTAAAGTGTTTAAGGCCGGAGTCACACAGGCAGGTCTTGTACCACAGGCGTCAGGCATCTGAAGCACACGTAGGAAACCCGTGATGGGGTGGAGGGAGGCGAAAAGAAGAGTCACGTGTTGTTCATTTAGAGCTGGTATTATACTCGCTCTCTGAAGTTCTGAAAAGCAGAAGCCACAGCAAGGCAGGATCCACCCTGCTCCCACCTGCCAGAGGTCCTCTCCCCCTGCCACCCTTCACCACACACACACACACACACACACACACAGAGGCACAGATGCACACAAACATACCACATACACACAGACACACAGACGCACACACACTCACACAGACACACACAGATGCACACAAACACACAGAGACACATACAGAGACACACACACAGATGCACACACACTCACACGGACACAGAGAGACACACAGATGCACACACACTCACACAGACAAACACAGACACACAGAGATGCACATACAGACACACAGAGAGACACACAGATGCATGCACACTCACAAAGACACACAGAGACACACATACAGACACACAGAGAAACACATACAAACACACACTCACACAGACACAGAGACACACAGACG